>CM037867.1:8093605-8535553 GCA_021292105.1 Anadara kagoshimensis | reverse complement strand
TGGAATTGGGAACAATGTGTTCAAAAGTTGTGGAATGATGGGAATTAACAGCTGGTCGTCAGATTTGCAACCGGTAGCGTGTTTTTGAAATAACACAATTTTGGTTTACAGCAATAATCAACATATCAGCTCAAAACCAAGATTGGCTACCGATTTGTTAATACGTCGTTGGAATTGGGAACAATGTGTTCAAAAGTTGTGGAATGATGGGAATTAACAGTGGTCATGTCAGATTTGCAACCGGTAGCGTGTTTTTGAAATAACACAATTTTGTTTTACAGCAAAATAACATATCAGCTAAAACCAAGATTGGCTACCGATTGTTAATACGTCATTGGAATTGGGAACAATGTGTTCAAAAGTTGTGGAATGATGGGAATTAACAGCTGGTCATGTCAGATTTGCAACCGGTAGCGTGTTTTTTGAAATAACACAATTTTGGTTTACAGCAATAACTATTCAAACCAAGATTGGCTACCGATTTGTTAAATACGTCGTTGGAATTGGGAACAATGTGTTCAAAAAGTTGTGGAATGATGGAATTAACAGCTGGTCATGTCAGATTTGCAACCGGTAGCGTGTTTTTGAAATAACACAATTTTTGTTTTACAGCAATAATATATCAGCTCAAAACCAAGATTGGCTACCGATTTGTTAATACGTCGTTGGAATTGGGAACAATGTGTTCAAAAGTGTGGAATGATGGGAATTAACAGCTGGTCATGTCAGATTTGCAACGGTAGCGTGTTTTTGAAATAACACAATTTTGGTTTTCAGCAATAACAAATATCAGCTCAAAACCAAGATTGGCTACCGATATGTTAATACGTCGTTGGAATTGGGAACAATGTGTTCAAAAGTTGTGGAATGATGGGAATTAACAGCTGGTCATGTCAGATTTGCAACCGGTAGCGTGTTTTTTGAAATAACACAATTTTGTTTTAACAGAAATACTGATTATAACCAAGATTGGCTACCGATTTGTTAAAACGTCATTGGAATTGGGAACAATGGTTCAAAAGTTGTGGAATGATGGGAATTAACAGCTGGTCATGTCAGATTTGCAACCGGTAGCGTGTTTTTGAAATAACACAATTTTTGGTTTTACAGCAATAATCAACATATCAGCTCAAAACCAAGATTGGCTACCGATTTGTTAATACGTCGTTGGAATTGGGAACAATGTGTTCAAAAGTTGTGGAATGATGGGAATTAACAGCTGGTCATGTCAGATTTAACCGGTAGCGTGTTTTTTGAAATAACACAATTTTTGGTTTTACAGCAATAATCACATATCAGCTCAAAACCAAGATTGGCTACCGATTGTTAATACGTCGTTGGAATTGGGAACAATGTGTTCAAAAGTTGTGGAATGATGGTAATTAACAGCTGGTCATGTCAGATTTGCAACCGGTAGCGTGTTTTTTGAAATAACAACCATTTCTGTTAACAGAAATACTGTTTATAACCAAAATTGGCTACCGATTTGTTAAAATCATTGGAATTGGGACAATGTGTTCAAAAGTTGTGGAATGATGGGAATTAACAGCTGGTCATGTCAGATTTGCAACCGGTAGCGTGTTTTTTGAAATAACACAATTTTTGGTTTTACAGCAATAATCAACATATCAGCTCAAAACCAAGATTGGCTACCGATTTGTTAATACGTCGTTGGAATTGGGAACAATGTGTTCAAAAGTTGTGGAATGATGGAATTAACAGCTGGTCATGTCAGATTTGCAACGGTAGCGTGTTTTTTGAAATAACACAATTTTGGTTTAATAATCAAAATCACTGAAAACCAAGATTGGCTACCGATTGTTAATACGTCGTTGGAATTGGGAACAATGTGTTCAAAAGTTGTGGAATGATGGAATTAACAGCTGGTCATGTCAGATTTGCAACGGTAGCGTGTTTTTTGAAATAACACAATTTTGTTTTACAGATAATCAACATACAGTTTCAAAACCAAATTGGCTACCGATTTGTTAAACGTCATTGGAATTGGAACAATGTGTTCAAAAGTTGTGGAATGATGGGAATTAACAGCTGGTCATGTCAGATTTGCAACCGGTAGCGTGTTTTTGAAATACACAATTTTGGTTTTACAGCAATAATCAACATATCAGCTCAAAACCAAGATTGGCTACCGATATGTTAATACGTCGTTGGAATTGGGAACAATGTGTTCAAAAGTTGTGGAATGATGGAATTAACAGGTCATGTCAGATTTGCAACCGGTAGCGTGTTTTTTGAAATAACACAATTTCTGTTATTACAGAAATACTGTTTATCAACCAAAATTGGCTACCGATGTTAAATACGTCATTGGAATTGGGAACAATGTGTTCAAAAGTTGTGGAATGATGGGAATTAACAGCTGGTCATGTCAGATTTGCAACCGGTAGCGTGTTTTTTGAAATAACACAATTTTTGTTTTACAGCAATAATCAACATATCAGCTCAAAACCAAGATTGGCTACCGATTTGTTAATACGTCGTTGGAATTGGGAACAATGTGTTCAAAAGTTGTGGAATGATGGGAATTAACAGCTGGTCATGTCAGATTTGCAACCGGTAGCGTGTTTTTTGAAATAACACAATTTTTGGTTTTACAGCAATAATCAAATATCAGCTCAAAACCAAGATTGGCTACCGATTGTTAATACGTCGTTGGAATTGGGAACAATGTGTTCAAAAGTTGTGGAATGATGGTAATTAACAGCTGGTCATGTCAGATTTGCAACCGGTAGCGTGTTTTTTGAAATAACAACCATTTCTGTTATTAACAGAAATACTGATTATAACCAAATTGGCTACCGATTTGTTAAAATCATTGGAATTGGAACAATGTGTTCAAAAGTTGTGGAATGATGGGAATTAACAGCTGGTCATGTCAGATTTGCAACCGTAGCGTGTTTTTTGAAATAACACAATTTTTGGTTTTACAGCAATAATCAACATATCAGCTCAAAACCAAGATTGGCTACCGATTTGTTAATACGTCGTTGGAATTGGGAACAATGTGTTCAAAAGTTGTGGAATGATGGGAATTAACAGCTGGTCATGTCAGATTTGCAACCGGTAGCGTGTTTTTGAAATAACAATTTTTGGTTTACAGCAATAATCAACATATCAGCTCAAAACCAAGATTGGCTACCGATATGTTAATACGTCGTTGGAATTGGGAACAATGTGTTCAAAAGTTGTGGAATGATGGTAATTAACAGCAGGTCATGTCAGATTTGCAACCGGTAGCGTGTTTTTTGAAATAACACACCATTTCTGTTATTAACAGAAATACTGTTTATAACCAAAATTGGCTACCGATTGTTAAAACGTCATTGGAATTGGGAACAATTGTTCAAAAATCAACATATCAGCTCAAAACCAAGATTGGCTACCGATATGTTAATACGTCGTTGGAATTGGGAACAATGTGTTCAAAAGTTGTGGAATGATGGGAATTAACAGCTGGTCATGTCAGATTTATAACCGGTAGCGTGTTTTTTGAAATAACACAATTTTTGGTTTTACAGCAATAATCAACATATCAGCTCAAAACCAAGATTGGCTACCAATATGTTAATACGTCGTTGGAATTGGGAACAATGTGTTCAAAAGTTGTGGAATGATGGTAATTAACAGCTGGTCATGTCAGATTTGCAACCGGTAGCGTGTTTTTTGAAATAACACCATTTCTGTTATTACAGAAATACTGTTTATAACCAAAATTGGCTACCGATTTGTTAAACGTCATTGGAATTGGGAACAATGTGTTCAAAAGTTGTGGAATGATGGGAATTAACAGCTGGTCATGTCAGATTTGCAACCGGTAGCGTGTTTTTTGAAATAACACAATTTTGGTTTTACAGCAATAATCAACATATCAGCTCAAAACCAAGATTGGCTACCGATTTGTTAATACGTCGTTGGAATTGGGAACAATGTGTTCAAAAGTTGTGGAATGATGGTAATTAACAGCTGGTCATGTCAGATTTGCAACCGGTAGCGTGTTTTTTGAAATAACACACCATTTCTGTTATTAACAGAAATACTGATTAAACCAGAATTGGCTACCGATTTGTTAAATGTCATTGGAATTGGAAAAATGTGTTCAAAAGTTGTGGAATGATGGGAATTAACAGCTGGTCATGTCAGATTTGCAACCGGTAGCGTGTTTTTTGAAATAACACAATTTTTGGTTTTACAGCAATAATCAACATATCAGCTCAAAACCAAGATTGGCTACCGATTTGTTAATACGTCGTTGGAATTGGGAACAATGTGTTCAAAAGTTGTGGAATGATGGGAATTAACAGCTGGTCATGTCAGATTTGCAACCGGTAGCGTGTTTTTTGAAATAACATAATTTTTGGTTTTACAGCAATAATCAACATATCAGCTCAAAACCAAGATTGGCTACCGATATGTTAATACGTCGTTGGAATTGGGAACAATGTGTTCAAAAGTTGTGGAATGATGGTAATTAACAGCAGGTCATGTCAGATTTGCAACCGGTAGCGTGTTTTTTGAAATAAACACCATTTCTGTTATTAACAGAAATACTGTTTATAACCAAATTGGCTACCGATTTGTTAAACGTCATTGGAATTGGAACAATGTGTTCAAAAGTTGTGGAATGATGGGAATTAACAGCTGGTCATGTCAGATTTGCAACCGGTAGCGTGTTTTTTGAAATAACACAATTTTTGGTTTTACAGCAATAATCAACATATCAGCTCAAAACCAAGATTGGCTACCGATATGTTAATACGTCGTTGGAATTGGGAACAATGTGTTCAAAAGTTGTGGAATGATGGGAATTAACAGCTGGTCATGTCAGATTTATAACCGGTAGCGTGTTTTTGAAATAACACAATTTTTGGTTTTACAGCAATAATCAACATATCAGCTCAAAACCAAGATTGGCTACCGATATGTTAATACGTCGTTGGAATTGGGAACAATGTGTTCAAAAGTTGTGGAATGATGGTAATTAACAGCTGGTCATGTCAGATTTGCAACCGGTAGCGTGTTTTTTGAAATAACAGACCATTTCTGTTATTAACAGAAATACTGTTTATAACCAAAATTGGCTACCGATTTGTTAAAACATCATTGGAATTGGGAACAATGTGTTCAAAAGTTGTGGAATGATGGGAATTAACAGCTGGTCATGTCAGATTTGCAACCGGTAGCGTGTTTTTTGAAATAACACAATTTTTGGTTTTACAGCAATAATCAACATATCAGCTCAAAACCAAGATTGGCTACCGATTTGTTAATACGTCGTTGGAATTGGGAACAATGTGTTCAAAAGTTGTGGAATGATGGGAATTAACAGCTGGTCATGTCAGATTTGCAACCGGTAGCGTGTTTTTTGAAATAACATAATTTTTGGTTTTACAGCAATAATCAACATATCAGCTCAAAACCAAGATTGGCTACCGATATGTTAATACGTCGTTGGAATTGGAACAATGTGTTCAAAAGTTGTGGAATGATGGTAATTAACAGCAGGTCATGTCAGATTTGCAACCGGTAGCGTGTTTTTTGAAATAACACACCATTTCTGTTATTAACAGAAATACTGTTTATAACCAAAATTGGCTACCGATTTGTTAAAACGTCATTGGAATTGGGAACAATGTGTTCAAAAGTTGTGGAATGATGGGAATTAACAGCTGGTCATGTCAGATTTGCAACCGGTAGCGTGTTTTTTGAAATAACACAATTTTTGGTTTTACAGCAATAATCAACATATCAGCTCAAAACCAAGATTGGCTACCGATATGTTAATACGTCGTTGGAATTGGGAACAATGTGTTCAAAAGTTGTGGAATGATGGAATTAACAGCTGGTCATGTCAGATTTAACCGGTAGCGTGTTTTTTGAAATAACACCAATTTTGGTTTTACAGCAATAATCAACATATCAGCTCAAAACCAAGATTGGCTACCGATATGTTAATACGTCGTTGGAATTGGGAACAATGTGTTCAAAAGTTGTGGAATGATGGGAATTAACAGCTGGTCATGTCAGATTTGCAACCGGTAGCGTGTTTTTTGAAATAACACATTTTGTTTTAACAGAAATACATATCAGCTCAAAACCAAATTGGCTACCGATTTGTTAAAACATCATTGGAATTGGGAACAATGTGTTCAAAAGTTGTGGAATGATGGGAATTAACAGCTGGTCATGTCAGATTTGCAACCGGTAGCGTGTTTTTGAAATAACACATTTTGGTTTTACAGCAATAATCAACATATCAGCTCAAAACCAAGATTGGCTACCGATTTGTTAATACGTCGTTGGAATTGGGAACAATGTGTTCAAAAGTTGTGGAATGATGGTAATTAACAGCTGGTCATGTCAGATTTGCAACCGGTAGCGTGTTTTTTGAAATAACACACCATTTCTGTTATTAACAGAAATACTGATTATAACCAGAATTGGCTACCGATTTGTTAAAATGTCATTGGAATTGGAAAAATGTGTTCAAAAGTTGTGGAATGATGGGAATTAACAGCTGGTCATGTCAGATTTGCAACCGGTAGCGTGTTTTTTGAAATAACACAATTTTTGGTTTTACAGCAATAATCAACATATCAGCTCAAAACCAAGATTGGCTACCGATTTGTTAATACGTCGTTGGAATTGGGAACAATGTGTTCAAAAGTTGTGGAATGATGGGAATTAACAGCTGGTCATGTCAGATTTGCAACCGGTAGCGTGTTTTTTGAAATAACATAATTTTTGGTTTTACAGCAATAATCAACATATCAGCTCAAAACCAAGATTGGCTACCGATATGTTAATACGTCGTTGGAATTGGGAACAATGTGTTCAAAAGTTGTGGAATGATGGTAATTAACAGCAGGTCATGTCAGATTTGCAACCGGTAGCGTGTTTTTTGAAATAACACACCATTTCTGTTATTAACAGAAATACTGTTTATAACCAAAATTGGCTACCGATTTGTTAAAACGTCATTGGAATTGGGAACAATGTGTTCAAAAGTTGTGGAATGATGGGAATTAACAGCTGGTCATGTCAGATTTGCAACCGGTAGCGTGATTTTTGAAATAACACAATTTTTGGTTTTACAGCAATAATCAACATATCAGCTCAAAACCAAGATTGGCTACCGATATGTTAATACGTCGTTGGAATTGGGAACAATGTGTTCAAAAGTTGTGGAATGATGGGAATTAACAGCTGGTCATGTCAGATTTATAACCGGTAGCGTGTTTTTTGAAATAACACAATTTTTGGTTTTACAGCAATAATCAACATATCAGCTCAAAACCAAGATTGGCTAATATGTTAATACGTCGTTGGAATTGGGAACAATGTGTTCAAAAGTTGTGGAATGGGTAATTAACAGCTGGTCATGTCAGATTTGCAACCGGTAGCGTGTTTTTTGAAATAACAGACCATTTCTGTTATTAACAGAAATACTGTTTTAACCAAAATTGGCTACCGATTTGTTAAAACATCATTGGAATTGGGAACAATGTGTTCAAAAGTTGTGGAATGATGGGAATTAACAGCTGGTCATGTCAGATTTGCAACCGGTAGCGTGTTTTTTGAAATAACACAATTTTTGGTTTTACAGCAATAATCAACATATCAGCTCAAAACCAAGATTGGCTACCGATTTGTTAATACGTCGTTGGAATTGGGAACAATGTGTTCAAAAGTTGTGGAATGATGGTAATTAACAGCTGGTCATGTCAGATTTGCAACCGGTAGCGTGTTTTTTGAAATAACACACCATTTCTGTTATTAACAGAAATACTGATTATAACCAGAATTGGCTACCGATTTGTTAAAATGTCATTGGAATTGGGAAAAATGTGTTCAAAAGTTGTGGAATGATGGGAATTAACAGCTGGTCATGTCAGATTTGCAACCGGTAGCGTGTTTTTTGAAATAACACAATTTTTGGTTTTACAGCAATAATCAACATATCAGCTCAAAACCAAGATTGGCTACCGATTTGTTAATACGTCGTTGGAATTGGGAACAATGTGTTCAAAAGTTGTGGAATGATGGGAATTAACAGCTGGTCATGTCAGATTTGCAACCGGTAGCGTGTTTTTGAAATAACATAATTTTTGGTTTTACAGCAATAATCAACATATCAGCTCAAAACCAAGATTGGCTACCGATATGTTAATACGTCGTTGGAATTGGGAACAATGTGTTCAAAAGTTGTGGAATGATGGTAATTAACAGCAGGTCATGTCAGATTTGCAACCGGTAGCGTGTTTTTTGAAATAACACACCATTTCTGTTATTAACAGAAATACTGTTTATAACCAAAATTGGCTACCGATTTGTTAAAACGTCATTGGAATTGGGAACAATGTGTTCAAAAGTTGTGGAATGATGGGAATTAACAGCTGGTCATGTCAGATTTGCAACCGGTAGCGTGTTTTTTGAAATAACACAATTTTTGGTTTTACAGCAATAATCAACATATCAGCTCAAAACCAAGATTGGCTACCGATATGTTAATACGTCGTTGGAATTGGGAACAATGTGTTCAAAAGTTGTGGAATGATGGAATTAACAGCTGGTCATGTCAGATTTATAACCGGTAGCGTGTTTTTTGAAATAACACAATTTTGTTTTACAGCAATAATCAACATATCAGCTCAAAACCAAGATTGGCTACCAATATGTTAATACGTCGTTGGAATTGGGAACAATGTGTTCAAAAGTTGTGGAATGATGGTAATTAACAGCTGGTCATGTCAGATTTGCAACCGGTAGCGTGTTTTTTGAAATAACAGACCATTTCTGATTAACAGAAATACTGTTTATAACCAAAATTGGCTACCGATTTGTTAAAACATCATTGGAATTGGGAACAATGTGTTCAAAAGTTGTGGAATGATGGGAATTAACAGCTGGTCATGTCAGATTTGCAACCGGTAGCGTGTTTTTTGAAATAACACAATTTTTGGTTTTACAGCAATAATCAACATATCAGCTCAAAACCAAGATTGGCTACCGATTTGTTAATACGTCGTTGGAATTGGGAACAATGTGTTCAAAAGTTGTGGAATGATGGGAATTAACAGCTGGTCATGTCAGATTTGCAACCGGTAGCGTGTTTTTGAAATAACACAATTTTTGGTTTTACAGCAATAATCAACATATCAGCTCAAAACCAAGATTGGCTACCGATATGTTAATACATCGTTGGAATTGGGAACAATGTGTTCAAAAGTTGTGGAATGATGGTAATTAACAGCTGGTCATGTCAGATTTGCAACCGGTAGCGTGTTTTTTGAAATAACACCATTTCGTTATTAACAGAAATACTGTTTATAACCAGATTTGGCTACCGATTGTTAAAACGTCATTGGAATTGGGAAAAATGTGTTCAAAAGTTGTGGAATGATGGGAATTAACAGCTGGTCATGTCAGATTTGCAACCGGTAGCGTGTTTTTTGAAATAACACAATTTTTGGTTTTACAGCAATAATCAACATATCAGCTCAAAACCAAGATTGGCTACCAATATGTTAATACGTCGTTGGAATTGGGAACAATGTGTTCAAAAGTTGTGGAATGATGGGAATTAACAGCTGGTCATGTCAGATTTGCAACCGGTAGCGTGTTTTTTGAAATAACAGACCATTTCTGTTATTAACAGACATACTGTTTATAATTAAAATTGGCTACCGATTTGTTAAAACATCATTGGAATTGGGAACAATGTGTTCAAAAGTTGTGGAATGATGGGAATTAACAGCTGGTCATGTCAGATTTGCAACCGGTAGCGTGTTTTTTGAAATAACATAATTTTTGGTTTTACAGCAATAATCAACATATCAGCTCAAAACCAAGATTGGCTACCGATATGTTAATACATCGTTGGAATTGGGAACAATGTGTTCAAAAATTGTGGAATGATGGTAATTAACAGCAGGTCATGTCAGATTTGCAACCGGTAACGTGTTTTTTGAAATAACACACCATTTCTGTTATTAACAGAAATACTGTTTATAACCAAAATTGGCTACCGATTTGTTAAAACGTCATTGGAATTGGGTACAATGTGTTCAAAAGTTGTGGAATGATGGGAATTAACAGCTGGTCATGTCAGATTTGCAACCGGTAGCGTGTTTTTTGAAATAACATAATTTTTGGTTTTACAGCAATAATCAACATATCAGCTCAAAACCAAGATTGGCTACCGATATGTTAATACGTCGTTGGAATTGGGAACAATGTGTTCAAAAGTTGTGGAATGATGGTAATTAACAGCTGGTCATGTCAGATTTGCAACCGGTAGCGTGTTTTTTGAAATAACACACCATTTCTGTTATTAACAGAAATACTGTTTATAACCAGAATTGGCTACCGATTTGTTAAAACGTCATTGGAATTGGGAAAAATGTGTTCAAAAGTTGTGGAATGATGGGAATTAACAGCTGGTCATGTCAGATTTGCAACCGGTAGCGTGTTTTTTGAAATAACACAATTTTTGGTTTTACAGCAATAATCAACATATCAGCTCAAAACCAAGATTGGCTACCGATTTGTTAATACGTCGTTGGAATTGGGAACAATGTGTTCAAAAGTTGTGGAATGATGGGAATTAACAGCTGGTCATGTCAGATTTGCAACCGGTAGCGTGTTTTTTGAAATAACACAATTTTTGGTTTTACAGCAATAATCAACATATCAGCTCAAAACCAAGATTGGCTACCGATTTGTTAATACGTCGTTGGAATTGGAAACAATGTGTTCAAAAGTTGTGGAATGATGGGAATTAACAGCTGGTCATGTCAGATTTGCAACCAGTAGCGTGTTTTTTGAAATAACACAATTTTTGGTTTTACAGCAATAATCAACATATCAGCTCAAAACCAAGATTGGCTACCGATATGTTAATACGTCGTTGGAATTGGGAACAATGTGTTCAAAAGTTGTGGAATGATGGTAATTAACAGCAGGTCATGTCAGATTTGCAACCGGTAGCGTGTTTTTTGAAATAACACACCATTTCTGTTATTAACAGAAATACTGTTTATAACCAGAATTGGCTACCGATTTGTTAAAACGTCATTGGAATTGGGAAAAATGTGTTCAAAAGTTGTGGAATGATGGGAATTAACAGCTGGTCATGTCAGATTTGCAACCGGTAGCGTGTTTTTTGAAATAACACAATTTTTGGTTTTACAGCAATAATCAACATATCAGCTCAAAACCAAGATTGGCTACCGATTTGTTAATACGTCGTTGGAATTGGGAACAATGTGTTCAAAAGTTGTGGAATGATGGGAATTAACAGCTGGTCATGTCAGATTTGCAACCGGTAGCGTGTTTTTTGAAATAACATAATTTTTGGTTTTACAGCAATAATCAACATATCAGCTCAAAACCAAGATTGGCTACCGATATGTTAATACATCGTTGGAATTGGGAACAATGTCTTCAAAAGTTGTGGAATGATGGTAATTAACAGCAGGTCATGTCAGATTTGCAACCGGTAGCGTGTTTTTTGAAATAACACACCATTTCTGTTATTAACAGAAATACTGTTTATAACCAAAATTGGCTACCGATTTGTTAAAACGTCATTGGAATTGGGTACAATGTGTTCAAAAGTTGTGGAATGATGGGAATTAACAGCTGGTCATGTCAGATTTGCAACCGGTAGCGTGTTTTTTGAAATAACATAATTTTTGGTTTTACAGCAATAATCAACATATCAGCTCAAAACCAAGATTGGCTACCGATATGTTAATACGTCGTTGGAATTGGGAACAATGTGTTCAAAAGTTGTGGAATGATGGTAATTAACAGCTGGTCATGTCAGATTTGCAACCGGTAGCGTGTTTTTTGAAATAACACAATTTTGGTTTTACAGCAATAATCAACATATCAGCTCAAAACCAAGATTGGCTACCGATTTGTTAATACGTCGTTGGAATTGGGAACAATGTGTTCAAAAGTTGTGGAATGATGGGAATTAACAGCTGGTCATGTCAGATTTGCAACCGGTAGCGTGTTTTTTGAAATAACATAATTTTTGGTTTTACAGCAATAATCAACATATCAGCTCAAAACCAAGATTGGCTACCGATATGTTAATACATCGTTGGAATTGGGAACAATGTCTTCAAAAGTTGTGGAATGATGGTAATTAACAGCTGGTCATGTCAGATTTGCAACCGGTAGCGTGTTTTTTGAAATAACACACCATTTCTGTTATTAACAGAAATACTGTTTATAACCAGATTTGGCTACCGATTTGTTAAAACGTCATTGGAATTGGGAAAAATGTGTTCAAAAGTTGTGGAATGATGGGAATTAACAGCTGGTCATGTCAGATTTGCAACCGGTAGCGTGTTTTTTGAAATAACACAATTTTTGGTTTTACAGCAATAATCAACATATCAGCTCAAAACCAAGATTGGCTACCAATATGTTAATACGTCGTTGGAATTGGGAACAATGTGTTCAAAAGTTGTGGAATGATGGGAATTAACAGCTGGTCATGTCAGATTTGCAACCGGTAGCGTGTTTTTTGAAATAACACAATTTTTGGTTTTACAGCAATAATCAACATATCAGCTCAAAACCAAGATTGGCTACCGATATGTTAATACATCGTTGGAATTGGGAACAATGTGTTCAAAAGTTGTGGAATGATGGTAATTAACAGCTGGTCATGTCAGATTTGCAACCGGTAGCGTGTTTTTTGAAATAACACACCATTTCTGTTATTAACAGAAATACTGTTTATAACCAGAATTGGCTACCGATTTGTTAAAACGTCATTGGAATTGGGAAAATGTGTTCAAAAGTTGTGGAATGATGGGAATTAACAGCCAGTCATGTCAGATTTGCAACCGGTAGCATGTTTTTTGAAATAACACAATTTTTGGTTTTACAGCAATAATCAACATATCAGCTCAAAACCAAGATTGGCTACCGATATGTTAATACGTCGTTGGAATTGGGAACAATGTGTTCAAAAGTTGTGGAATGATGGGAATTAACAGCTGGTCATGTCAGATTTGCAACCGGTAGCGTGTTTTTTGAAATAACACAATTTTTGGTTTTACAGCAATAATCAACATATCAGCTCAAAACCAAGATTGGCTACCAATATGTTAATACGTCGTTGGAATTGGGAACAATGTGTTCAAAAGTTGTGGAATGATGGTAATTAACAGCAGGTCATGTCAGATTTGCAACCGGTAGCGTGTTTTTTGAAATAACACACCATTTCTGTTATTAACAGAAATACTGATTATAACCAAAATTGGCTACCGATTTGTTAAAACGTCATTGGAATTGGGAACAATGTGTTCAAAAGTTGTGGAATGATGGGAATTAACAGCTGGTCATGTCAGATTTGCAACCGGTAGCGTTTTTTGAAATAACACAATTTTTGGTTTTACAGCAATAATCAACATATCAGCTCAAAACCAAGATTGGCTACCGATTTGTTAATACGTCGTTGGAATTGGGAACAATGTGTTCAAAAGTTGTGGAATGATGGGAATTAACAGCTGGTCATGTCAGATTTGCAACCGGTAGCGTGTTTTTTGAAATAACATAATTTTTGGTTTTACAGCAATAATCAACATATCAGCTCAAAACCAAGATTGGCTACCGATATGTTAATACATCGTTGGAATTGGGAACAATGTCTTCAAAAGTTGTGGAATGATGGTAATTAACAGCTGGTCATGTCAGATTTGCAACCGGTAGCGTGTTTTTTGAAATAACACACCATTTCTGTTATTAACAGAAATACTGTTTATAACCAGATTTGGCTACCGATTTGTTAAAACGTCATTGGAATTGGGAAAAATGTGTTCAAAAGTTGTGGAATGATGGGAATTAACAGCTGGTCATGTCAGATTTGCAACCGGTAGCGTGTTTTTTGAAATAACACAATTTTTGGTTTTACAGCAATAATCAACATATCAGCTCAAAACCAAGATTGGCTACCAATATGTTAATACGTCGTTGGAATTGGGAACAATGTGTTCAAAAGTTGTGGAATGATGGGAATTAACAGCTGGTCATGTCAGATTTGCAACCGGTAGCGTGTTTTTTGAAATAACACAATTTTTGGTTTTACAGCAATAATCAACATATCAGCTCAAAACCAAGATTGGCTACCGATTTGTTAATACGTCGTTGGAATTGGGAACAATGTGTTCAAAAGTTGTGGAATGATGGGAATTAACAGCTGGTCATGTCAGATTTGCAACCGGTAGCGTGTTTTTTGAAATAACACAATTTTTGGTTTTACAGCAATAATCAACATATCAGCTCAAAACCAAGATTGGCTACCGATTTGTTAATACGTCGTTGGAATTGGAAACAATGTGTTCAAAAGTTGTGGAATGATGGGAATTAACAGCTGGTCATGTCAGATTTGCAACCAGTAGCGTGTTTTTTGAAATAACACAATTTTTGGTTTTACAGCAATAATCAACATATCAGCTCATAAACCAAGCTTGGCTACCGATATGTTAATACGTCGTTGGAATTGGGAACAATATGTTCAAAAGTTGTGGAATGAGGGTAATTAACAGCAGGTCATGTCAGATTTGCAACCGGTAGCGTGTTTTTTGAAATAACACACCATTTCTGTTATTAACAGAAATACTGTTTATAACCAGAATTGGCTACCGATTTGTTAAAACGTCATTGGAATTGGGAAAAATGTGTTCAAAAGTTGTGGAATGATGGGAATTAACAGCTGGTCATGTCAGATTTGCAACCGGTAGCGTGTTTTTTGAAATAACACAATTTTTGGTTTTACAGCAATAATCAACATATCAGCTCAAAACCAAGATTGGCTACCGATTTGTTAATACGTCGTTGGAATTGGGAACAATGTGTTCAAAGTTGTGGAATGATGGGAATTAACAGCTGGTCATGTCAGATTTGCAACCGGTAGCGTGTTTTTTGAAATAACACAATTTTTGGTTTTACAGCAATAATCAACATATCAGCTCAAAACCAAGATTGGCTACCGATATGTTAATACATCGTTGGAATTGGGAACAATGTGTTCAAAAGTTGTGGAATGATGGTAATTAACAGCTGGTCATGTCAGATTTGCAACCGGTAGCGTGTTTTTTGAAATAACACACCATTTCTGTTATTAACAGAAATACTGTTTATAACCAGAATTGGCTACCGATTTGTTAAAACGTCATTGGAATTGGGAAAAATGTGTTCAAAAGTTGTGGAATGATGGGAATTAACAGCCAGTCATGTCAGATTTGCAACCGGTAGCATGTTTTTTGAAATAACACAATTTTTGGTTTTACAGCAATAATCAACATATCAGCTCAAAACCAAGATTGGCTACCGATATGTTAATACGTCGTTGGAATTGGGAACAATGTGTTCAAAAGTTGTGGAATGATGGGAATTAACAGCTGGTCATGTCAGATTTGCAACCGGTAGCGTGTTTTTTGAAATAACACAATTTTTGGTTTTACAGCAATAATCAACATATCAGCTCAAAACCAAGATTGGCTACCAATATGTTAATACGTCGTTGGAATTGGGAACAATGTGTTCAAAAGTTGTGGAATGATGGTAATTAACAGCAGGTCATGTCAGATTTGCAACCGGTAGCGTGTTTTTTGAAATAACACACCATTTCTGTTATTAACAGAAATACTGTTTATAACCAAAATTGGCTACCGATTTGTTAAAACGTCATTGGAATTGGGAACAATGTGTTCAAAAGTTGTGGAATGATGGGAATTAACAGCTGGTCATGTCAGATTTGCAACCGGTAGCGTGTTTTTTGAAATAACACAATTTTTGGTTTTACAGCAATAATCAACATATCAGCTCAAAACCAAGATTGGCTACCGATTTGTTAATACGTCGTTGGAATTGGGAACAATGTGTTCAAAAGTTGTGGAATGATGGGAATTAACAGCTGGTCATGTCAGATTTGCAACCGGTAGCGTGTTTTTTGAAATAACACAATTTTTGGTTTTACAGCAATAATCAACATATCAGCTCAAAACCAAGATTGGCTACCGATTTGTTAATACGTCGTTGGAATTGGGAACAATGTGTTCAAAAGTTGTGGAATGATGGGAATTAACAGCTGGTCATGTCAGATTTGCAACCGGTAGTGTGTTTTTTGAAATAACACACCATTTCTGTTATTAACAGAAATACTGTTTATAACCAAAATTGGCTACCGATTTGTTAAAATGTCATTGGAAGTGGAAACAATGTGTTCAAAAGTTGTGGAATGATGGGAATTAACAGCTGGTCATGTCAGATTTGCAACGGTTAGAATGTTTTTTGAATTAACACAATTTTTGGTTTTACAGCAATAATCAACATATCAGCTCAAAACCAAGATTGGCTACCGATTTGTTAATACGTCGTTGGAATTGGGAACAATGTGTTCAAAAGTTGTGGAATGATGGGAATTAACAGCTGGTCATGTCAGATTTGCAACGGTAGCGTGTTTTTTGAATTTTCCCAATTTAAAATGCAGAGGGTATTTTATAAAAAAATGTAACAAAATCACTGCCAGGGATTGGGATGCCCAGATTGCACATATTTTTAAAATTTGTTGCATAAACTACAAGAAAACTTCAGGCTGACCAATCAAAGGAGTAGGTTCACGAAGGGGCAAAAATGGCCCAATCTCGAAAAATCTTCAAAATAAGTAGATATATAGTCTGAGAAATGGGGAATCTAAATCCATATTGTTTTGGTCAAAAATACATCATACGTTTCCATGGCAACCACGCATAGTATGACCACTTTACTGACATGAATTCATGTGTAAATAGCAAAGTTGTGTACGAGATACATGTAGCATGTAAGATTTATAAAATTACTGATAATATTCTTCTGAATTAAAATTACTGCATGTTTGAATATTTGATTTTTCCAAAAACAAGTGATGTTTAAGAAATAGCATTTTGAGTTTTTGTTACCATGGTAACCATTTTGCATAAATCTTAAACGCGTAAATATCCAAAAAGGTATTTATTAATTATTATAATCATCACTGCTATAAAAGTACATACCCCACTACCCTATAATATATCACAATTACATTTTTGAAAATTTGAATTATTTTTATTGACGCATCACATGCTATATTTACACATTTAGTTGGCCAGCAAGAACGTAAAAATAAATAACGACAACAAACACAGAGATTTTGCTAGCACAAATACATGTATAGGGGAGATAATTCACATATTTTGGGTGGATGGATTTATTTGCTCAGTGCATGTTTATGGTTTATATAATGGCTTCTAGATATCAAATACCTAAGTAAAAGTCAATAAGATACACAATTATTTACTTTTTTATTTAATCATTTAAGTTCTAAGGCATTTTAAAGAGAAGGGGCAAGTTATTTCATAAACAGATGCTTCCAACATTTAGCTTTATCTCGCCATTTGGGGTTCTTAAGTTAAACAATTGTTCAATGTAACAAGAGGCCCAATGGGCTTGATATGCCCACCTGATAAAAATGGCTAGCATAAACATTTCAAGAAAACATAAATACTGAAACCCAAATGTCAAAATATTTCTTGAAGTAACGATTTGAGGCTAAATTAGTAAAATTGACCTTTGTTAATATATCAAAATTATTGTTAGGCCAATACCTACAATATTATAATATGCATGCCTATACAAAAAGTTAATAGTTTTCGAGATAATTAACAATTTCGGTATTGTTTTGCATATGTAACCTTGACCTTTGAACCTATGACCTTTTTCTATACATCAAAATGTTCGTTGTATCAATACCTACAACATTCTAATATACATGTCTATACAAAAAGTTAATAGTTTTCAAGATAATTAACCATTTCTATATTCTTTCGCACCTGTGTCCTTGACATTTGAACCCATGATCTTAATCTATACAAGAAAAGGATTCTTACACCAATTCAAACAAAATTCTAATATACATGCCTGTACAACAAGTTTATAGTTTTCCATCAGAAAGGCAAAAAATTAGGTCATGACCTTTATAACTGAACCCGAAACCATTTTCATGGAATTACAAGAATATGACAAAACTGAAAACCCCATGTCAATTTCTGATCAAATAGTCAAGTTATAACAATTTAAAGTTATTTTACGATCTTTTCACAATTATACGCAAAAAACGCATAACCTGTTTTTGTCCGATTTTCACGAAATAAACAAATTATAGGCTTAAGACCCTTAAGAAGCCAAATATCAAATCAGATCGTTGCTTTCGGAGGAGATTTTTTAGGATTTTTGCACCGGTAGGTCACCTTGACCTAGTTATGGTAGCCATGGCAACGCCATGAACAAATCTGAATTGCACCGGCCCATATATATTTCTGACCACGTTTAATTGAAATCTGTCCGGTAGTTATAGCAAAAAAGTCGAAAATAGGTATTAACTACGCACAGACGCACGCATTCACACACATACGTGTACGCTGCGCTATTTCATAAGCTAATATGACCTTGGTCAGGTGAGCTAAAAATCAATGTAAGTGGTTCTTTAAACTTAGTATGTGGACCTCCGAATTTTTTATTTTCATTCAAAAGAAAAATGCAGTAAGTAGATCTACATACATTGTATTACATTAACATGGAGTACCAACCAACCCTTTAATTTCTATTATAACTTTATAAACTTGCATAATTTAATTCGAACAAATAAAATAAATATTATTAAACAGTTTAATTTCAAATTTTGTAATTTCAAAGTTTCATCACTGAAATCAATGCTGAAAGTTTACATTATCTATCCCATTCATGACTTTTAGTTCTCTTTCAGTTAAATACTCTTTGTATATGAAATGATCCATTTCTACTAAAAACCAAGCAACTAACTTATTTCTTTCATAATTTCTAAATCTACAGCACAAACTTATTAAAAGACACATTATTTAGTACTCAACACAATAACTTTTGTTTTAATGATACAAACTGTTAACTTCCACGTATTACAATTAACAGAAAAGTTACCTAATTGACACAATATATACCATTTTTAATGTATTTTATAATTAAAAAAAATGGTATATGATGGTAGGTCAGCTATGGAATCGTTATCCTATAAAAAATCTTGATTTTAACGTAAAAGAATACCATTACTCGGCTCTCTCTCTCCAAGAATCGTGATCTTATGTCTACGTCAAAGCACAAGATGTTTACAGTATTGTCAATTTTTAATAAATTTTATATAGAATTTAAAAAAAAGTTATCAGACAGTATCATTGGGTATAGGATATGGTGTACATGTATACGTAATAGTTTGATGGCATGCTATGTCACAGCATCTTAGAAAATAATTGGCAATATATCTATCTTAATAGAAACATGTAAATAAATGACCAATATTTTATATATTGCAGGCAGTTTAAAAAAAAAACGATATGAAATACCGGTATATATGCATATGTTGATAATTATTATTTAAATTAAAAACTTTAGCAAGTTCGAACTCACGACAGTATGTTTGCCGATATCTTGTTTTTTTATAATTGAAATAATATATAAGTACAGATAGTCGTTATCTAAAAAATAAATAAATAAAAACTCATGAAAAAAAATAAAACATAAAATTAAAAGTTTAGCAGGTAAATCGCGAAAGTATGATATTGCCTATGTATATATAAATATAATTTTTTTAAATATTAAAATTTTATAACTATATTTGATATTTAAAAAATAGAATTATATATAATAATAATAAAAAATAAAATATAAAAAAAATTGTTAACAAAAAAACAGTGACTTTACGCGGAGTGGAACTGACAATATTCCGATTACTAGACTAACGCATTAGACCACTCGGCCATACGAGACTTGTTGCTTTGGAATCAATGGTACATTTAGAAAATTCGAGTCGTGTAAAATTAGTTACCTTCAATAAGCATTTAAGGTATCCTGGAAAATCTTTAATCCATTTAAATTCTATATATTAAACGCTAGTGAACGACCCGTAACGGACCATTCTAGATTACTACTTGATCCTTGTGCGCACGTATGTGCACACTGTCAACCACTTAATGCTGCCGCATATTCGTCTTCAATAATTTAAAATTTATTTCTTTTTTATTTATTTTATTATATTTTTCCAATTTCATAAAATAAAAAGAAAAGAAACAACTGTATGATAGTCCAATAATTAAATCCAGACGTCGAAACGTCATTTTAAGGCAGAGGTTCGGGTTCTTCTCGACCGATAATCCGGCAGGATTTCCAAAAGGCAACGAATCTCGCTGTTCAGATCGGCGATTTTTCTCACCGTTTTTTAAAAATTGAGTGTGGTCGCAGCCTTCGACCAACACAGAATTTTGTGTAATGAAATATTTACATGTTTTTTACAGCTGGTTTAAAAATGGCGTTGGTCGATACATGCGGCCACTGTGAATTTTTCCAAAAAAGGAGCCAAATCTGGCAAAAATGCACATTTTTCTGTATCAACGCCTGATTTGACGGCACTGTACTAAATATATAATGTGATGGGATGTAAACTGACAGTTGATATTTCAAATATGGACACCAGAAAAGTAAAAAATATATAAATTAGATTGATTGTGAGTTGTTTATATTTCTTGAAAAATCGGGCCGCTAGCCTGTGTTTGTGAATTTAGCCCTTTATTTATTTGTCCAGATAGGTACATTTTAAGTGCGCAAGTTTGCCATTCAGGGGTACTTTTTAATGTTAAGTGTTTGATTTTGGTACAATTTCCATACAAATTGTTAGTACTTTTAATTAAAACTTACTAGAACTGTCTCTTAAGAGCCAATCCAAAAAATTGACCACCTGACCTTGACCTTGGACACATAAATTTGGTATGCAACAGATTCAGATTGTCTCATGTTGGTTTACATTTGTGCAAAGTTTGATCAAAATCCATTCATGGACATGGAAGATATGGAACAGACATGATATTGGACTTGACAACCAGATGAAACCTGAAACATCTGCGAATTCCTGTCATTAGGTTTTGCCTCTGTGATATGTTGTCCACCAGCTCAGGAATGGGAGAGTAAACTGGAGTGCCAGAGATAATCACTGCCCTTCCACAAGTGAACTGACAATCATTGAAATCATCAATAAATCATTATTTTTTTTGTAATTAATTCGTTTATTGACTTTTCATTGTCCCAGAACTAAATAAGGAAAGCAGATACCAGGGTGGGGGCCCATGCTGGGTTCACTAGCTGGAACATTAATAAGACAGTTTTGTATATATATACTGCATATTTAGCTGTAATTTTAAATACATTAAAGTATTACTAGTATGTGAAAGGGAGACAATTCATTAACCTGCGAGGTGACAGCCCAAGTAGATTATCTCCCCTAGACCGCATAAGTGCAATAATTGGGTAAACCATAAATACAGTATAGTATTGACCTGTCCTTCTGACCTATTGCAATATGTATTGCAATATATTGCCAAGTTACTCAATGCTTAAAAATTCACAGTGTATCTATTTTACTTATAAATGTAACGTGTACTGCCATCCAAGTTGGGGTGATACTTAATGTTGGCATATTATAGACAGTGTACATTGTTATATTTTTATTTAAAGTTCCTGCAATTTCCCTAAATTTAAAATCCACTGATTTTTTTGCCTTTGTCTGTTTGTTAATTAACAAGTTTGACAATTTTCCAGTTAGTTCCCCATGGTCCAAAGTGGGAAATCTCACCTAAATTCCCTCCAATGTACTTTATTTGGACATTTTGGTCTGTAATTGCCAGAGTCCACTACTTTTGAGGGCCACATTGTCCACCAAAGTAATATGAAGGAGAAAAAATGCAGGGACAGACTGGGGATTGAACCCTGGACCTTTATCACTGTAGGCGAGTGCTCTACCAACTGAGCTACCCAGACCACTACAAGAGTCAACATAGATACTGTTGAAAGAACAGCAAGGGAGAGGTGTATTTGACAATTTCGGCGGCCGACAGTTAAATATTACAATAAAAATATAAATAATTTTAAAAAATAAATAAAATATTTGAAAATAAAAAACTACCCTGTCCTTCACTTTTTCAACCGTAATCAGAGGTCTCAGCAATACAGACAATAAATGAAATCCGAGTATTTAAAAAATACATAGAGCAGTGTGTGTAATTAAAGCACATCATAGCTGAAAATAATAAATTTCAGATTAATTAAATAGATTAAAATGTTTTGGAGATATTCCCTTTGGAATAAATTCGGACAAATCATTTTTTTTTAATACAATAAAGTAAACGGTTACCCTCATAATAATCACGCCTGAAAACCCCGCTAAAGAAATAAATAAATGCACCTACCTTGTATAGCTGTAAAAGATTTGTAGATTGCTCATTCTTCTCAACATCAACACGTTGTATCTGGGATGTTGATTACACTGCTAAATCCAATATGTAACACATGAATTTTATAATCACTAATAAACAGCTATATCCAAACGCAACACTGAATCACCATTAACAGCTAAATCCAAACGCATCACTTGGAACATCCAAATGTAACACGTGGCCCATAGCCAAAAACATCTTAATCCAATACGTAACACGCGACTGGTCAGAATCCCAAATAAGCAGCTAAATCCAAATAGCATTGTGAATAGTTAGAAACTCCAATGAACAGCTAAATCCAAATGCAACACGCGAATAATCCACATCACTAACTTTACCGTGCTCACCATCTTGTCGCACAGCTGGTCGGATGCACTGATAATCACGTGATACTTGTCCTAATTTGCATAACAATAGGTCGGGTCGATGTGGGGTTTCCACTGAAAGTGAAATTCAAAGACATCGTAAGATAGCAAAAACATCTATAGCTTGAGATGGGAAAAATGAAATTATGTTTTAATTGACATTGTTAGAGACCCCTTCAAGATTGTAAATTGAACTTGAGAAAAAAAGTAAAAATAAAGTTTGTAAACAGTTTACTACGGAAGTGTATTTAGGACCTCTTAAAATATTTTTTAAATAATTCGTGCCCACGCATTATAATCCGTGGAAACGAATTATAATTCGAGGGAACGAATTACTTATCCGTGGGAACTAATTATAGTTCGAGGGAACGAATTATAATCCGTGGGAACGAATTATAATTCGAGGGGAAGAATTATAGTTCGAGTGAACGAATTATAGTTCGAGGGAACGAATTATAATCCGTGAGAGAGAATTATAATTCGAGGGAACGAATTATAATTCGAGAGAACTAATCGTAATACGAGGGAACGAATTACTAATTCGTGGGAATAATCCGTGGGAAAGAATACGTTATATTTTATGAAAGACTTTACTGTGATTTAATTTAATGTGATATGGAATAAAATGGGCCTGTATTTGTCTTTTAAGACACGCCAAGCGAGTGCTAGATAGAAATTATTGAATTCCCCAGAAAATGATATTAGAACCCACGTGGGCAATAAAGTAACATCACGTCATCTCGCTCAGTACGTGCTGTGTATGGTAGAGTGCTCGCTCTGTAAGTGGAAGGTCATGGGTTCAAACCCCGACCAGGTCTGACCCAAAACGAAAGTGGGTAGTGACTGTTCTTTCGCCAAGCACTCGGCATTACGAAATGAAAGTTACGGTTCTTTCGGATGGGAACGAGGTCCCGTGTCACGGTAGGCTTGGCACGATAAAGAACCCTGCTGTATAATGCCAATAGTTCGCCTATAGTTAGCTGGCCACGTCTCGATATGAGTGAAATATTCTTGACTTGAACGTTAAACACTATTACTCACTCATTTTTTCCCATAAGTAACTCGTTATAGTAGCTAACTTTTCTCCTACAAGTAGCCGTTTACTAGAAGCTAACTTTACTTTCGCTAGACGTCACCACCTTTAGATGAAAAACCTTTTTCCTTGTGCGGGGATGATTCTTTATTGCGCCACGTCTAAAGAAGGTACTTCACCTACACCTGGTGGCATCCCGATATAAGTAAAATAATCTTGACTTTGATGTGAAATTCCATTAATTACATTTTAATAAAGACGACATTTTTCATAAACAGTGTGGAAGGTCGAAATATACCGAGTCCGTTGCTACATCAGCAAAGTCCTTACTGGAACTTCTGGCATTCACTTTCACCAGGTGGCATCTCGATATAAGTGAAATAATCTTGACTTTGATGTGAAATTCCATTAATTACATTTTAAAGACAACATTTTTCATAAACATTGTGAAATAAAGATGGAAGGTTGAAATGTCCTTACTGGAACTTTTGGCATTATAGAGGCCTTCCTCTCGTATTTATAAAGAATCCTAGAAAAGTATTCACAGGTACAGCCAGATAAGATCTTCTTAAGGTCACGTGATTTCGAATCTAATTTAGAGAATGCTCTAACTTGGAACAGTCAACTTTTAAAGGGGGTCAAAGTAGGTATCAGCAGAGAAAAATTCATATATAAAACTGTTTTTGAATTTCAGTGTCACTAATCTATATGTTACTTAATGATAGAAAAACACAACATTGTAATCATTTTTTGGAAAAAAATCAAAATTATGTATTTTAATTACCATTATAAGTTCCTTAGCGGCAAAACAGTTTTAGGTATTAAAGTTGAAAAAATCTAAAATAAAGTTTTCCAATCAATTGGTAAAAGATAAGTCAAGTACATGGGGTTTGTAGGTTTTTAAACACATTTGAGGTTTTATGAGAATTTGACAATATATAGAGGAAGTCTTCTGCGATTCATTTTCTTTCTAAAAATGCGTTGCCTAGGCGTGATACTTCATATTCAAAGTAACATGTCTAGCGGCATATTAATTTCAAAAACAGCTTCATATTGATGAACCCTATTTATATCCATGCTGCGGGCCATCTTGGACCAGTTGGTGATCTGGGTGCCAAGCATAAGTCTCACTAAGATTTAGAATAGATAGAAGATATATGTTCAGTGACCGTCCAAATTCGTTTTATAATCAATGGTCCCAATTACAAATAAAATATAAAATTTGCCATTCCTAGTGTTATTTTTTCAATGATAGTATCTTTATGTCGTTTTCGTTATAGTGTGTTGTTAATGGTTTTAAGTCAGTTTAAACCACAATATTCCAGCTACGATGCTCTATCGAATCGCAATTCGTTCCCTCGAATTATAATTCGTTCCCCGGTATTAGTAATTCGTTCCCACGGATTATAATTCGTTCCCTCGAGTTATAATTCGTTTCCAGGGATTAGTAATTCGTTCCCTTGCATTATAATTCGTTCCCTCGAATTATAATTCGTTCCCATAAATAAGTAATTAGTTCCCTCGTATTATAATTCGACCCCACGGATTAGTAATTAGTTCCCTCGAATTATAATTCGTTCCCTCAAATTATAATTCGTTCCCACGGATTATAATTCGTTCCCCGGTATTAGTAATTCGTTCCCACGGATAATTATTCGTTCCCTCGAGTTATAATTCGTTTCCATGGATTAGTAATTCGTTCCCTTGCATTATAATTCGTTCCCACGGATTATAATTCGTTCCCACGGACTATAATTCGTTCCCACGAAATAATTTTTAAAACATATTTTAAGAGGTCCCAAATACGCTTCTGTAGGTTTGAACATCAGTTATTGTGTGCTCTTACAGATCCGTGATAGTACAAGATAATTCTCCTTATCACAATATTAGGACCGAGGCCAGCACTGTGCCTACTTTGAACACAAGAGAAAATGAAATGATACAGTGGCTAATGGATAACAATATAGCATTTCCAACTTTTGCTAAGAAACCAGAGCTGTATGAGATTATCAAAAGAAACACTGCACTTGTTTATAAAACGGATGTCTTAAAAGCTGATCATCACGGTAATTTTGTTCTCCGTTTGCCTTTTAGACATTGTGAGTTTAACTCAATAGAACTTATTTGGACATATTGCAAAACTTTCATCGCAGAAAATAACAAAACAAGAAAACTTACAGATGAAAAACACTTAATTTACAAATCTTTTGAGAGAGTAACACCAAATATTTGAGCAAAATGTAAGGGTCATGTGAATTTTTTTTTTAAATCAGATGAATTGCATTACAGTTTGGTTATTTAAAAACAATTTATTATTCAAGTCAGTATGGACACCGATTCTAATAGCAATGACAGTGAGGTGTCTGTGATGAGATATGACATCTTTGGTAAGAATAATTTTTACTGTGGCTAAATTGTCATTGATGTTGCCTGCTATTTATCAACAAATATGACTTTCATATTGAGTACTTTGAGATGACTCCGTATCAGTGATGACCCTATTGTTGTCTATTTCACGGGTGTGTACAGCATTTATCAATACATGGGTACTTTGAGATGACCCCGTATCAGTGATGACCCTATTGTTGTCTATTTCACGGGTGTGTACAGCTTTTATCAGTACATATGACTTTCATATTGAGTACTTTGAGATGACGCCGTATCAGTGATGACCCTATTGTTGTCTATTTCACGGGTGTGTACAGCTTTTATCAATACATGAATACTTTGAGATGACCCCGTATCAGAAATGACCCTATTGTTGTTTATTTCACGGGTGTGTACAGCTTTTATCAATACATATGACTTTCATATTGAGTACTTTGAGATGACGCCGTATCAGTGATGACCCTATTGTTGTCCAATTCACGGGTGTGTATAGCTTTTATCAATACATGAATACTTTGAGATGACCCCGTATCAGTGATGACCCTATTGTTGTCTATTTCACGGGTGTGTACAGCATTTATCAATACATGGGTACTTTGAGATGACCCCGTATCAGTGATGACCCTATTGTTGTCTATTTCACGGGTGTGTACAGCTTTTATCAGTACATATGACTTTCATATTGAGTACTTTGAGATGACGCCGTATCAGTGATGACCCTATTGTTGTCTATTTCACGGCTGTGTACAGCTTTTATCAATGCATGAGTAGTTTGAGATGACCCGTATCAGAAATGACCCTATTGTTGTCTATTTCACGGGTGTGTACAGCTTTTATCAATACATATGACTTTCATATTGAGTACTTTGAGATGACCCCGTATCAGTGATGACCATATTGTTGTCCAATTCACGGGTGTGTACAGCTTTTATCAATACATGAATACTTTGAGATGACCCCGTATCAGTGATGACCCTATTGTTGTGTATTTCACGGGTGTGTACAGCTTTTATCAATACATGAGTAGTTTGAGATGAACCCGTATCAGTGATGACCCTATTGTTGTCTATTTCACGGGTGTGTACAGCTTTTATCAATACATGAGTACTTTGAGATGACCCCGTATCAGTGATGACCCTATTGTTGTGTATTTCACAGGTGTGTACAGCTTTTAGCAATACAGGAGTACTTTGAGATGACCCTGTATCAGTGATGACCCTATTGTTGTCTATTTCACAGGTGTGTACAGCTTTTATCAATACATATGACTTTCACATTGAGTACTTTGAGATGACCCCGTATCAGTGATGACCCTATTGTCGTCTATTTCACGGGTGTGTACAGCTATACTTACTATCAAGAAAAACAATATCATAACCACCAACACCAATAATAAATAAATAAATAAATCACAGTTGGCTGTAAATGTGAAATGGACTAATAGGCCGAAGATTGATGGATTGAATAAGTAGGGTTTTACGCCACAGTCAAGAATAGTTCGCTTATATCGAGACTTCACCAGCCACATATATGAAGTCAGTGGTAGAAATTTTTACCTTTGCAGTGCGCTCTGGCAATGTGCATGTTCTTTAAGGGTCATCTAAGTAGGAAAATTCAAGTGAAAAAAATTTGGTTGAAAAACGTAAAATAGGGGTACAATTATGGAATTACCTACACAAGTGTGAAGATTTATAAATAAAAATAAAGCAGGAATTGATAATTTAAGAATTTAAAAATATTTGTTGCATTGTTTTTATGGAAATTGTGCAAAAATACACGTGTAGGGGAAAGATGATTTTCACCTCGTGTAACGAATTAATTTGAAAAATATTAGGATATTAATATATCAAACGTCGTAGAGCAGTGCATAGGGGTCAGAGTTTGTTAAAGAAATACGACAATTTACGGTTGAGGTTATCTACGATTTATTTTCCTTTAAAAATGCGTGCGTGTACCAGGCATGATATTTATATTCTAAGGCCACTAATAATCCAAAATACAACGAGTCATAAATAGTACACGGTCACACAATACTGTTCTATTTGAATTGAGGTGAATATTGTTTGGTTTGAACAATGCTGAACTATATGCAGCCGAATATGCCTCAACAATAATCAAGTAATATAGGAACTTGGCTTTTATAATCTTACCTTGGATCGTTGGTAGCCTTAGAATATGAACTATCACGCCTGGTACACGCATTTTAAAAGGAAAATAAATCGTAGAAAACCTTAACCGTATACCCCTCTTTCACGTTTTTCAAACAAAAGGTTTTCAATTGAATTTTCCTACTTAGATGGACCTTAACTGTTAACATGACACTGCATGCGCATCAGTTTTTAAGATATCTTTCGATTCATTTCTAAATGACGAGTGTTTGGCGAAAGTATATATTGTTTTATGAAAAAAGTAAAATTATTCCTCGATTTTCAGTACAATGTGTTTAAAATCTAGGAATGATTGCACAAATATTTTTATTAGTTATTGTATGGCTTGTAAGTGAAGATCTTCTGAACACTTCTCATAAATCGTTGTCTGCAATATCTTGGGACACATGTTTCCAGAGTTTATTCGCTGGTTTTTCCTGGATGGCAGCATCAGTAATGATTGAGCAAGACTGTGCATGTTACTTTCATAGACAGATTGTGTTAAATGTTTCTTCATGTGTTGACATATTGAAGATGTGAAATTTTGTTATATATATAAATGGTTTAATGTAATACAGACTTGCTTTTTTTATTATTATTTTATTTATTTATTTTTATTTTTTTTGTTATTTACACTATCATCCATCAGTTTCAAAAACTGCAAAAAATTATTGATATTTATACTCAACAAAAAAGGTTAGGGATCAATGTAAGCATTGAGATAACAATCCAAGAACTAAAAAATACAAAATTCATCTGTATTTTGTTCTTTTTCTCTTCTTCTTTCAAATGATGTAATGGGGTAAACCTTTTGCGTATGAAATCAAAACCTATTAAAACATTACGAGAAATAATAGGTTGAAACGATGTGATTTATGTTCTACAAAATTAAATAATGTTTTTGATGTGGTCCTTGACATTTTTGTTAAGTATATATTCCAATTTTTATGGCGATGTTTATAATATAAACCTATAGCAAATATAACAAATTTGTGGAATTTATGGATGGCAGTGTAATATTCAGATTTTATGGACAAAAATGCAGATAAATCCCCAAAATATCTGGTTCAAAATTGGGTCCTAGTGGTTCAAAGCTTTTTAGTTTTACCATTTTGTTGGCGAAAAGCTGTACATGTATTTTACTTCTTTTTTTTTAAATGTTTAGAAAAATTTGTTGTACAGTTATTATGTTAATTCTACTTTTCACTAATTGATGGTTTTGAGTTAACATGGTTTTGAACATTTTTGTCACCCAGACAAATCAAAAACTGACAACGGCTCATGAAAGAAATAGCCTAATTGTAGCTGGAAAACTTGTACTCTGTCAAGTCACAATATTGCATGCAAGTTGTAGTCAATAATATTTCACTTACATCGAGATGTTGCCAGCTATAGGCGTAGGTGCAGAAATTTTGCCCGTGTGTTGTGCTAATGGCATTATACAGCAGTGATCTTTATCATGCCATGACACGGGACCTCGTTTTTTTAAGTTCCCATCCGAAAGAACCACAACTTTGATTTCGTAATACCGAGTGCTTTGCAAACAGTCACTAACCATGCTAACCATCACTTTCAAGTTTTGGGTTGGACTCGTTCAGGGTTCCATTAAACATGATTTACATGTATATTTTATTTGGCCTTTTATTTCTAAACGTCTCGATATAAGTGATATATTCTTGACTCAGACATCAAACACCAGTACCAGATGGACCAGACATTAGACATGCATTGTAATTGAACCCATTATTTCAAGAACTGTAATTTAAGCAATGAGTTAAAAAAAAGAAAAAAACATGTATTTTTTGTCATTCTTAAGACCATGTAATGTTCGAGAAATTTAAACTGTTTGGTGCAGTTTATAGACTTGGTTTTTATAAACTCATGTCATTTTGAAATTCATTAAGAAAACCTTCACACTGACTCTGTAAAATGAAAATATAATGAATCTAATTTGGTCATGTTTCATGTCTGTCCGACGACTGTGAGATATAATTGATTTCATTTTCAGTGTAAAAAACACCATACATACAACCGATGATTGCATGGGTTTCATGTCCCAGTCAAGAATATTTCACTTATATTGAGACACCACCAGCTATAGAAGTCAGAAATTTTTATCTTTGCAGTGTGCTTGAGGCAATCTACAGGGAGGGTTCTTTGAGGTTCCTTGCCTGCCGGTTTTTAAGGGATGCTGAGACTTTAATCTCTAATTACAGAATGCCTTGTGAAAGAACGGTCTCTCCTATTTTCAAGTCCTGGTCAAACCAAATGATAGATTGATAGTTGATAAGAGTGGATGGCTGATACCATCAACCAAAAGTACAAGGCAACTCTCTCTAGCTTTCCAAATTCCATCGAGCTCAAAAACGTTATGACTACATGCAGGGAATGTTCATTCTTCTAATGCACCATCAGGGAAGAAAACTCTTGATCAACAAACAACTTTGGTCTCCAAAAATTTAGGTATTTCAGGCGTTAATCCTTGTGTTTTGCATTTACAGTACATGGCAGTATTCAGTCAGCTGATTGTGATCATTATTATTAGGCAGAAACAGGACTGAAAACTTACTAGTACATTGTATTTCCATTTAGGCCCTCTAAATATGTCATTAAATCTGGCAAACAGACTGTCAATACACACTTCTATACTACTGGATGGAAATTATTTTTATCACTCATTTTGTGCAATTATCTCACTTATATCAATGCATCACCTGCTACTGCAAACATATTTAATTTCGTGTGTATTTATTTTCGAGGTACATGTATATGAAATTTAGACATATCCGCGTAGTTAAATCTTCACATTTTTTTTAAATATGCACTATAACACAATAAGCATTTAGATTTTGGCTTGGTATTAATTTTTGACTGTGAAATAAGCGAAAATTAGTACATCACGAAAATAGATACCTTTACAGTATATCCCTCTAGTCACAAAAAATTCAAAACATTTATGGAAGGTTTTGTTTATTACTGTGTTTATGTCCCATTCTAAAGAATGGGGCTATTTTAGAAGTTCTAGCTCATCTACACTTTATTATGTGAGCTATACCATGACAGCATGTGTGTGTGTGTGAGAGAGAGAAAGATTTCTTAATGGTGGGATGGGGAAAGCCAAAGTACATAGCCATTGAAACCACTTTGTGAACTGACAAACTTTCTCGTGCAGTTCAACTCAAGGTGCTGGGACTTCCACATAAAGTGGAAGGAACAATTTAATAAGCTTCATTCTTCCAAGAAGGGTTTCTAAAAATAAATATTGAAATATTGGATAAGAGTTTAATAAGCTTCATTCTTCCAAGAAGGGTTTCTAAAAATAAATATTGAAATATTGGATAAGAGTTTAATAAGCTTCATTCTTCCAAGAAGGGTTTCTAAAAATAAATATTGAAATATTGGATAAGAGTTTAATAAGCGTCATTCTTCCAAGAAGGGTTTCTAAAAATAAATATTGAAATATTGGATAAGAGTTTAATAAGCTTCATTCTTCCAAGAAGGGTTTCTAAAAATAAATATTGAAATACTGAAAATGTTTTGGAATTTTAAAAGCACATTTTTAATACTTTATTAACAGCAAAAATCATACCATCATCATGATGATGAAGTGTAATACATGTACAACACAATCTTTGCAAAAATTCAAAACAAATCTAATGCATACGGTCTTTGTAACTGAATTTCTGTAGAAATCTCCATAATTTTTTAAATATTGTGAATCATTGATCATTTTTAAATTTTTATTTCTTCGTTAGTTTTAGAGTTATTGATCAGTAACTTATTTTGTATTGCACTAAATTGTTCATAAAAATTGTACCTCACAGAAATTTTTTTTTGACTTTATTGCACTTCATGGATATTTTCTTGACTTCTGTTTATAAAAACATGTGCCAAGACCAATGATCATTTTGCAGTCTATATTTATCTAGACTTTAAAACTTTGCTTTACTAAATCTCTTTGTCACCTTGCTTATCACAACAAGTCCCAAATCATTTCTGTCATGTTTATCTTTATTAAGTCCCCTGGATTTATCACCAAATCCAGCAAAATGTGACATTTTAATGTTTGCCTCTCACATTAGATTGGAATAAGATGATTATTTTTAACATTAGCCTCTAAATCATAACATATCCATATACAGTCTAACCTGCCTATATAAGGCCACCTGCTTATAAAGGCCAGAAGAATAGTATACCAATTATTCTTTATTCATATTATTTGAACCTGTATATAAAGGCCACCTGCCTATAAATGCCACTGTTTCTTGTTCCCTTGGGTGGCTTTATAAACAGGTTTGACTGTAATTGCGAATAAATTGGTCACAGTACTATAATTCCTCGTCACATATACATGTACTTGTGAATAAAATGGTCACAGTACTATAATTCCTCGTCACATATACATGTACTTGTGAATAAATTGGTCACAGTACTATAATTCCTCGTCACATATACATGTACTTGTGAATAAATTGGTCACAGTACTATAATTCCTCATCACATATACATGTACTTGTGAATAAATAGGTCACAGTACTATAATTCCTCGGCACATATACACGTAATTGCAAATTAATAGGTCACAGTACTATGATTCTTCTGTCATATCTACAAACAGAAGTTTTATCTTTTTGAACCAAGCTGCTGTTTATATGATCTGATTTTTTCTGCTAATTGTCTATCTGCGGCGGTACACCGTGTTAGGATATAATTTAATTCTTCTTCACTTCTGTTTTCTAATGCAGTATCAGCTGCAGCTTTCTTCTCTCTATAAATAGAAATAATACAAGAATAGATTGGTTGGTTGGTTGAATGTTGCCTAATGTCGCATTTTCTCAGCTATTCGTGATAATAACTACTTTATTAATCTATGAGCAAGTTCTTGTATGCATGTGTGTTTTATGGCCTGTCTTGTACCAGCGTGCACTCAGGGCGACTTTAAGGTGCTAGCTCACAAAGCCAGTATGCCGCAGACAAGCATACCACTCCCCCAGTCACATTATACTGATACCAGGTGAACCAGTGAAAGCCAACAGCAAGGAAAATTCACTTTCCCACATGTGGTCAGAGCGGGACTCGAACTCACAGTAGTGTGAGACCCTGGATTTGTAAACTAGTGTCTTATTCATTAGTCCAAAGCGGCCTCTCAAAAGAATAGGTAAATTTACGCATGTTAGAAATTAATCTAAAACCCAAGAACAAAAACATTTACAAAAGAGATATTAAGTAAAATAGAAATTATTTTAAAAATACAGTAGCTTAAATACCAAATGAAAAATGTAAACTGCATAATGTAGAAAAAGTTTATTGTTAAAAATGTTCATTTTGCATAACAATTTCAGTGAGGAGTGAACCTAGGGTTTTTCATAATACATGTATTTTGTAATCAATTTTCATAATTCAATGCTTAATACAAACTCAATGATTACTCAATGGCAAAGTGGTCTAAGCACAGATCACAGTGCCTCTCACTGCCTAGGTTCAAATCCCACTCTTAGATCTTAGTGACAGAATTTTTGTCAAATCACCTGCACTCCTCTTTCCTCCACTATCCTTGCACTAACTCTCTCTATCAGGGTTCATACAGCCAATACCTGATAAAATTTAAGGATTTTTCAAGGTCTCTTTGACCATTTTTCAAGGACTATGAAATCGGTATTTTTGACCATTGAAATCAAACTGTGTGTCTTATTCTCTGTAGTTTCCTACTTGTATTGGAACACCAACGGGAATTCTACGGTTACAAGTTGTAGACTCACAAATGATATTGACCGAGACAAAAGGGATAACTGAATGTTTTTTTTATTTATCATAAACGTTGCAGCTGCGTTTTTACCGTGAGTTTCAGGTTGATTAGTTCAAAATTCCAGGACTTTTTAAGACAGACCTTTTCAAGGACTTTTCCAGTCAGGGCTCATTTTTCAAGCACTTTTTAAGACTGTGTGAACCCTGTCTATAAACTGGTACAAAAGTGAAAGAATCTTGACTCGGGTGTAAGAAAACACCATTTTTTTTACTCCACTATACTCTAATAGTTAGTCTGAATGGCAATTACTTAACAATTTTTGTTTAATACTAATTTGAGAAACAGGATATTTTATATTAATTACTTCTTATATTTTTTAGCACAACTAAAAACACTTTTCATTTTGAATTATTAAGTGATTTACTATGTGTAAATTGTACAAATACAGTCCAACCTGCCCCTCTATATAAGGAACACCTGCTTATAAATGCCAGTAGAATTGTATCCCAATTGTTCATTATTCATATTACCAGTATTTGAACCTGTATATAAAGGTCACCTGCCCATAAAGGCCACTTTTATTGGTTCCCCTGGGTGGCCTTTATAGACAGGTTTGATTGTAACTCATTACAAAGGACTTTGATCATTTTTCTGGTTGAATCATCACTCTGATCTTAGCCTTAACTCACCCTATTTTAACTAAACATTTGACTTTCTGCTCTGGTGAGACTTTAGTTATGTACTTCATAGCTTCATGTGTGTTGTGATGTTTGGCACAAACTTCAACAAAAGCCTAGAAAAACAAATAAATATTTTATACAAACATTCACATGGAAACATCAATATTTGTGTTTTCAATATGGAAATAAATATAACTACCGGTATAGGTAAACAACATTGACCTGTTCGCTTGACCTTTCATTAGGAATATTCATATAGGAGGGTCCACCCAATAAATGGGTAGTGTTAAGATTTAAGTTAATATAACACAGTGCACAGGTTTACTCTACGAGGTGAGTGTATCTCATGATGTATACAAAATAAACCCCTGTGCTCCCTATACATGGATGTACTTGGTCCATGATAAATATTTAAATGAAAGGTCAAGCGGACAGGTCAAAGTTGTTTGCCTATATATGTAGCATTCATATGCAATACACTAATGGTGTCACACCTACTATGACATGAGACATATACAGTAAATGTGTTGTATAAAGTAAAATCCACTATTTGTTCGTCAAATTTAAGGGAAATAGAATTTGGTACTTCAAAGCACTGTGATGATAAGCGAGGTAGTAAGAAAAATGGTTTTTGGAACTGCAAACGTAATTAATTTCACGTGTATTTTTTTTTTTGGTACAGGTTTAGACATATCCGTGTAGTTAATTTTTCGCGATTTTGAAATATGCAGTACAACACAATAAATATAAAATAATTTTCACTTGGTATTAATTTTTGTGCAAAACAAACAACCGTGAAATAAGCAAAAATTAATACAGCACAAAAATAAATACGTTTACAGTACTTCAAAGCACTGTGGCGATAAATGAGGTAGCAAAATTATCAAGGAACATTATAATGAGGTTTTACTCTATTCCCTCAATCACATTTATGATTTTCAATTTTAATGCCAAGTGCTTAATTAAGGAACGACCAATAACCATTTATTTTCCAGTGCAAATCACAACATAACAAACATCCCACTTTGGACCAAACACTACCCAATGAGCTACATTAAAAGCTTCACATTTTAAAAACATCTCATTATCAAAGTATATGTCCCAACAAGAGGTTTTTCCTTTTCTTTGTGAAATTTTTTTTCAACTCTGGCCACTCTGCTACTGACATGTCACTTAAGTTATTGAACTTGTTACCTCAGTGCCAACAGGTGGTTTTTTATTCTTTGTATAGAATTTTTCTAACTCCATCCACTCTCCAGCTTCTGCAAATGCATTCATCTTTAGCCACCAATATCTGAAAAATATTAAAAGGACAAAACTTGAATTGTGAGATTTGATTTTAAGTCTGTTATAGTTAAAACATTCATGTCCAGATTTCAGTGGCACAAGACTACAAGAACTTCTCATGCATAGGGAACAAGGAAATCAAGAAGATGATAAATAACAAAATTTCTGTCAGTAATTTTTCATTTTTAACCGAGTTGACTAGCAAAATGTAAATTAAAATGTCTTTTTTAAGGACATATATACCATGCAGCCTGAATGGACCTATTGGATTGTTGGTCTATAACTTTTAATATAAATATACTCAACATAAAAAGGTTAAGGACCAAAATCAAAACCATTATTTAATTTTGTAGAATGTAAATCATATCATTTCATATTCACACTTCTCATAATTTCATTAAGGCCATTTAATTTTATAATTATATTTTTGTTACTTCATAACATCATTTGAAACAAGAAAAGAATCAGAACAGATGGCTTTTAGATTTTTCAGTTTTTGGATTTTTATTTCAAATTTCACAATGGTACACACACATATATATATATATATATATATATATATATATATATTTAGTACATCACATGATAAATTGTGGGAAATTGATTGGATATATACATGTACTCTATTTTGTATAGTTTCTGTCTGACCTTAGCCTTCGGTGTAGGCACTATACTCCCCAAGACAATACTATAGTAGCACAGGTCCCTCAGGAAAACATAATAATGTCTAACTAAACTTGTCAGTTCCAAAGTTTTTACTTTGCTTCTGGATTATGATTCGGACATGAATTATTATGTTTGTTTTTGATATATATAGAATAATCATGAGTACATAGATGTTTCACCAGAAACAATTTGATAGCCAAGTGGTCTTAAGCACTAGAGTAGGGATTATAGCATGTAAGTTTTAATTCCCACTCGGTCAGACACTAGTGTAAATCACTTATAAAAAGACACTTTTCTCCATTCCTTCATCATTCAAAGAAATGACCTCCTAAATATGAATGAAACAATCTTGCCTAGGAGAGTAAAGCAACATTCAACACAGCTACCCACCCAACACCATGGTAACAATTTTACCCAACACCATTGTCAGAAATGGGTTTACTACTGTACCATGTGATACCCTCTTTGTGTGAAGCAGTGATTTCACTTGGGCACATTTTCCCCTAACAATGTTGTTATTGCAGAAAATCACAAGGTAAATGTTTTCGAAAACATCCCAAACAAATGTTAAAGGGTGTTGATCACGTAGTTCAAGGGTGAACCCCATTTAAAACTTAACATCCATTACCTTCTATCAGGAACTTTAAACTCTTTTCTCAATTGCTCAGCAAGTTTGTGATTATTTTCCATCGTTAATCTATAAATAGTCTGGTGTAATGACAAGTCCATATATGGTCTGTTGAATTCCTCCTCCAGGCGGCGTTGATACTTCAATAACTTAGTCTGATCATCAGTTTGCTATAAAAATACAAGTGTAAACCATATGACACACACTGATATAAATTAAGACTTTTAAGGTATGTACTGGTAACCTCATTCACAATTGTATGATTTTTTTTCTATTCCTGTGTGCCTTAAAAGTACAGTCAAACCTTGTTACCATGCCCCTTGATCACTTTGCCAACTCTCTTCTTGTCACAGTATTTTGGTTTCCAAAAACCCATTTCCTCTGTTTTTAAAAAGTCAGCCTGGGTATATTGCCAAACACAACCAAAAGTGACAGAATGTTAAGAGTGAATGAAGGTATAGTAAACATGTATTTGTTCATCTTAAGTGACACATTTCTCAAACCTTTTAATCAAACTTTTATATTAAATATAATTCCAACAATTGTCCACAAAATTACCAAATTCAGTTGATCAAACATTTTATCTTAAATGTAATTCCAACAAATTCAAATTAAATTCGATTTCTATTTCACAAGTTACCACGTTTTTTCAAAACAACAAAATCACATGCCAATATACAGCACACTCACTATCTTTGATTTAATTGGAGGTATTCATCAATTTGATTTTAGTAAAAGAAAGTACAATTTTCAATGAATATAAAGGAATATCCCATTTATGTATGAAACAAATTCAAAAACAAGGCAGAGAAAATGGTTACCTTGACAGCAAAATCATTCTTAGCTTTACTATAGCAGTTCATGGCCGACTTTAATGTATCTAGTCTGTCTTCTAGTCTCTGAAAATATAAAGTCAGAAATTCAAAATATATTGTACTAAATATTATTGTAATGAAATAGAGTTAAGTAAAGGAATTGAGTAATGGAATATTATACCCAAGTCAAGATTTTAAAGCTTACAATATATCGAGGTGCTCAGCTAAGGGGAGGAAACTACAGCCTTCCTCTCATCATGTCATTTAGAATTTAATTGCTGCTCACATTTAAATCATAATACATATTGCTAGTACTAGTACTTAAGTTCCATTTTGTTATCAGGTTTTGCCCCTTTAATTTCATATAATTCAGTTGTGGAAACATACCTGATGACATTTTTACTGTAAATTTTTAAAACACTAGGAAAATGAAAATCTGCACCAGACATTTTGCTTGCAATTTGACATTCTCTGGTCATACCAATAAAATTTTTATGGGTTTGTAAATTTACTAGTTTTGTCAGACTGATTTTCTGAAACAATGTTACATCAGGATTGACTTTACACTACTAGACTTAACATGTGTATAAACAAGTTATATAACTGAAATGGGATGCCATTTCAAAAGTGTCTCCTAAAAAACCCTAACTGAGAAATGCCAAATCATGTGCATGATCAAAATACAAATACCTCATGGAACATCTACTCCACCCAAAAATAATTACTTAGAAGTTTCCTAAAGATCTGGTACATAGTTTTTGAGAAAAGTGGCGGACAAAATGAGGCGCGAAGAAATGGAGTAAACACTATATCTCTCCCCCAACTTCATTTGGGGGACATAATAAAACTTACATCATCATTAAAACTACTGACAACTTTACAGTTTCCTTCTTCCTGAAAATTATCTTCTTGATAAAATAGGTCCTCCATTAATTTGGGGTTCTGATGTCTGCAATACTGTAAATCAAAGTTACATTTTTACTTGTAGCAAGTTCTTTTAATATTTAAAATTTAAACAAATAATGTGGAGTAATAATAAGTTGAAGCTAAATCAAATTAGGTCTTTATTGGCAGAGTGGTCTGAAGGGCATATTTACGGATCAAAGGTATCTCATTGCTAAGGTTCAAGTCTAAATTGGCAGAAAAAATTATGTCAGTTCCCTTGCCAAAATTGAATGGCTTTCACTGTATATTCTAGTTTTCCACCATTCTATATGTTCTGTTTCCAATTACAGTAATTGAAAGAAAATTGATTGGTGCGTAAAACATCATGACTTCATTCTACTTCACTCAAATCACTGTAGGTAACAATAATCAATTAAGTTCTATGATGCTCCAGTCCTGATAAAATGTATGCGAGAGTATGAGTTGGAACCCCAGTCAGTCTGACCAACACTTCAAAATACATGTAGGTAATAACTGTATTTTGCAAAAATTTCTACATTTAGATATGAAAGTCACAGCATCCTTTTGAAGAAACCTTAAAAACTAATGCCCCGTATCATGGCAGGTGTGGCACATTGAAGAACCATCACTGCACATTACCCTGAAAAAGGTAAAAATTTCTGCTACTTCATAGCTGCCAGGGGTATGACACATTCTCTTATGTACTTGAAGCTAGAGAGCTCATCAATCGTCCTCTTACCTGTATAAATAAGGAGTAAGCTATCGGCATGTTCCTTATAGCCATGAAGAACTCTCCCTGTTGTAATGATTCCTTCAACCTCAATAAAACTGTGTAAACTAAAAAATAATGAAACATTGAGAAATAAAAAAAATTGTTGTATAAAGGTCATAGAATATTTAGGCTATAAAAATTAATTTGTAGTTTGTCGGGACCAGTCCACCTGTAAAAGTTAGAATTAAGAAAAAAAATTAAATTCAGTTTAAAATAGTTTTCTGACTGACCAAAAAACCCTGCATGACAAGTTTAGTCAATTTTTCGTATCTGTGGTACTGTATAGCGGTAGGAAACTTTCCCGGTTATGATCTTCTGAATGATTTCCCAGTAAGAAACTTTAACGGTTCCGGTTGTAAGGAAAGTGTACCATGGGAAATAAGAAATTTTCGCTGAGAAGATATATTCGTGGTAAAAGAGTTGCCGTTAAAATTGTGATTTTTTTTTTCTTGCGAATGTTTCTTTTTATACAGTATAACATGTTTCAACATTAACAGTATGTTAGGGATGATGACGTATGTTAACCATGCTAGTGTCTGTTGTTTCAGCAAATTTTCTTTCCTGGACTGTAATACTGTATGGGAATTTGTCAGAAGAGCATATTCAATGCCTTTGTGAGTTATGTTTGTAAATTTTTTTTGTCTTCGAATTATGCAATAACTATCACACACACACACACGCATACACACACACACACTAACAAATAACCGAGACCAAACTCTTAGTTATGTGTAATAAACAGGATTCAGTTATGTTGTTTAATTATGCTATGTGAATCACTGGTGTATGACTATACAGAGACGTGAAAGAAGTAATCCGACACTTTGTAAAATCCTTTTTTGTTTCATATTAAACCACAAATTTTTAAAAAATTCTCAAAAATTTATTTCTTAGTCAATTTCCATGAATTTTTCACTGTAAAATTTGTTAAAGTTTTTTTTCTTAAAATAATTAGAAAAGGGAATTTCATTGTTTTTAATAGATAAAAATTTCAAATTCAACAGATAATTTCTCAAATTGAGATCTACTATATATTCATGCTTCACATGGCTGTTAAAAATTTTCAATGCTGTTCATCTTGTGTTTTTTTACTGTTATAAGACCGACAGTATTTTGAAAATTATTGGAAGAAACTACAACAAATTTATATTTGACGGTGAAAAATTCATGGAAATTGACCAAGAAATAAATTTTTGACAATTTTAAAAAATATATGGCTTTATATAAAATAAAGAAAGATATTGCAAAGTGTCTGAATACTTCTTGCACGTCTCTGTATAGTCATAAAATGTGTATTATTAACAAGGTATTTCAAGAACATACAATTAAAGGGGATAACTCCCTAAAGTTTCTGTACGTAAATCTGTACATAATATAAATAGAGGATCTTAGACCAGTGGGGGTTTAATATGAAATTTATTAAACGAGTTTAATAATTAAATATGCCACGAGCCTTGGCGAGTGGCATATTTAATTATTGAACGAGTTTAATAAATTTCATATTTAACCCTCACGAGTCTAAGATTCTATATATCACATAACTCAAAATACCGAGGCATAATGACATGTACATATTATTTGATGCCATATAGAAACAGCCGATTTCTATCTAGGTCAGACAAATCATATGACGTCATTAGGCACGACCACTACGTAAATCAGAAGCGTGATAACTGATTACGTCACAATCAAGTGATATTACATGGGTACCTGTGTAATACAAAAAATATTACACCGTTTTATTCCATCAATAAACAGGGGGGTTATGTGATATTCTGTTATCTGTTATGTACATATGAACTGAGCGTCACATTTTTCCAATCAATCACAATGATAACCAACTGTTTACATCAACAATGTGATTGGAGCTCCCAGATGTGGGCAGAAGCTTCATGTGTTACAATACATATCTGTGGAGACGTGGGTGGGTCTTCAAAGATGTGGTTGGGGCTAATTGATGGGGGTGGAACTTAATGTCTGTCGAATTAAATGTTACAATACACATATGTTCATATGTGGGCAGAGCTTGCAGATGTGGGTGGAGCTTTGTATCTGTCAAATCAAATGTCATACTTAGATCTGTATCACCACTCTCTAGAGCTTTAGGCAATGCTAATTGGTCTTTTTGTACAGATGTGGGTGGAGTTTTATGTCAATCAAAGTCAATGTTACAATACACTTACTGAGATCTGTATCACAACTTTCTATAGCTTTAGACAATGCTAATTAGTCTTTGTGTAAAGATGTGGGCAGAGTTTCATGTCAATCAAAGTCAATGTTACAATACACTTACTGAGATTTGTATCACTACTTTCTATAGCTTTAGACTATGCCAATTGTTCTTTATGTACAGATGTGGGTGGAGTTTCATGTCAATCAAAGTCAATGTTACAATACGCTTACTGAGATCTATATCACCACTCTCTATAGTTTAAGACAATGCTAAATGGTCTTTATGTACAGATGTGGGTGGAGTTTCATGTCAATCAAAACCAATGTTACAATACGCTTACAATGGTAATTGGTCTCTGTGTACATCTAGATGTGGGTGGAGTTTCATGTCAATCAAAGCCAATGTTACAATACACTTACTGAGATCTGTATCACCACTTTCTATAGCTTTAGACAATGCTAAATGGTCTTTGTGCATCTTCATCAGTAAGGGAACTTGTTGTGCTGCTCTTGGTTCAAAGTCTAACAACTAAAATTAAAAGCAAACAAATTTAAGATTGTGTATTCATTTATTTTTATAGTGTGCAATTTTTTTGGTTGATGCCCCAGTCACACATTCACGAATCACCTACCCGCTACCACTACGGGTTAAATTTCACGGATGACCCCGGAAACGCCAATTTCAATAGTCCAGCACAGATCCGATATGGACACACAATGATGTGTGTAACAGCACTAGTACATAGTTAACCATAACTAAACGTATAAATCCTTGACGAGTTTGGGCTTACTGATAAGCACGGATTAATACGATTTTAATGGGGACTAGAACGGATCAGTACGTTCTAATACCGTTTAGTAAGGATATACTACGGTTTTGAACCCATTTAGTAAGGATATACTACGGTTTTGAACATGTTTAAAAATTGTCAGGGATATAGAAATACTACGACGAATGACTACATAAGACTACCGCAAGTATACGAAAAAAGCTATGGACCATTATAGATTATCATGAATGCCGAATTGTATCCATAGCTAATCCGGAAAGGTGATCTGTAAATGTGTGACTGGGGCATTAAGAAAACATTTTGTGGGTTGGTAAATTCCTGGTTTGTGGTTTCTGTTGCAGGCAAGATCATTATATACTGTTTTAGTTGACATGTTAGTTTGTAAGTCTGGTTATCTACAAAAGCAACAAAATTTGGCCACCAAAATACATTTAATTTAGAAATTTACAGGTACATGTAGTGCTCGTTAAGTTCTAGAATATGCGATCAGTTTTTTTCCCTCCTAATTAGTTAAGACAAAGCTTGGTGGCCAATGCTATAAAGCACCAGATTACTAAACAAAGCAGCTATAAATGTAGTAAAAGTAAGGATGTGAATGAAGTAACAGTCAATGACTGGCAGGGAAAAACTTTGCCTTATTTAATTAAAGACTTCAAACCCTGTGATATTTTCAACCCAGATGAAAGTGGTTTGTTTAATAAGATGGTTCCCTTTATATTAAAGGAGAAAATTTTCACAGTGAAAAAAGACCACTTAACAACAATGGTTGCATCCAATATGAATGGGTCGGAAAAGTCTAAATTACTTGTCATAGGCAAACCTGAACATCTACAGTGCTTTAAAAAAATTAAATTGTAACCGATAGATTAAGAAGCCAATAAAAGGGCATGGATGACTTCAGAGCTTTTTAAAGTGGTTAAAGAAAATTGACAATATGAAGTTACAAATACAGAGACACCAAAACATGTAGTATGTAATATCTTACTCTAACTGCTAATTCCGTTCTACCACAGTCAAGAGCTTGACTGGCGATTTCGGAGTACGACACGCCAGGTGTGTCACCAAGCTTCTGTTGTATAGCCCTTGCTATATCCTCATCATCTTCATTTTTCTGCAGAACCTGGAAAATTCAAGTACAAATTTTAAGGTATCATCTGCTGGTCCAAAGTTTAACCTGTAAAGTAATGTACATTAGTCAAACCTGCCCCTAAAGGCCACTTTTACTGGTCCCCTTGGGTAGCCTTTACAGAGAAGTATGACTGTATTCAAAACTTTGCAACAACAATTGATGACTCACGGCAATTGATTCATAATAGCAAGACAGCTACATATACATGTATATCACATAACCCTCCTGTTTATTGATGGAATAAAACGGTGTAATATTTTTGTATTACACAGGTACCCATGTAATATCACTTGATTGTGACGTAATCAGTTATCACGCTTCTGATTTACGTAGTGGTCGTGCCTAATGACGTCATATGAAAACTGTGTCAGTCTGTTGTTTATTTTTAGACGTTTGAAGACTTTCTGATTCTTTGAAAAATAATTTTGATGCACTCGGAAAAATATTATGATTTAAACTTACATACTGATTATGTCTTTTTTTTTCTAGGTGATTAATTTACTTTTACTATAACTAAATAGAACTATATTCTTACTTGCGCAGTTAATTTGGAGGTGATTTGTCTAACCTAGATAGAAATCGTCTGTTTCTATATGGCATCAAATAATATGTACATGTCATTATGCCTCGGTATTTTGAGTTATGTGATATATAGAATCTTAGACTCGTCTAAGATCCTCTATATATGTCATCATTCTCAGGCAAGGAAAACAAGAATAAAACATATACTGACCCCTATTATACTTTAGTTCAAGGTTTACATTGTATTCTTTAATTCCCATTTCATCTGATATAATGACATTCTATTTACTTTAAAACATAGAAAGTTTCCCTTTTTCTTGTTATTTAAATTGTGATTGGTTCAATCCCATTTCTCTTACAACTTCAATCAGAAAGTGGGATTGAACCAATCACAATTTAAATTTCTTAAAGTTAAGTCAGCCCTCAAGTAACAAACTTGCAGGAGGCAATTACTAATGTTAAAGTTATCAGATATCCCTATTTAAAGGAGTTCCGTAAAGATAATTTAAAAAACAGATAATTCAGTTTTAAAAGTTTTTTTAGTTTTAATGTAAATAAAAAGTACTGCTAGATGCCCATTTTTGTAACTTTGATAATATAAACACCTAATCTTTGATCAAAGCAGCCTTGATGAAAATGCTTAAATCAAGGGTTTCGAACAATGTTTTGGACAGAATAAATCAGGTAAACCTATCTTAAGACTTGTAGTCATAAAACCAAAATACCTGGGTGTGGTGGGTGTAATCTATAACATACTTACCTTGTAACAAGCCCAGTGAGCTAATATACGACTGGCACCTTCTCCATCTGGTATCTTCAGATAGTTACAAATTCTAATGGCATGACTGAAAAATTTTCTTAACACTAGTCTGTCTATAAGTACTGGCATAGATAAATGTTCTAATCTGACAACAAGTTAAAGAATCATACTACTAAATCACAGAAAATATAATTGCATGATATACCAGGGTAATGAAAAGCATTGTATCTAGTACATCAGACAATCCTAAGGTCACTCAAACTAGATTTACCGGTACACAAGTTTCAAAATGAAAATGATTCTGTTTTTAAGAACAGGTTTTTTTCTGTAATTTCACAAATAAGACTGTATTCCTGTAATTTAGGGCAACGATTCCATGTCTTCATTACCTTCACTCACAATGAGAAGCAAAGTAAAGTGATTTTAAAACACCAATTGACAGTTTGCCAATGGCTCCTACTATCTCCAACAAAGGCTCAGCATGCTTGAATTACACACAAAAGAATGAAAACTTGGCCTGAATTGTGCTATTTAATGACGTCACTGATACTAGTACCTCATTAGTTGCTGTGAAGCTGTTTTAGTACCGTGATGGCGGCTAGTGTCGGAACATAAAAGCCATATCCAGCGATATGTCAATTCAGCTCTCCCTCCACCAAACTATCAACCATTGAGTTTATTGCAGGAACCATTACAATCAGCATTTTTATTTAGGACTCAAATATATGACAGAGCCCACTTACAGAGGGAACAAACTGGTGCTCAATACAAAGTAAGGATACTGTGTATAAGTTATAGGTATTCCAATGTGATGACTTCTGACTTGATTTAAAACTCGTAACATCTGACACATATTTACAAAAGGTTCTGGACTGTAATCAGTTAGAAAACACTTCCCAAAACTAGCAGCCTAAAAAATAAACAAGCAAATTCAGTGAATTAATAGCCCCGCCAGTAAATACTCTTTTTTGTGATTTGCATTCATATTCAAAGGGCCAAAACTCAGGAAAATGAGCATATCTTCTATTAATGTTATAGTGAAGTTTAATAAAAAAAAAAAGTATTGGAGCTTACTCTAGACAAAATTGTAGAAATAGATGGAGAGGGACAGAACTTTTAATTTAATATAACAATATATTTGAAAAAGACTCATTTCTAAGGGCTTCACAAACTCAAAACTCCAACGGTCCAACCCTAAGAGCCTTGATATAGTAAGATAAGTAAGGAGAGAATGGATTGGTACAAACCCTGAGAAGTTGTTTCTGTTTGGAGGGCTGTATTTCATGACCTGCTGCTTGTATACACTGACTAACGGCAACATCTAACTTGTCTTTTACCATACGGATATATTCATCAGCCTTCTGACTGCCTTTCTATATTGTAAACAAAATACAATAAACTAATCAAAGCACTGAAGTGCTGACTAACACCTAATTCTAGTAACCATCAATCTCATTTTTAATTGCCTCCCTACAATTCATTTTAATCAAACATTAAGCTAGTTTTCATTTTGACTAAACTATACATTGATGCAAGCTTAAGGACTTAAGGAGCTTGACAAAAAACATGGAAATGCTGTATAATACTTGAGTTTGAATTTTTTATCCCATTGTTTCTTTAATTTCCTCATTTTAATTTGCAGATAAAGACTGTCATAACCATGATGTTAAGAAACCATTTTAAAACAAATATACAACGCTAGATCCCTGTTTTGCACTCTTGAACAGTATTAACATATTGCTGTTTGCTCAAATTGAATTGGAGGAAGTTGGCATTTCACTATATACACAGACAAGGAACAGTTTAATCTCCAATTTTAGGAAATAATCAGATTTTTTTTTTCAGTTGTAAGTTTTAACTGGCAATCATAAGGTCTTAATTTTAACTTCAAAATTGTACAACCTATGCCAAAATTGTAAGGGTAGGCAAGTATTGAAAGGGGTGTAAAACTTCATTACTTGACTTCACTTTTATGGGTTACTTATACATACATGGAATTCTTTTGCAGCATCATTCAACATGGCACCTGGTTCTATAGATCCAATTCTAAATATCTGAGTGGTCACATCTGAAATGGAATACAGACATTCATACAGTAAAATCTGATTATTTGTAACAATAGATTTTAAATCAAAGTACTGAAAGTACTAAAATTCGCGAAAGATTAGAAAGACAGGGAGTTCAGTGTCTCCATCAATGTAGTGTCAGGTATATGAAGTTGTTAGATTACTGAAAGGAGGTTGTTATGTTCACCTTGCATTGCTCCCAACACAACATAGCGGGTTCATGTAGTGTGCAATGTGCAGACTATGAGCATGGGGCTGTTTTAATATTCACACATTGGACCAATATTAAGGATTCATGTAGGAAATAGTTCAATCCGAATAAATGCATGTATGGAACCATCAAGGATGGTCAAAGTTACTTCCATCGTCATGGAGACCCTAATATTAAACAAGAGGTCCATGAGCCTTAATGCTCACATGCAGCTGAGTACATATCTCATGCAGAGGTTCAATGGTCATTGACATTAATTAAAGAGAATGTCCAAATAAATTTTCAGCAGTAAGGGCCAATTATATGTAAGGATTTTTTGCAAATGTATTATAACATAACTAGTCATAAGAGTGCTACATATAATATATCTGAAATCTAGCTACAATATATTGTTTATAAACAACTAAAAAGGTAAAGAAAAATTTGAACCCATGACCTTAATCTAAATATCGCAATGAATATTAGGTCAATACCTACAATTTAGAAGCCTATACAAAAAGTTTATAGTTTTTGAGATAATTAACCATGTCAGTATTTGTTTGCATCAGTGACCTTGACTTTTAAACTCATGTCCTTCATTCATATATCAAAATGATCGTTAGGCCAATACCTACAATATTTTAACATATATGCCTATACAAAAAGTTTATAGTTTTTAAGACAATTAATCATTTCAGTATTCATTTGCATCTATAACCTTGACCATTAGACCTATGACCTACATTCATATATCAAAATGAACATTGTGTAAATGCCTATAACATTCTGATATACATGCCTATAGAGAAAGTTTATCATTTTTGAGATAATTCACCATTTCAGTATTTCTTTGCATCTATGACCTTGACCTTTGAACCTATGACCTTCGTTCATATATGGAAATGACCGTAAGGCAAATGCCTACAATATTCTAATATACATGCCTACACAAAGAGTTCAAAGTTTTTGAGATAATTAACCATTTCAGTATTCGTTTACATCTATGACCTTGACCTTTGAACTTATGACCTCTATTCATATATCAAAATGACCGTTGTGCAAATGCCTACAGTATTCCAATACACATGATGATGATGCCCATACAAAAAGCTTATAGTTGTCAAATATATTGACAAATACATTAATTTTGCAATTTCCCCCTCAAGTACCTTGCCATTATCTCATTTTGGCCCCTAAAGCTACAATATGTGCAAATCTAAAACTAGGTGCCCATAGTGTTTTACATGAAATATCTAAGTTATATCTCTTGTAGGTTCAGAACAGATGATTTTTAAAGATTTTCACAAATTTCCCCTTTATGGGGCCCCAAGGGGACATAATCCTTGCATTTGTGCAAATCTGAAAACCCCTTACTTGACCATTACTGTCAAATATCATCCAATTTGGCTCTGTAGTTTTGGAGGAATTGATAAAAAATGTGAAAAGTTTATACATGACGCACATCGGACGAAGATAGATGGCAATTGCACATCTGAGCCTTTGGCTCAGGTGAGCTAAAAAGTTTATACAAGACGGATGAAGATAGATGACAATTGTTCATCTGAGCCTTTGGCTCAGGTGAGCTAATAAGCTTCTGATATCTTTCATGTCATAATTGAGGATATTTTTTAAATAAATTAATAACTTGAAAAAATTAACTATTATTTTATTATTATTTATATCACCAGAGTTGTGTTTTAAGAATTCGATAATTTTTGGAAGACTTTTTATTCCCGAGACCAGCATAATTTTAGTAAATCTTGTAAACAACAATTTTTTCAATCGGGTGGCCGTTAGGATCCCCACTGACTGGGTTTGACAGGTGACCCCTCTACAAAGGTTCTGTACATGATAAAAATGTAGTTGACAGATGACCACTCTACAAAGTGATTGCTATCCCAGATTTCACTCTAATCAATTTATAATTTTTTAAGGATGACTTCACGGAATGCTTTGAAAAACGGGAAAAGCAGTATGATAGCACAAAATTCCAAAATTTTTGTCTTAATATGGGGAGACTCCTCACATCAGCAGGGATTGAGCTTAACTTTTCGATGAGCCATACAATGAACTGTCAAGACTGATGGTTGATCTGAATATATCAGGCATATACATTTGGATTATTCTATCCCTTGCTTTACTTTTCGATATTCAACATCTGCAATTACATTGACGAATGGTTTTGCAGAAAATGTTGATCTATAGGTACTGCCAATGTCAATGACTGTATAATTTTGGCAGATTTTGATTTATTAGCAGGAACTTGTTTTGCATTACTAAAGGCTTGGGCCTGTTTGTGACATTCAGAAATGTCATGTTTATTTACACTGTCAAGTTTATAACTAGTGCAACCCTCGGTAAATACAGATTTTTTTCCTGTCGAACTCTACACAATCGGCACACTTCATTCCGTCCTGCGTATCATACAACCAAGGCCTGCCATCTTCCCATGGCTTTTTTATATGCTCCGATGCGTTTGGACTTATCATACTCTTGATAGTACTTTCGTTTTTCCGCAGGTCCTTGTTTAGCCTTTGGAGTCGATGCTCCTAAAAATTTCCACATGGCAGAAAGCCGGAAGTATCATTTTATACATAAATATCAGAAAAGGAAACGAAATGGCACCGTATTTGAATTCCGGTCGGAACACCGGTCCATTTACACTTGTTAACTATATGATACCCATTTTCAATTTTACTATTATTGTCGCCAGTCAGAAATATAAACAGGAAATCGGTAAACGGATCAGAATGTCAAATACACCGAACTGAAAATTCTAATCGCCACCTGGCAGCCCTGGGCGACCTGTGTATGATACATTTATCGCCCAGAGCGAAAAACTGGGCGCCCGTTAATCTCAATCCCTGATCGGGAGGGTTGGCAGGTATGATAAAGCGGAGAATATAGTTGGGGCGGAAAATATTAATATTGGGGCGAAACGTCCATAACCTGCATTCAAAATTTGAGTTATCTACCTTTATTTCAACTTTGAACCTACATACGAGAGAGAGTTGATTATCTGTAACGGAAGAATATTCGGGTTGAGAAATCTGCATGTAACAGCTAAATTCGAGAATGATCAAGATCATTCGCGAATAAAAATCAAATTAAAATGATTTGTTTTCATCTATTGAAAATGTACTTCATTTCACAGGATCAAATTTTCATGTTTTATTAATTTCCAACATTTCCTCAGCAGTCAGTCGATTTGTAAAACTAAAACCCAAATTGGCCCGATAAAATTCATAAAATTGAAATAAAAAGTTTATATTTAACCAAACTAAATACCAAAATAAAAGTTGAATGCTGAATGGTAACTGCCATTAGCTATGTATTAAAAAAAATAGACTAAGGGACTTCTTTGTAAAATAGTGTGGCAATAATAAAGGTGACAAAGTTTTCAAGGGCCATCATAAAGAGGTATACTGTGTTGTGTGGTAAGTGAGGTGACAAGGTTATTATAACTACTTTATAATGAGAAACATTTGTGGCAGGAAACATTTGTGGTTTTGATCTTCTAAACTATTGCCTGGTAAGAAATTTTCACGGTTCTGACTGTAGGTAAAGCATACCTAAGAAAATACAAACTTTTTTGCTGAGAGCAAAAGAGTCACTGTGAAAATGGCAAATATTCTTTCCTCATCAATGTTTCTTCTTATGTATATACAATATAATTTTTTCTGACTAATTATTCTGACCACTTTCTTTAACTTTTGATTTTGTTACCTGGAACTTTGTGTAGGAATTCTTGTGTATAATTTCCGATAATTCTTAATCCATCTTCTTCTTCTACTAGGTGTACAGGTGTATCAAAATTAAATCTACAGGTGTTAAGGAAAACTTACTGATCACAGAGAAAGTATAAATTACAGTTCAGTGTACTGCATTTTCTGGACCCTTCTCCATTACATACACTGCCCTCCATATGTATATTTGCCATTGGTTTACATTTTAATCATCATATCTAGTTTTGACTATACAGATTCCCTGTTACGACTAGGTACAAGTAAGTGAAAAATATCAATCTTTATTCAAATTTATTTGATTTTCTATGGATATGAAAAGTATTTCACTGTCACAATCAGATTGATTTCTACAGTAAATTCTTATGGATAAGAAAAGTTAAACTATACCAAGTGACCTTAAAAGGATACTTAATCCAGTCTTTATCTGGTCCAATCACTAACATTAAATTACCCCAAAGTGCCACTACTGCTCCGATACCACACCTAAAATATAGTGGGAAAAAAATTAAAAATATCAAAGTACTGAAACCCAATTTTAATGTATACAGGGTCTGAAATTCTCATCATATGGCTGGCATGAGTTGTTTATTTCAGGGTGCAGGAATAACAGGTGTTGATGGAAACTCTGTTACATCACCAATTATTTGAACATTTAACGTAAAACATGGCAACATCTGTTCTCTCATGTCAACTTGATGGGAAATATTTTCAAATCCGAATAAAAATCAGATCTGAGGATTTCAAATAAGACTTTAGTAGCTACAATGGTTAAGGCATTGACCTTCAAACACAAGCCATCTCAACACTGTGAGTTTAACCATGGATGATGGTTGACTGGAAGAATTAAAATGTTTTTCCTTGTCATAGGCATCTACTGGCTGGCTCGGTGTCAGCATAATGGTACGGAATGTTATATCTGCAACACAAGTGTATTGACACTCTAATTAGTACACACTAGTACAAAATAGTTCATAAATACTTGTACTAAACTCACACCACTTGATCTATATATATTGTTTATATAAATCCTTGAGATTAATCAGTACAAGTAAATTCAGTGAATTAGTTTCCCCTGCCAGCAAGTTCGTTTTTTTTTTTTTGTGATTTCACTTATGTTCAAAGGGCAATACCTCCCAGGAAAATGAGCAAACCAACTTGGAATAATGATATGTGCATCTCCTATCTATGTTGATGCTTTGCAGCAAGTTTCATGAAATAGTGCTTCAGTTTTGGAGAATTAATGCAGACAAGAATTTTGGACGGACAAATGGCAATTCGAATATAATATCCCCCCTTTCTTGGAAAGGTGGGGAAAAAACAGCCATGTTGCAAATAAATGAAAAACTGCTAGTGTGACGTTCCACATTAAAACAAACAACCAATCAATTAAGACTAACAGGTACTTGGTGATGTTCATATTTATACCTAGGATATAACAAAAGCTGTCCCATAATTTGTAATGGTCAGCCATTGGCCGACATGCCTCCTGGAGATGTTTAACTCTGACAATCATCATTTTGTAATTATAGCTAAGAAATAAATTATTCTTACCATGCTAGCTGTTTTGGAGGTTGTTCTGACTTTGTATTAAATTCACAATAAACTTTCTGAAAATACAAAGAAATCAAATATACATGTATATCCTACCTCTCACTAGTTTCTGTTAATTTCATTCGACGATGCTGGTCACGTGGTGACCTAATATAATCCATATCGGGTCAGGTCTGTTCATATCCAGTCAGTATGAGAGTTATTTCCCCTGACCAATGTCAATGGTGCCCACCTCGTAGTAAACACGTCATATTTATCACAAGTATTTACGGCAAATACAGACACTAGTAAAGGTGTTGTGATATTGAAACAAAATATTTGATGTCCAAGGATAAAAGTGCAATTGATTTCTTTGACGGAAGTTGCTAGCAAGTCAAATTCATTATTATTTTCAATATTTTGTCAGACAGAATTTCAAACGATGGTATTTCTAACTCAGTCACCATTCACATGTCGCTGTGTGGATACATTCAAATTGGTTTTGTAAATGATTTATTGATATGATCGGTATGATATAATAGTTACACAGTGTTTTAGTGACATAATATGATATATAAAGGGTTTATTTGGAGCTATAGGTTACTAAAACATACAGCAGTGTCTCATCCTGAACTTCTCTCCGGTCTCCGTATCGATCCGTGTACTGCACTGTATGTTTGTTTAAAGGTATCCACCGTGGGTCTTCCGGGTGATCGGTAGGATATAATCATTACACAGTCTGTTGGTGACCTAATATGGTTTATACAGGGTCAGTAAATTCCATATCTGGGCTCGGGCTTCACCCTCGCCCGATATGGAATTTACTGACCCTGTATAAACCATATTAGGTCACCAACAGACTGTGTAACTAATAATATGTGACTTGTGGAGATAAAACCATTATTATTTGTTTTTTAACAACAGTGGTAGAAGATTGTGGATATTCTCTCCCCAACACAAAAAACCTGTTGACATCTGTATGACTGCTGCAAGCACATTCAGTGAATTAGAATCCCCTACCAGTAGGTACTTTTTGTAATTTGCACTTATGTTCAAAGAGCAATAACTCTCAGAAAAATGAACAAACTAACTCGGATAATGATATGTACACATCTCCTTTCAATGCTGTTGCTTTGCATCTTCATACTTTTGGAGATTACTCCGGATGAGAAGTGTCTAGACATTACAATTTAAAGGCATTTTTACAATTTTGTCAAAATGTTACACAAAAGGTGTAACCCATTTTTCAAGCAAATTTCGCAAATTTAAAAACTTATCAGATTAAGACTGTAGAGAAACCAAATATTACCATACATCACATGATCAGATTTTGGTTCCAGTCATGCATTATACAAAATTTAACCTCTTTTAGGTTTTTTACTCAAAGGGCCATGAAGAAACCAACATGGGTAAATGATATGCACGTCTCCTATCTATGTTGATGCTTTGCACCAAGCTTCCTGAAATACCGTATAGCGGGTTATTTTCGCGGGGTGTAAATTTTGGCTTATTTTGGCGGTAGTATTAAAATTGCCAAAATATTTATCGCCAAAAAATGGAACAGTCAAAATTTATTACCTTAACAATACCTTACACTGTGACAAAGTAAATACAGTAGAAATTCGATCGCTCCAACATCGATGCCTTGAATACCCCAGATAACTCGAAGTCATCTGCCGGTCCCGTCCAAATCCCTATTAAATCATATGTAAATAAACCTCGATTGCCCAAACTACGATAGCTCGAATATCCCCGCTCGCTCGAACAATAAATAATTCTCGAAGGTGTAAATTTGTTGAAAATTCAACTTCTTTCGCTCAAATACAATTTTATCAGAATAAAATGTGGTCAGTCATTGTAAACAAAACACAGCTGAAGCCATGATACAGATTTCACCGAAAGTAATAGAGCGAAGACAGAATGTCTGAATGGGGGGAGGGACAATCAGACTGGCACTTAAATTTAATATTCTCCTCTTTCTTTGAAAAGGGAGGGACAAAATAAGAGTTTCTGTCCTATTTGGAATGAGAGTAGGAAATGAGTAGAAAAGATATTTTAACTTACTTGTAAATCTGAAGAACCGATCCATATCACACCTTTATCAGTGAATAAAGCTAAATATTTGTTATTATACGACACTGCCATATCCACATACTCCGTAACTTCGGCTTGGATGTCAGGTGTCTGAAATAAAATTATAGGCTAATGTTTTTATCACATATTTTTTAAACCTGTTGGCCGTATGCATGCAACTTCATACATTGATTGATTAGGATTAAATAGTCGATTTAGAATTAAACCCAAATTTTAATCATTTTGAAATGATAAAATACTTAATTTAGTGAGAATTGTAAAAAAAAACAGCCTTCCACAAAATTGACGTATCGTCGACCATGCCCAATATGTTTTGACACTGGCCGCCATAACGGTGCCAAAGCAACATCACGCCAACTAATGACGCACTATTATAAGTGAGGTCATTTAATGGCCGATTCAGATGGAGTTTTCATTTATTTTGTATGAATTCAAACATTCCGGGCTTTTGTCAGAACATTGTTGGCATGGCCGGTGATCCGTAAAAAGGTGTTTTGAATGGACGATCTGATAGTAATGGAGGTTCTAAAAACATATTTACATTTTTTATCAAAATGATGTATTGTTTGACCCAATATGACAAAAATTTCTTATATTTATACTTCAATTATCACTAAATTGATGGATTTAAACCATTCATTATACAACCCATATATATAAGATGTAATAATAAAATATGTGGTAATAACACATTTGTTATTGCCATGTATGGGGCAATAACCATTTCGAAAATTATAACACTAAGTAGAAAATTGTGTTACTCTACAAACAGATAAAGTTTTAATGGCAATATTTGACTTTACCAGAAGTGTGGATTGGAATGGAGTAATGGTGTTAATTCCCCTAGAACTTACTTACTGGTTCATCATGTTATAGTTTTCATCTTACACTACAATCCTATGTGTGTGCTTAAACTCAGGCAAAAGAGATAATTTAAGTTATCTTACTTTGTTCAAGGCCTTAATGGCCAAGTAGTAAGTAACTATAACTTTCAGATTACACAACCTCTGACTGCCTAAATTTGAATACTGCTCAGGCTGATCAAACTTTCATCAGGATTTACCAAATTGGGACTTGGACCTAGGCAATGAGAGTTACTGTAAGTCTGTGCTTTAGACATTATTGCAAAATTCACTCAACCTCATGACCAAGCTTCTATTGGATGATAGGCATTGCAGGGAACTGTAGGTAGGGAAAGACCCAATCACTCCTAACCTGTTCTGCTTATCATTCAATAAAGCACATGTCTTATTATTATTATTATGTAATTCATATTATTATTTAATTCATTTGATTGTATTTATATATTTATTGTTATTCTGTTATTTTTACAAAATAAAAGAAATAAAAAAAAAGTCTGTGCTTTAGACCCTTGCCAATCAAGCCCCTGGTATATTCATGGAGCAGTTGCACAATAAAATCCTTACCTGTAATTGGTATTGTCCTCCATGATCAATCAAGAAGAGTTCATTCCCTTTGGCGACAAGTGCTCTAGATTGTCGATCTAAATTAATTATCGTCCAACTACTGGGTTTTGAGTTCAATCCTAATGATAAATAAATAACATGTACATGTGTATATGTAACTAAGTACAAATATTTCAACCTGATTATGGTCAGTAATTCTTGACTGAAATGTTTAATTTTGTAATCAAAATACTACATATTGCTTTATTTCCACAGTGTCAAATTTCTGCTGGGACTCTTGATATTTAAACTGAAAAGTCTGATGGACCTGTCATTTTTAATTATGAGGACCACATTATCAGATTATTCTCTGATAACATAACTGCACATGGGTACTGGACTTTCAAAACTCAATGTGGGATTTGGCCCCGGTTTCACAATCATTCTTTAGCTAAGATTTTCCTTAACTGAAATTTAGCCAATTTTGGTAATCTCTATTTGGAACTGCTGATGAATATTTTTGTCAAAACTAATTGCAAATGTTTAATTCTAGCAATTATCTTAAAAGTGACACCTTAAGTTTCGAATATCTTCAAAATTAACAAAATTATAAAGATTTGAAATTTTTCAAGATTTCAGTTAAGGAAAATCTTAGCTAAGGAATAATTGTGAAACCGGGGCCTGCCAAGAACAGGCAAAAGGTACCAGACTTTCCATTACAAAGCGTAACGTTTACAAACCTGGAACTTCTGCCAGCCTTCTGATACGTGGGTCGTCTACATTATTGACTATAAATACTCTGTATGTACTAGTTAAAACAGCTATACCAGTACCCTGGAAACTACTAAACACTTTACAGTCCAATACTTTTACATCTTTAGCCTCCTACAAAATCACAAGTAACACAATTAGTTTAACAGGAGAGCTTTAAAAAGTAAAAAAGATTCATAGATTTTTTTTAACTTTATAACTCAAATTAAAAAACTTTCAAACAGAATCAAAAATCTGCAAATGCAAAATCTGCTTCCTCACTGAAGAATAAAATATTTTATACTAGTTTTTAAAAAAAAAAAAAAATCAAACTTTAGATAGTTATTTGCATCTGAAATAAAGCAGAATAAACACTTTCCAATCATGAACTTGTATTTTCTAAGTTTAAAGACCAAGGTTCTGTCCCCAATTCTGATTTCTGATAAAATGGTTTATGCTGCCATCCCTTTGATTTCCAATCACATTACTTATTTCCTTGATGGTGAGCATAGCAAAGTAAGGTGCTCAAGATAAATAATAAACGGAGTAGAGGACAAAAATAAAGTTTTATGCTCCAGCAAAGATTCCTTTACTTATATCTTACAGGTCGTTTCAGGAATAGTGGAGGAACGTGGAGTGCCCACAGAAAACTGACAACCTTTGCTAGGTTTCCATATGTTTAAAATCATTAGTAGCCAACTTTCAATATTTGTAAACATATTGTCCTTTTTAACATATGTTTTTTACAAATTCACTAAAATATGTAACTTTTTGAAAGAATTTCTCAAAAATTAAAAGTGAATGGTGATTTTGGTTACTAGAATGGAAACATAGCAAGTGAACTGACAAACTTTCTCATACTAGGATCTGCCTCAGTAGGATTCAAACCTGTGCAGTGAGAGAAACTTTTATCTGTCAGCAGGTGCTTTGGATCACTTGGCCTATCAACAGGAAAGAGCAGGAGAGAGAGGAGATTGGAAATAAATAAAACATCCTTACCTGCCCCATACCAAAAGTACGCTTAAAATTCAAGAATAAATCATAAACCAAGACCACACCATCATCTTGTATAAACATGATATCTTCCATATGTGACCATCCCATCTTAATGACCTGTCCACTGTTCCACTGAAAGTAAATCAAGCAATAAAAGTACTAATATACACAAAATGTCATGTAAAAGTGAAGACAGAAAACTATCCCATCTTAATGACCTGGCCACTGTTCCACTGAAAGTAAAATAAGAAAAGTACTGAAATACACCAAGTTACAAGTAAAAGTTAAAACAGAAAACTACATGTATCCCACCTTTGTGTCATGTCCTCTGAAAATAAAATTAAAGTACTAAAAGTACTGAAAGACACAAAATTAGTACAAGAAATCATGTCAGTTTAATTTCTTGTTTACTTATAAACATGGACACTGGTATGACATATGGCATTATATAATCTAATCAAGTGATTCTTTTGTTGATGTTTGTTTTACCAAGCTTATCATTTCTAAAAGGTGTGAAATTGAAATATTCCAAATTTTCAAAAAATATTTTGTTTTTTTATTTTTCAGAAATGACACTTCTATTAAAAACAAACAGACCAATCCATGTCCAAAAATGTTTAATTTCAGTCATGGATATGGCCCCTCGGTTTTGAATGAAGATTCGTATTTTTTTTAAATTCTAAGCATTGTCCTTTGGACCATATGGTTCACAATCAAGAATACTCACCCTCATTTGACTGACTTGCTGTCCAGCGGCAGTGTATATTGTAATGACAGGTTTGGTGGATACTTGTACCCTAGCTGTTTTGGAATCATCTTTGAACAGAGCTGTATATAACAATGCTGAATGTTAGTAAACAGGCTAACTAAGACAAAAGACCAAATACAATTTTAAAGGCCACCTCTATATAAGGACCACCTGCTTTTAAAGGCCAGTCAAAATTTATCTTAGCTGCTCTTTTTTTCATGTTAATTGAGCCTGTATATTAGGACCACCTGCCCATAAAGGCCACTTTTACTGGTTTTCTTAGGTGTCATTTATAGACAGGGGTGAGTGTGCTTTTAATGCTGAATAGACTATAAAGGTAATATGGCATTTAACACTAAACAAATGATTTTTACCCCTCCTAGCCATTGTTACCAAAATAGAATATAACAGAGCTAATTTCTTAGGAGAAGTTCAAAACTATTTAAGTGTCCATACAATAAAACCTTGATCCCCTGACACCATCTGCTGTATGACGAAACCTTGATTCACTGACACCATTTGTCATATAGTAAAATCTTTATTCATTGCTACCATTTGCCATTATTCGGTGAATTGTTTCACCTCCTGTTTACATGTTGAATGTTATATTATAACTTATTCAGTACAGTAGCAGAAGAAATTAAAGAGTTCTCTCCTCTTATTTACTTTATATTATCAAGATAAGAAATTGGTAACTCTGCATAATCATACAATTACATCATTTATATTTATTTACCTATGGGGCCACCATGTGGAGCTGCAGCAATTGAAAATTTGTCAAGGTCAATTATGTTACTCCACAACATACAATACAGCTCTGTTTTCCTGCAATAATAAATATTGGAATGAATGTAATTAAAAAAAGCACCGAAGTTATTTATGAAATCTTGATGGGGAATTTAATACTTGAAATTTAGTGAGTGGATGAGATACAGTAATCATGGTTTGTTTTTGTGTGGTGGAAATTTTTGCAAATTGGAAAAAATCGCGAAAATTCACCCCTCAGAAATAATGACAAGACCTTGTAATTGACACAAGAATGGGTGAGATTAAATTTCCACTCACACACACATATATATATATATATATAAATATAAAATACAGTTTACAATATATGGGCTTGGTAACCATGTCCCAGTCAATATCATTTAACTTTTAATGAGGCACCACCAGCTATATGGGAAGTTAAAAATTTGTACCTATCCAATTATCTATGTCAATGAGAAACGAGGCTGCTTTTTCATGATGTAGAGGCATCTGTGATTAGGACCTCATCTGGATAATTAAGCAGTGGGGCATCACTCTTTGTATCTGGTCAGTTCAATTTGTAGAGCACTCATCTATAGTGTTAGAAGTCTGTAGTATGTCCTTAGTTTGATCCTGTGCAGCGGACAGGCCTCAATGGATGGCTGAGTACCTCAATCGGTATAGTATCCTGTTAGTATTGGGAAGGTCCCGAGTTCAAGTCAAAATTTAGCTGCTGCATTTTTTCCCTTTCCTGTTACATTTGAGGTCTTGTCCGACCCTGGGAAGTGGCAAACCAACAGCTTGGTGCAAGGATGGAACCTGATGGTTTTTTATTCAAGGCAGTTAAATTGAAAACGGGGGGGGGGGGGGGGGGGGGGGTATGGTATGATGAGTGGTTGGTAGCTCAGTCGGTAGAGTGCCCCACTAAGACTCAAACCATAGACATTACCCAATACAGGTTGGATGCTCTACCGATTCAGCTACCCAGTCATCCATCAAGTCTGGGCTGCCATAACATTTACATGTTCCTGTGTTCAGAGCTGGCAATTGACGTGCAACACAAGTGTCAGACCTGTATTTACATGAAATTCCTTCTGACCTGCCAAGAGGGGACTGACCCACAAATGACTACAAAGTTTGAGGATTTTTGGAATTAGTAATAATTATACCCTACTCCTACCTATTAGCAATTACACAAAATATAGGACTGGCAGCTCTGTGTGACATAGTGTGCACTAGTACAAAGCAGACAAATATGCACACCAGCTGTTATGATCTATTTAATAACCTTTGTCATCAGATTGTAGCATATTCAGAATGGTGTACAGAACTGCAAATTATGTAGAGATTGACATGACAGACTGGTCAGGTGATTGGTTTTTCCAATTTCACGGGTAAATTAAATAATCTTACTATCGATAAATTATACCAGTTCATAAACTAAATTATCACCTGTAGTACACATCGCCTAAAGGATTCCAATCTGCTGTTGCCATTTAAACATTCAACGAAACTGAAAGTAGTCTGTTCCGCCTTCTTATTTGGATGGGTGTAAGGGGGCTTAATGACTACTTGAAGTCGTATCCTATGTGTATCGTACCCAAGGTAATTTTACCCATAGTTGGTCAAAGCACATTAAAAGTGGTAAGCAACTTTTTTTTTATTTTTTTTATTTTTATTTTTTTTATTTTATTTTAAACCGAGGCATTAATTCATGGATTTGATAAAAGTGGCAACTTACTAGTATTTTCTAATAAATTGTATTGGCCAGTGTTGCAATACACTTAAGACGACGATTTTGCCACAGTCGGAATATATAATGCAAAGATATATGACATAGCAGACACCAATCATAATTAAGGACTCTGTGCATACATAAATTTATTATATAAATTCATAAAAAAATAATCATGGGCATTCCATTATTTAACTAGCAAAAAATAAGGCCATAGTCAACCTCAAATGATTTCAACAAAAACATTTATTGTCACTGTTCTCAGGAAATAAGGGTTTAACTATGTAAGTATACTTACTTTGTTTCAGGGAAACACGGTTATTATTTTTTTTAAAAAACTTTTCCTTAGTGCATTACGACAGAAAGGGGGGGGGGGATAACTATTGCATTTTACACATAGCTAAGGCAGGGGGCGGATCCAGAGTCTTGGTGAATGGGGGGCACAAGTATGCGCCAAAGGCGCCCTGCTAAGGGGGTCTTGGGGCATGCCCCCCATAAATTTTCGCTTTTTTCAGTACAAATGGTGTAATTCCTGCATCTTAAACACTGTCGAGCGTCCTTTTTACCTCGCATTCAAAGTGGATCCAAACCAGTCAAAGAACTTATCAGTCTAGCTTTTATTTATGCAGGTGGCTATGAGTGTCGGTGAGTTCATAATATCTTAATCGATATGTCCTGTCGAAATTTGTCGCCGTCGGAAACTTGTATTGTCGGTCTTTTTATCTGTCGAGGTGTAGTCAGGTGGTTGTGCACCGCAGATCCAGACCGACTCTTTTTTGCATTATATTAAAGGAGTTTGTTCGACCTTTGGAAGTTGTAGATCGATACGTCGATCCATCGGAGGGATACCAGTGTTTAGATTTAAGTTGGTCGTTAAATGGATGAACATGGTCTGGGTGATCCAGTTTGGTTGATAAATCAAGCTCATCAGTGGAAAGTCTTTCTGATTGAATCCCGGTCCTAAGTTTGATTTATCATTGATTAATGGGGTTTAACTTCTAAGTCAATAATATTTCACTTATATCGATACGTCACCAGCTATATGTGTAGGTGCAGAAATATTTACCTGTTCTTTGCGGTGATGGCATTATGCAGTGAGGGTTCTTTATCGTACCACGCCTACCGTGACAAGGGACCTCGGTTTTTAAGGTTTGTCCGAAAGACCCGCATTCATTTTTTAATGCCGAGCGAATAGTCACTACACTTTTTCAATTCTTGGGTCAGACCTGACCAGAGACCAAACCCTCGACCTCCTTGACTTACGGAGCAAGCACTCTACCAACGGACCTGCCTGCTACATTTACCGAAGGGGTAGGTCTACTATCACCACCACCACCACCACCCCTTTTCCACACTGGCATGTTTAAAATAATTGTATGACATCCATCTGAACTTTCAAGTTAATTTTGTTATATTATTAGTTTTAAAATGACTAGTTAGTCAGTTTCATCATTGTATAATGCGCATTAAAGATGCAAAACACAAGAATCTTGTTACTAAAACACTGATTATTTTAGACGGATTTGTTCCGTAAAGCCGATAAACGGATGAATAGAATAGAAAGTCAAATGAGACAGATTTTTCCCATTAAAACTAATTAAAAATAAAAATGTACAAAAATTGTACAAAAATTTGGACGTTTATATGGAAATAGGACATCGTGCTATAAAAATATACAAAAAAAAAAAGGTAATCTTGTTTGCTAAAAATTAGTTCTCTCTCTATCTCTCTCTCTCTCTCTTTGTCATGTCCCTGGTTTAAAAAGTTAAATTTGACGAATTCACGTATGATTAATGGAATCACTCTTCATGGAAGTTTCTTTATTAGTATTACTAATTGACGTTATCTACTGATATAACCTGGTTTCTTTCACTCCTCAGCAATCAGGTAAATAACATTATCACCTAAGACTGGTCAGTACTACCTGGACTCTTTCAGCTTCAGCGAACTGGTAAATTACATCATCACCTGATTGCAATTCCTACCTGTGTACACGAAAATTAATCAGTACCACTAATTAACTGGTCATTACGCTGGTGATTGACAATTAGCTGTGAGAGAGAAGGGGAAAAGTCGGGACAACTGGGGGGGGGGCACGGGCCCCTGTGCCCCCCCCCCCCCCGCTGGATCCGTCACTGTAAGGACCAGTACATTGTCACCAGGCATTCATATAGATCCAAACCTAAAGTGTAAATCAATTCAATATATAAACCTATGACTGGTCACTTTTTGATAGTGTTATCATCGTCCAAAAGGAACGTTTGGCTAAGGCTGATATCTCGATCCATGCTGGTACAGAATAATACTATAAAAGTGGACAAAAGGAAGGTTGTGTCATGAATTCATTGTATTATAGTCAGGGGGCAGATCTCAAAAAGTAGCCTCTTTATTGACCCCCTAAACTTTTTGTTAAAAGCAGGAAACATGGCCGGTGGATCTTATTGCCCTATATGCACTTAGTCAGGCTAGGTATGTTTCCACCTTGACCTTTGCGTTTAATGAAAATATGGCTATTGATGCCAGCTACCAATGTCGATGTCAAACCTACACAAAAGGGTGTTTGAGAATAGATCAACATGAAAAACTTAAGGACTGTGTAAAAATAGTATCCGACTTTATTCCCGAATTAACAGACTGTATGCCTTGTTGGATGAGTACAGTTGGGTATTTGCGACGAATGTAACCCAAATGTGAAACAGTATATATATTATATATATATTATATATATATATATATATATATAAAGTTGTTCCATTGATGATGATATTTCGTGATGGAGGGGAGTGATACACATAGTTTGACAGACAGTGGCATATATTTGGACATAAAATACCAAAAGGAGAGATTGCTTTTATGTGTCAAATACTGATTTTATACACTGTTATTATAGTCAGTATATACAATTTAACTAAAGGATCTAAATATAGTAATTCGTGGACTGCATTTCTGAGTAGTTCATTGGGACATATTTGACCAAATCCAAGAAAAAAGAAGAAACACAGCGAACTCTAAAAAGACTGTTTGTTTTTAAAACATGTTCATGTGTACCTATCGAAGAGAGGAAAGGCGAATAGATTCAACACGCTATAGGCAGACATCACTTAAGAAGGTGAATCGATAATGCGTCTCGTGTATTAAATACCATGTTATTATTAAAAGCCCAGATAATTGTAAATGTCGATAAGAGACCACCCTAACCCTTACTACACATGACCCTAGTGAGCGGGGGAAAATAAATGTATGTAATTTTTGTTTGCGTTGTTATTGTATTTAATTCGTGTGAGTAAAAACTCCACTTCATTAGTTGTAAATATGACAGATTGGAAAGAGTACCTATCCAACATTTGGTATGATCATAAACATTCTGGATCATTTACAGGTCCGTAAAAATTATACCAAATTGTACAAAAAGAGGGGATAATTCAAAATTGGCAAGAGAAATTATTACAAAATCAAGATACTTATTCATTACAAAAAGGTGTTATCACAAAATTCAAAAGAAGTCCTGTCGTCGTTGCTGATCTTGACTCTTTATTTGATGGTGATTTAGCCGATATGCAAAATGTATAAAAATACAACAATGGTGTTAAGTTTCTTCTGGTAGTTATAAACGTATCTTCTCGTTATCTTTGGGTAACACCACTTAAATATAAACTTGCTAAGTCGGTTGTAAACTGTTTAAAATCAATTTTACAAGAAGGTAGAAAACATGTCTCGATGCGGTTTGATAAAGGGGAGTGAATTTAAAAAATAGATGAGTAAAATCGTATTTAGCCAGTTTATTACACCCAGAATGAAACTAAGTCTAATTATGCAGAAAGGGTAATACGTAGTCTCAAAAATCAGATTTATAGGTATTTCACATCAAAGTAGACCTATAAATATATCTATGTGTTACAAGATTCAGTAGCCAATTATAACAATAGACCACATTCGTGTTAACAAAGATATTGAAGATGAAGCTCGATATCTCATGTATTTTTCGAAGGATAAAACTCCGATAAAAACGAAACTTAAAAACAAAAGAAAAAAGTCTTCATATAAATATAAGGTAGGGAACTAGGTTCAATCTCTCATCTTAATCACCCCTTTCGAAGAGATTATCAGCAAATGTGGACGGAAGAAATTTTTACCATAGATCGGCGATACTTACGTAGTGGAATACCCATGTATAAATTAAGAGACTCTAATGACAAAGAGAAGTTATTAGGTACATATTATGAACGAGAAATGAAGCTAATTGATAAACAAGCAAATGCCGTATGGCACATTGAAAAAAAATGAAAAAGAGAAAGAGACATGGGAAAAGGAAGTTTTTGTCAAATTGACGGGTTGGCCAAAGAAATTCAATACATGGATCCCTGAAGAGGATATAAAAGATTTCTAAGTAAAGGATATATGCTTATTTAAATATGAGTATCCGAATGGTTCTGAGGTCTTCAGACAGTAAAGACTTTCACGTAAACAACAAAACATGCGACTTCAGTGTACATCTTCCCACGTCATTGGCGTTGTCGGGATTTTGGACTTAATGGTCGGCACCTCTAAATCTATAAGTGGACTTAATGGAACTTCCATTTCACAAGTTTAAACCAGAATTATATGTGTTCCAATATAATATTGAACATACCGTAGTAGGGGAAAATGAAATCACACTTTTAAGAAGAATTTACATGAAATATATGGTAATTACGAATTTGCAAATCCATACCCAGTACCACTTAGAGTCGGTAAATTTGGAGATGTACGGATCTATATAAAGGACAGCAAAAAAAAAAAAAAAAAAAAAACGATTTAGCTTTATTTCTTCAGGGAGAAATAACAATGGCACTCGTTTTCAAACAACTTCCACTTTCATTTAGATAGGTTCAAAATATATATCGGACCTGGATGTATGGAGACGATTTGATGAAAATATGATCGATGGAAAATTCAAACCAGCGCTATATATATTTTTTTCAGAAATAAAGCACTGTCCATTTTCATGAGTGCCGAAGATTCTCCAGATTACAAGTTGAACATTTTAGATATATCTTTCAAAGCTTGCATGATCAAAGTCGATAGCGGAATTTTAATCAATCATATCAAACTATTGAAAGATCATACGGCTAAATATCTGCTTACACGCACAGAAGTCAAAATGAATACCTATCCAACTGGATCCGGTTCATTCATTTGGGGAAATGTATGGTCAAATAATCTGCCAAGCAGGTTTCACAAGACGCTGTTAATGGTAGTTATACCAAATACCCTTTCAAATTCCTGAATTTAGCCGAAGACGCCGTGTTGTGTCTTAATGGCAAGAGCATACCCTTGAGACCGATGAAAATAGATGTGGGAGTGAATAGAAATTACGTCACACCTTTCATCAATTTCTTCGAAGTAGCCGAAAAATGGAACAAAGATCTCCGTCTACAAATCACGAGAGAGAATTTCGCTAAGAGATTCACGATTTATGCCTTTAGTTCAACTCCAAACGACCTTGGTGATGAATATTTAAACTTGGTGCGACAAGGAAACGTCAGATTTGAAGTGAGGTTTGCTACTGCCACAACAGAAACATTGAATTGTATAGCCTATGCGGAATTCTCTGCCTTGATAGAAATCGACCAGTCCAGAGACGTGAAATATACACAAGAGTAACAGTGTGTCATAAACGATAACGCATGTTTACAAACTATAGGTAAAGGCATTTTCGCTTCAGATGAATTACCATTTATTGTAAGCGAGTATCCATGTGCCTACACCGTCTATAAAGAACCTTCTGGACTTCCAGGACAACACCTGGTTTCAAAATCCGTCCTTTGCCGAGTTTTATGACAGTTTCGGACACTCGCCAGACTATTATCATGTTTCTTTCAAACAGTTTATATTAAAGAATGCAAGCTATTTTATATACAACAAAAAATGTAATTCAGCATAGACCCTCTTAGTCTTGTGGATATCATGTATTGTGCTATTTACTCTTGAAATGTTTGAACACGTCTTTACACGAAATTGTAAAATTATTTTCGAAAGACAAAACACAAAACGATGTTTTTGTATTTGATTATGTGAACAAATATTTTGATTATAAATAAAACAAACTTTTGTTATGTTTTTATAGTGATGTATTTACGTTTAAAAATCATTATAAAGTTTCCAATAAAAGAGACAGGTTGACTAATGAAAACAATTGGTGTGAGACACACTCTTTGTTGCCATTCATGTCTCCGTCCACTATTATGATTTCTGGTATGACCCAAAGTGGTAAATCTTACTTCACAAAGCGTTTATTAGAACATGCATTAGGCATGTTCACAAAACCACCGAATAAGATTAAATATGTGTATAGCGAATATCAACCTTTAGTTGATCAAATGAAAACAAATGTTGAAAATATAATATTTCACCATGGTTTACCTAATAAAGAAGACATCGAAGAATATTCGGAGGGAACTGAACATACTATTCTTGTTCTCGATGACCTCATGTTAAAAATCACCCTTTCAGACGACTGTGTGCAGTTATTTACCGTAACGTCTCACCATCGAAATGTAACATTCATATTTTTAACTCAGAATTTATATCCACCTGGAAAATATGCAGGGAGCATCTTTTTGAATTGTATGTATGTGGTTTTATTCAAAAATCGTAGAGATGCTAGACAAATTTTGACCTTTGGATCACAGATTTTACCGGGACAAGCTGATTATTTTAAGGATGCATATCAAAGAGCCGCCAGTAAACCGTACTCGTACTTGTTAATATAGTCAGGTAGCAGATCCAAAAAATACAATTTTCGCTAAACATTTTGGGTAGAAGCAGGAAACATAGCTTAAAAGGTTCGTCTTGGTGCCCTGATTAAGAATATCGTTGTTTCCATCGCGAAATCTTAAGTCATGTGCCGTTAAGGGGGGTTTTTGTGCAGGGCCCCTCTCCTGTGAATGCTCTTAAAAAGCAGGAAAAAAATAGGTTCTCAGCTTACTTATAGATTTAGAGGTGCCGATCATTTCTAGACACAAATCGAGGCAGACCCAAGAAAGGGGGAGCCGCAAAGGCGTGTGTCAGAGGGGAGGGGTGGGGCAATTTGAGCAAATCTCTGTATTTCCCACCCAATTATTATTTTTTTTATTCATAAAATATATATATAAGCATAGCAATAACATTATGCAACATACAAACAAACAATTAAATAAATAAATAAATAAATAAATAAATAAATAAATAAATAATTTCACCAATTTATAAATACATGTAAACGATAACAATTTGACACAACTACTCACGCTTATAATAATAATAATAATATAATAATAATATTGATTACAATCCTCGTTATTACACAAAATATCATATTATTAAATAAAACAGAAATGCACACACAAGATACAGATAATCAAGTAAATAGATAAATACATAAACAAATAAATAAATAAATAAATAAATAAATAAATTCATCAATTTATAAATACATGTAAACGAAATAATTGGACACACATACACGCGCTTATAATAATAATAATAATAATAATAATAATAATAATAATAATAATAATATTGATTACAATCCTCGTTATTACACAAAATATCAAAAAACAGAAATGCACACACAAGATACAGATAATCAAGTAAAATACAGAAATACATAAATAAATAAATACATAAATAGAAAAATAAATAAATAAATAAATAAATAACAAAACAAAAATAATAATAAAATAAATATTTATAGTTACAAGCAAAAGTATATAAATTTGACACCATTGTACATATATATGGTGAAATAATAATGATAATAATAATAATATTATTAATTCTTTTTACACTATATGAAACTGTGATTGGCAGAAAATTTACATTCAACAGAAAATCAATAAAGAAAAAAAAGAAAGAAATCAACAAATCAGTCTTACATTCATGGAATAAGTTACGATATTATCACTATTATTAATAATAATAGTAATAATAATAATGATAATAACAATATATCACCCACAATGAAGATTATGTTGATAATAATAATAATAATAATAGTAACTGTAAGAATAATTGATCTTACACAATATAAAATACCAAAGATGTATGCAAAAACATAAAAAAATAAATATAGAAATAAATATATTAATTAATTAATCAATTAATCACTCGTGCTACCAATCGACCGATTAATCAATTACTTCATCAATTAAGTAATTAATCAATTAAGTAAGCCAGTAACTAATTAACCCATCAGTCCATCAACCTATCATTCAACAAATCAATCAATCAATTATTAATAATTCATTAATTCTTATACTTAAATAAATAACTTGTATGCAAATTCCGACAATATGAATAAGATAATTATTATATTTGTCGGGAGGTACGCATATAAATAGCATCATTTTTGCCATGGAAAGAAAATGACTCTTCGTGCGAAAACATTGAAAATAATTCGTTTGTAGACCAAGAAACTACATAGAAATATTTTGGATGTTTGTGCAGATTTCATTATTTATTTATACTTTTTTTTGCTCTATCTGTCTCATTTGTTATTTCAAACACAGTAAAAGAGTGAAGAAAACAATTTCTAGCCATGTTATTAAACACTGATATTCAACCTTGTATATAATACCAGAATAATAGTTGTCATATGAAGATACGGAAATGGTTATCGATGTAGCAAAATGGCCTTGACATTGTCTTAAGACACTGCCTTGTCCACGAGCATCTTGGGATGTCAAAAGTATTCGCAAGATGGGTCCCCAGAAACCTTAATGTGCAGAATCGCTTCCAAAGACTCCAGTCAAGTCGGGAGCTTCTTGGCATTTAGAATGATAACCCAGAGAGCCTCCATTTACGTTTAGTAACTGGTGATGAAACATGGATTCATCATTGGGACCCAGAAACCAAAAAAAGAGTCTATGCAATGGAAGCACCCTGGCTTACTCCCACCAAAGAAATTCAAAACCAAACCATCAGCTGGCAAAGTCATGGCCACTGTGTTTTGAGATTCTAAGAGTGTTCTGTTAATTATAAACCTGGTGGAATCTCTATCACTGGGGCGTACTATGCTGATCTAATGAAACAGCTGAAAGCTGGTATTAAATAAAAAAGGAGGGGAAAGTTGAGTCGAGGCGTATTGCTTCTTCATGACAATGCTCCTGGGCATAAGTCAAGGATTGCACAAGCAGCGATTCGTGAATGCAAGTTCGAACAACTTAATCACCCACCCTACAGTCCCGATTTGGCACCCAATGATTATTTCCTATTAGAAATTTGAAATCTCATTTACGGGGAATCAGATTTCCCGATGATGACGAACTTAAGGCTGCCACAAAGGCATGGTTTCAGGACCAAACCGATGACTTCTATTTCAAAGATATAGAGAGCCTGAAAGAAAAGTGAGCTAAGTGCATTGGGGATAAATTCGTCCCTTTTCCCTTATAGTATCCAAAATGTTGATTATGGTAGCATTTTTCGAGATTTGGTGTTTCTCGGGATATTTTTTACATTTTTATAAACGACTTTTTGCTTCCATTTTGCGTTAAAGATTGACAAATTTCTATGAAATTTACGGTATTTTACAGGTTACCGGCATATCACTTTTATCACTTTTGAAATAAATAAATGACTGAATGAATCTCGATTCCAGTAATTTTCTATAAAAGTAGTTCCGACTTCGAGAAAAAAGTTACAAAATGAAATTATGATAATAAAAAAGATCAAAATAGGAAATTTTCAAAATCAAAAGTTTTTTGGTTTTTTTTATTTAAATTTCTTCATGATTTTCCAATTGAAAAAAAAATCAAATCACACCATTTACACACTAATATGCACACACAAACACACACATACACTTAGTTATGGCAGATAATAATCAAGATCTAGATATGTGGAATATATATATATATATATATATATATATATATATATATATATATATATATATATATATAACCAAATTGTTTTTTAAAAAACACCTATATTTTTCTGAATACATGTGAATATAATATTTTCTAGGGGTTAAGTTAAAAGTACACTGCCATCCATAAAAAATCATACATGTTAACATCTGGTCCTATGATAAAAGAGCTAGACTCAAAGTCTTTATAAAATTATATTGTTGAAAACATCATTTTACTTAATCTGAGAGTTTTTCCGCTACAATAGTGTTTTCATCCTGAAAAGTAAAGTTTTCCCACTTCAAATACAGGAAAAAACTTCAATATTTCAACTGTATGATCAAAATTTGACATGATGATAATGAAGTGAACCTGTTGCAAAATTAAGATTTGTAAAGTTATTTATGGATGGCAGTGTATATACAAAAAACAGCAAAAACCGTACATAAGGTACCATCCATGCAGTGTATGAAATTGGAGTTTATTGAGAGTTTCTGAATGCATCAAAACATGTGTTAGTTAACATGACAGTAGAAAACTTGTCTTTGTAGTTGGGTCTTTATATTGGAGTGGTCACTTAAATTGGTTTTACTGTTTTTATCACCTGATGCTGGAAAAAAATATTTTCACAACTAAGTGCATTAAAAAACATGATATGATTAAATATATACATGTATATAAATTGTTTTTTAAGTGCAGTGAAATAGTGTAAACACAGATTTACACACGTACATGTCTTGTTCAATAATACATGTAGTGTGGTGTTGTTATACACACTGACACTCAAAATTATAGCTTGGTGAACATGATGTCCCAAATATAGCTACATATATGAATATTCAGTCAAATCTGTCTGTAAAGGCCACATCTACTGGTTCAAATTACATAAATATCAGAAATTTTGCTACAGTTCCATTGTACTTCAACAACATGAGGTCTTTATAAAAAGGTGTTCTTTAAGACAGGATTGACTGTATAGACATGGTGACTAATATATTGCACACTTGATATTCTGGTATGTTCAATATTACCAAACAAAAACAAAACATATCTACTTAAACATAGCTAAATATATGAATATTGGATAAAAATTTTACTGGCTTTTAAAAGTAGCGGTCTTAATAGAGTGATCTTTAAGGCAGGTTTTACTGTACAGTCATAATGACAGAGAAATTACATGTCTGGTACATATGTTCCATAATATAACACAAATTATATGTAGAATTTGGATAAAATTTTATTAACTTTTTAATGTAGGAAGTGACATTTTAGGTTTGGTTGTATAGACACCGATATATAACCTTTGTACATGTTCAATAGTACATAAGACAGAACATATCTAAAATTCCTACTGAAAATAATGTAGCAATTTTTAAACAGAAAAAAGATTGATCCAAATATTCCATCTGTTTTTAAAATTTTCAGTTTCCCCTTTTACATAATATCTATATTTTTCTGTATTGAATTATTCATTTAATATTTCTTTAAATTCATGAGTATGGATTTTGGAATTTTTATACTTTTTACTATAAATATAAGATTTTCCCATTGAGATAACAAGATATAATATTTTGTGGTGATTATTTTGTTGTCCAAGGATAATGTCTTTTACAGTTATATTAAAATTTAGATTAAGTTTTTCAGAAAAGCATTTTTCAATATCATTCAAAAACTTTTTAACAAATTCACAATCAAAAAACAAGTGGCAAATATTATCTTCGTATTTCTTACAAAAAGTACAGTTTTCACTTTCACTGAGTTTCAATTTACACAACAATTTATTTGTTGCTACTATTCTATGAAAAATTCTGTAATTTAACCAAATAAGTTTTGCATCTTTTGTGAAGGAGAAGATTCTTTTATTTGTTAAATTCCAATTAAAGTTATCAGGAAGGTTAAGTTCATTTGCCCATTTCAACTCACTGTTTGGTTTTTTATAAAGTGTATATATGAAAATACTGTACATATCTTTAGTGCCTTTAGAATTTTTGTTAATAAAAAATATGAAGTTTGGTATGTTTATATTTTGGGTCTTTTGTAGTATGTTTTTCAGAACAGGAAATTTTGACAACAAACAACTTTTTAGTCCCTCATAAAGAGTAAATGGAGTATTTAACTTATATTTTATACAGAATTCAGAATATGTTAAAAAAGGCCCATCCTCCTTAAACAAATCTTGGATATAAATAATTCCTTTTTTGAGCCTGCTGTCGCAAAAGATTGATTTATTATTGATTTTTATTTCTGAATTGTACCATATAAGAAATTTTAATACATTGCTATTTTCTTTTTTAGTCTTGAAACAAATAATATTCCTAAATTCTTTTAATGAGGACAATAAATCATTCCAAAAGGCATTTTTGGTTCTATTGTTTAATACATTTATAAAGTCCTGTCCAAAAGTAAGAAAATTAGAGTAGAAAGTTTCCATTAGTTCAAAAAATATTTAACTTATAAAAGAGTTTGTTTTCTTCATTTTCCTGATCCATGTAACATTCAGTGATTTAATAAAAAATCTTAGATGGACCATTTTACATCATCCTAGGTTGTATTCTTGTACCATTTGTTTTCTGCTTATTCTGTCACATTTTCCATTCCAGATGAAATTATAGAACATAGTTTCTAATTGTTTTATGTATGATTCTGTGGGGTTAGGCAAGCTTAAAAACAAATGTGTTAATTTAGGGAGAAGTTTTAATAACTGTTATTTTTCCAAGGGGGGTTAATTGTCGTTTAGACCATGTTTTTATGTCCTTTTTAATTTCTAAGTATTTTGTGTCAAAGTTCAATTCTTGAATTTCAGAAAGATTTACTGAATAGGTAATTCCTAGAACTGTAAATGGGCATGAACTCCACTCAATGTTTTGATTGCTACATAATGTTTTATCACCATTAATTTTGGAGCCTATCCAGGTAGCTTTTGTTTTATTAATATTAGGTTTCAAGCCAGAGTACTTCGCAAACTGGAACAGAAGATCCAGTGAACTTTTAAGGCTTTTCTAAGATCCATCTAAGAAGATACATGTATCATCAGCATATTGTAATAAACATACTTCTAATTTCCCTATTTTTATTCCCTTTATGTTTTTATTTTTTCTGAACATATTACCCATTATTTCTGCACATAAAATGAAAAGATAAGGTGATATGGGGTCTCCTTGGCGCCAACCCCGACCTATTTTAAAGTGCTTTGAAAAATAACAATTTTGTATTACACACATCATTATATAAAATGTTTACCCATTTGATAATTCTATCTCCAAAGTTGAAATAGTTTAGTGTTTTTTCTATAAATTTCCAAGATACTGAGTCAAATGGTTTTTCAAATCAACTAATAGAAGTACTCTTGGTATCTGTTTTTCATTTGTATATCGCAGTGTGTCATATATGAAACGTGTATTTTCACCAATGAAACGACCCGGTAACGACCTGATTCTCATTTATTAAAAAATCTAAAACAGATTTTATTCTATTTGCTATGACACTTGAAAGGGTTTTATAAGAAGCGTTAAGTAGTGAGATGGTCCTCCAATTCTTTAAAAGTTCTCTGTTTTTATTCCCTTTGGGTAAAATAGATATTATTCCTTGTTTTTGTGTATATAATAATGACTGACTTTCAAAACTGTATGTATAAGAGTTGATCATACAACGGGAAAGATTATTCCAAAAACATTTAAAGAATTCTACTGTGAAACGACAGTCAAACATCAAAAGTTAAAAATGTTTGTGCGGTTTAAATTTGTTGAATACATTGAGGATCTCTAGAAATGAAAAAAAGTTTGAAATAAGGAAGGCGATATGTGATATCATAATCAGCGACGTTGAACACAGAATACTTAAAAACTGTATTAAATGTCGCTGATCAAATCAAATATGAAGATTTTTAAGAGTAAAATTTCAATATTTCGAAAATTTTTGTTTATTTACCTTAAAAAAGATTGCCAAACTGATTTTAATACAATATAAAATATTAAAATTTACATTGACATATATCAAGAAAACAAAATTGATTATTTAGCCATATAAGATAATTTTAGTTATAGAAAAATATAACCAGGTTGAGAATTATATCACAGATAAAAAATTGAAATTGTACGTTATTCAAAAAATAGAAAGAAAAGATAAATTATGTACTAAATATAATAGTAATTCTATAGAAGATCAGTGAAATTGATTTCTTGATAGACTGTCCAGTAGATTTAATAAACTATTTTCGGCTAGTGTAATAAATACATCAAATAAATGCTTTGATAATTAAAACTCTTTGACAAATATTTTTGGATTTAAAGTTGTGAAGATTGTGATATACTTAAGACTTTTATACAACCTGGGGTACAACAAAAGTCTTTTTTTCCCCATTTCAATCGTCGTATGGACGGATGTAGCTTGCCCCACCCCCCACCCCCGTTTTCGTTCATAGGTGTTATCTCCCCTGTCATGTTTTCGAAATGGAGAATAGTTCTGCTTTGATGTGAAATACCTGTAAATCTAATTTTTGAGACTACGTATTCCCCTCTCTGCATAATTAGACTTAGTTTCGTTCTGGGTGTAATAAACATGGATATTTGGACTGGCTAAATACGATTTTACCCAATTGTTTTTGAATTCATCCCCCTTACCAAACCGCATCGAGACAGATTTTCTACCTTCTTGTAAAATTGATTTTAAACAGTTTACTACTGACTTAGCAAGTTTATATTTAAGTGGTGTTACCCAAAGATAACGAGAAGATACGTCTATAACTACCAGCAAAAACTTAACACCATTGTTGTATTTTGATACATTTTGCATATCGGCTAAATCACCATCAAATAGAGTCAAGACCAGCAACGACGACGGGAATTCTTTTGAATTTTGTGATAACACCTTTTTGTAATGAATAAACATCTTGGTTTTGTAACCATTTCAAAATTCGTTTCTTGCCAATTTTGACTTTTCCCCTCTTTTTGTACAATTTGGTATAATTTTTCCGGACCTGTAAATGATCCAGAATGTTTATGATCATACCAAATGTTGGATAGGTACTCTTTCCAATCTGTCATATTTACAACAAATGAAGTGGAGTTTTTACTCACACGACTTAAATACAATAAAAACGCAAACAATTAAATACATTCATTTTCCCCCGCTCACTAGGGTCATGTGGAGTAAGGGTTAGGGTGGTCCCTTATCGACATTTACAATTATCTGGGCTTTTAATACACGAGACACATTATCGATTCGCCTTCTAAAGTGTTGTCTGTCTATAGCGTATTGAATCCATTTGCCTTCTAAAGTGATGTCGGTCTATAGCGTGTTGAATCCATTCGCCTTTCTTCTCTTCAATAGGTACACATGTACATGTTTTAAAAACAAACAGTCTTTGTAACTTCTTTATTTATGGAATTGGTAAAATATATCCCAAGGAACTACTCAGTAATGGAGTCCATAAATTACTATTTATATGTCACTGTCTGTCATTACTATGTGTATCATTCCCCTCCATCACGAAATATCATCATCAATATATATATATATATATATATATATATATATATATATATATATATATATATCAGGCATGGGGTAATGCTAATTTGTAATTGTAATGCCTTGTAATGCATTACATTTTCTCAAAGTAATGCATGTAATGTGTAATGCCCTAATTTTTGCATTACATGTAATTGTAATGTAATGCATTACATAGACAAAAATGCATGTAATTTAAGCATTACATGGCATTACATAGCATAACTTCTCTGTATTAAATGTTAGATATTATTACCATTACAATTCAGGGCTAGTAAGAACCTACATGCTACTTTTTTCCCTTATATAAAATATGAAAATTGATGTCTAGAAAAATTGTAACTGTGAACTGTTGTCAAACTTATAATTTATTTCATTCAACCTTAATACTAAAACTATATAAAATGCTAAAAACTTAGTATACTTCAGATCATTTTGAATTTCCAACAAATGTAAAGGATAAAAATACATTTTAAAGCAAAATGCAAATGTTGTTTTTAGTACTATCGCGAAGACTAAAGATCACATTAAAATTTGCAACATATCTAAATATAAGTTTCAGTAACTACAATAATTTGTAATTTTGCTTTAACTGATAACCTGTGATGAAAACAATTTTATTTTTACAAGAAATTGTTTTTTTTGTAATCCTTTTTATATGCTATTAAGGTAACCTATCTTTAATGATTAAAGAAGTTATTTGTTAAAGGTATGGTTTATAAATTACACCTGACAATACCACTAATTAGTTTGTATACCTATCAACTTCTTTTACTGTTTTGATTTAATGGTAATTAAGAAACATTCAGTGAATAAAATAAATAAAAAATAAAAAATAAAAACATATAATATGAAAAAATTCCTTACAGCATCTCTGATTTTTCTTCTTAATTTTTAGAGTAAAAACAGAAATGTATATTTGGATAATAAAAAACCTGACATAGATGAACAATCAACTTTGACTAATTTTGTAAAACCTAGGCTACTGGTAAACAGCAGAAATATCAGTTGAATGACCCAAAGCAAAAAGAATCTATACATGCACTTATTCACTACATATACTCCTGTTTTCAACAGTTGAAAATCAAAACATAGAAACTTTATAGAAAAAGAACCCAAAATTTCAATTTCAAATTCTGAATCCAAAACATATTGTATTTATATGTTTGAATTCTTTATGAAATGTAATGTGTAATATAATGCATTACTTTGGTAAAGTAATTGTAATGTAATGCATTACTTTCCAAAATACATGTAATTGTAATTGTAATATAATACTTCTTTTTTCAAAGTAATTGTAATATAATGCATTACATTGCAATGTAATTCGCCCCGTGCCTGATATATATATACATGTATATATATATATATATATATATATATATATATATATATATATATATTGTATGATGCTGATATTTCGCTAAGGTTTTATTTTCGCTATATTCGCAGTCAAGTGTATTCCACCGAAAATTAAACCACCATGAATAGACACTGATATTATCAGCCCATTTTTCTTGTTAGAGTTGTTTTCCTTAAATCAGATAATACGCGAAAATATGACACTGCGAATACACTGGTCATCGTCAAATCAAGAAATTTTGACACCGTCAAAATAATGCAATATACAGTATAAAGTAATATTTAATTGCACGTTTCAATTTTTCACTTTATACAAATGTGCAGATTTAAATTTGATAGATTTCTGTTACAGAAAATGAATGAACCATTGTAAACCAGCTTGGAGCCTATAGAACTAAGCATTCTGTCTTTACGTCGATACACAAAAAAATTTTTTAGCTCCAAATTCCTTAACTAATAACTAATCATTTGTTACAATGAATTCATATTTCACGAAAAGCAAAATATAAAGTACAGTGGAACCTGCCTTGAAGACCACCTATATATAAAGGCCAACTGCTTTTAAATGCAAGTAAAACTTTATCTCTATTTATACTCTTTTTTCAGATAATTTGAACCTGTATATAAGAGTCATCTGTCTATAAAAGCCACTTTTACAGGTTCCCTTGAGTGATCTCTATAAACAGGGTTGACTGTAATCTTTAACTTGAATAAAATGAGTCACTGATACAGCTGAACCTGCCTTTAAGGCCAACTCTGTATAAGGGACACCTGCCTGTAAGCCCATCTTTATTTAAGGGACACCTGCCTGTAAGCCCATCTCTATTTAAGGGACACCTGCCTGTAAGCCAATTTCTATTTAAGGGACACCTGCCTATAAAGATCATGTGCCATTTTATCCTAACTGCTCTTTATTTATGTGATTTGAGCCTGCATATACATGATATAAGAAGTGAAGGCATTAATGAGACTAATAGAATCTGTCACCTGTTTGTGACCGATACCGGTTGATCTCAGTCGAGGGCGATGTGATGTAACATATATCCCAATCGAGGCTTTGTCGAAATTGGGATACGTTACATCACAGCACCCGAGACCGAGATCAACCGGTGATAGATTCTATTTCTCGTACCATTTAAGTGTTTATAACTGCGTATACAAAACAAAACACGTGCCCTCGTGGGGCCTCTTGCATTCCTGTGGGCACCTAATGCATTGTACAAATCCGCCCTTTGAAAATAATCCCATCGACAACTCTTCAAAATTTTAAAATATCAACGATTTGTATTCAATGCAAATATAAAAAACTTTGACAATGAAATATTTTGAATAAAAAGTAAAATAAAACACATATGTGAAAAATAAATAAAGAAACGCTTTGTTTTGATGACGTCAAGCACAATGTTCGGATACGTCATTCTGATTGTTCAATATGCCATGTGAGACAGTACCAGACAAACTGGACAAGACAGAAAAATCTAGCACTGGTGTGTGCGTGAGATTTTTCTGTCCGAGGTACGAGAAAAAGATGGTAATAACTGTATAATACTAAAACTGGAAAGTTTATAATCATGCTATATTTTAGCCTTTTGCTTCATGTATCAGCCCTAAATTTTTCCTAAAATGGTGGCCAAATTGACCTGAAATTGTGTATGGCAACCTAAAATTTGTAAATGGTGGCCAGCTTGTCCGCTTTAAATCTGAACTGTTGTGACCAGATAACAGATATTATTTCTGCGTCACAAAATTTTCATGATACTGTTACCAATTCAGGTAATAAATAATGGACACATTATGTCATAAGGCAGTTTTAAAAAAGTGCACTTTTGTTTTTTATACCCAAGAGATGCCTTAACTTTCTGTCATTTACAGGAAAAGGCCTGGAATTTCCACTGGCCACCTGAAGATTTAAATTAGTGACCAGCTAGCCACTTGGTTTTGAAACCCACTTTGAGGGCTGTGTTGTAACCACCTAAATTAAATCATGTTGATTAAATTCACTTCTTTTTTTATTTTAATTCAATAAATGCACATAACTTAGTTTAAGATTTTAAACCCCTTTGTAAATTAAAAATAACTCTGTTAGTCATTAAAACATGAAGTTTTTTCTCAGATTTAACATCAAACTTTGTTCAATAATCTCCATCTGTCTCCATCTGTCACATGTCTAGCTCTTGTCATTTGATCTCAGCAGGTAATTAAGCTACTGGTTCTGAAAAAAAATTTAAAGAAATATATTAGTATAATTAGGGTTCCAAAATTGTGTTTTGTAAAGGATGGTCCAGGATCTTTTGCCTTTATTTTGGCAGGTCCCACAAAAAGTTTTTAAAAGTCCATGAAATATCATTATTGAAATGTCCTTGTGGCATTATGTTATCATATAGACAAGAGGCCCATGGGCCTGATACGCTCACCTGATAACTAATGGCTAGCTGATAGATTTAAAGAAAACATAAATACTAAACCGCAATGATTTTTTCTTTACATCATAATGACCGTTGTAACAATACCTACAATATTCTAATATACATGCCTATACAAAAAGTTTATAGTTTTCGAGATAATTAACAATTTTGGTATTTTTCGCATTTGTGACCTTGACCTTTGAACCATGACCTTTTTCTATACATCAAAATGATCGTTGTATCAATACCTACAACATTCTAATATACATGCCTATACAAAAAGTTTATAGTTTTCGAGATAATTAACCATTTAGTATTGTTTCGCATCTGTGACCTTGACCTTTGAACCCATGATCTTTTTCTATACATCAAAATGATCGTTGTATCAATACCTACATCATTCTAATATACATGCCTATACAAAAAGTTTATAGTTTTTGAGATAATAATTATAATCAGAGGTAAAAAAAATTAGGTCACGACCTTCACAATTGACCTTGACCTCATTTTGAAGATATTAACAAGGACATGTCATAACTGAAAACCCCATGCCATTATCTGGTCAAATAGTCAAGTTATAACAATTTGAAACTATTTTATGATTTTTTTCAAAATTAAACGCAAAAACACGTAACCCTTTTTTCGACCGAATTTCACGACATGAACAAACTACAGGCTTAAGACCCTAGAGAAGCAAAATATCACATCAGATTTTTCTCCCATCATCGTTTCAGAGAAGAAGATTTTTCAAGATTTTTGCACCCTTTGGTCACTGTGACCTAGTTTTGGTAGAACAAATCTAAATTGCACCGACCCAGACATGCTTCTGACCAAGTTAGAAAATTTTGGTAATCATTTTTTGGAACTACTGATGAATATTTTTTTCAAAACTAAATGCAAATGTTTTAATCTAGAAAATATCTTAAGATTGACACCTAAAAATCCTGAATATCTTCATAATTAACAAAACTTTAAAGGATAGAAACTTTGGAAGATTTAAGTTAAGAAAAATCTTAGCTAAGGAATGATTGTGAAACCGGGGCCTGGTCCCACATAGTGTTTTTGTACTACTAGTATAGTGTTTTTCACAAGGGGAAACTACCTTTATTCAGTGGTTATTTTAGACAAACAAAATCACTGTTTACTTTTCTACTTACTCTATACTCACTATACAGCTATTTCTTTGACTGCTGTTTCTTCTGGATCCACTATTCCTGTTGCCTTGGTTTTTTTTCTCTGACTTAGAATGAGTTTATTGAAATGTATTCCCATCTTTCCATTACCTGCGGGAATCTCATAACTATCTTTATCTTTATCCCCATCCTCACTTGGGATATCACCGGCGCCAGGTCGAAATGAGGTACCCATATTGCCCATGGACTGTCTTAACCAAGGTACCTTGTCAATCAAATTCCTTTCTTGAATTTTTTTTAGTAAACCTTTCTGGAATGGCGCTGATGTTCCAAAATTTCTCTGATTACCTACAGTATTATTTTGAGATTGTTCATTGGCAGGCCTATGATTAACGGGTTCCATTTCCTGCTGGTTTGCCGTCTGACTTATACTCTGTTGCAAGTTATCAATAAAACTCTCCCTTGACTGACTTCTGTGCGCATTGAAGTTATCTGAATATGATTGTCCTAGGGTTATTCCAGTAGAATGTCGAAGCCAGTTATTTCTCACTCCATCGTCTTTAGCTACCATTGAAGCTCGTAAATCTAATTTTGTTCCAGTTTTAGCCTGCTGAATAATTTGTTCTTTTGTAACCTCTCTTTCTTTTCTGTCAAACTTCTCTCCTTCCTCCGTATCACTGAGATAGTCTGGGATTGGTTCAAAATAATCTTTTTTACAAAGTTCAAACAAATCAGTTCCTTTCAGTTTCGGTTCAGCTTTGGCATCACCATCATTTATGGACCTTTTAAATGGATTCGGAACTTCAGTAACTGCAATCAAATGCATTAATGTTCCCCATCTGTGGTTCAACATTCCAATGAACTGTATAAAAAGGATAATGGCAAAGAATATTATGAACAGGAGGCCAAGTGGATCAATCACAATGTTATCAACATTTTCTATGTCCTCTTCTGTCTTTCCAAACTGTAACAGAATAAACAAAAACATAAGCAGTTAGAATTACAATTGTGACAAGCACAATGACAAAAGTCTCCGACCTCCAGTATCCATGGTAATGACAGCTATGTTGGAAATTTAAAATACGGATTGCAAACTTTCATGGTTGATACATTGTTGCTTTAAAGGTTCATTCAGATTGAGTGAGGCATCTATGAGAAAGAGAGTGGACAAGTGGTATGCGGGAAGTTGAATAACAATTGAAATCAAAGCACCGAAGGTTCCCAGCGAACAGAGAGCGAGAACAATATGCAAGCATCTTTTACAATTGCTAATTACCTATCATCATGAAAGATGTTATAACTGTGTCAGTTTTTAAGTACAAGTCAAGATTGCACTGAGTCTCATTTTTGAATATGTATTATTTTTCACATGTTTTTTTTCACAGAAGTGTTTCAAAGTAGGCATATATTCTACACTGCTGAAAACTTAAGAATTAGATGTTGCATAATACATGCAATTTTCTTGTCTTCCGTACATCTTTATTTAGTTCTATCTTTGATTGTGGCAAGACAAGTTTTATTCAGTTGAAAACTTTAGTGCTCTATTTTAAAATTGGCATAAGCGTTCTACAATTTTTGTTTAGTGGTTGTCTTTAGTGTATGTGGTGTGCATCTTGTAATTTATTCAATATTTACAATATATGCCTTGCGTAAGATTTTACGAAGTACATGTACATTTTGTTCAGCTGCAAACTATTATAAATACTTTCCATTTTTGAGAAGACTGGTTTTTTCACAGGCTCTGATTTTAAAATGCTGTTGTTTCCAATGTAGCAAATTTCAAATCCTGAGGAAACATTGTCAAACATAGGGAAGCTTAATTGAAAACTTCAAATTTTATTCATGTAAACCAAATACTCTTGAATTTTGAGCAACTTGAAAATTTGTGGAGAAAGGGGGGCTTGCAGAAACTGACCGTTCATTTTTTCCTCATCCCCATTGATCTCGGCATACCATGTTTCTCATAAACTAAAAATGGTCGCTAAAAATGGGTCAAAGACTCAATGGGCCGGATTGCCATTAAGTCAGATGCATATCTTTGATAATCTTTTGATATATACAATACAAAGTAACTAAATTTCAAAGTCTGGAAAAATGGGGAAAAAATCCTGAAATATTTCCAAAATGTCAGGTGCATATCTTCAATATTTATAGAAACATTCTGTGAAGTTTAAAGGTTCTTGATTGAAAACTGTAGGAGTTGAGTTCACAAAATAGGTAACCCCAGTTCAAATACTTGTTAAAAAGTAACTAAATTTCAAAGTCTGGAAAAATGGAGAAAAACCTTGAAATATTTCCATAAAGTCAGGTGCACATCTTCAATATATATAGAAACATTCTGTGAAGTTTCAATGCTTTTGGTTGAAAACTGTAAGAGGAGTTGAGTTCACAAAGTAGGTACCCCCGTTCAAAAACTTGCTAAAAAGTGACTAAGTTTCAGTCTGGAAAAATGGGGAAAAAATCTTTAAATATTTCCATAAAGTCAGGTGCACATCTTCAATATTTATAGAAACATTCTGTGAGGTTTCAAGGCTTTTGGTTGAAAACTGTGAGAGGAGTTGAGTTCACAAAGTAGGTACCCCCGTTCAAAAACTTGCTAAAAAGTGACTAAGTTTCAAAGTCTGGAAAATGGGGGAAAAATCTTGAAAAATTTCCATAAAGTCAAGTGCACATCCTCAATATGTATAGAACCATTCTGTGAAGTTTCAAGGTTTTTGGTTGAAAACTGGATATGGTGTTGAGTTCACAAAGTTGGTACCCTATTTTCCCCGCCCGCCCGACATTCACCATACTATAAACCGGATTTGCACTCCGTGCAACCCAGCCAAAAAAACGGCCTTGTTCTTGTAGGATCACGCCAAAATGAGGAATCTTTGTAGCAAACATGCTACAAAGTTTCAAGCAACTCCATTTATCAGTTTCAGCGTAGATGTGTTTTTGAGACGTTTACAGACAAACGACAGGCACATACAAAGTCATGATAAAAGCTCACATGGCCTATGGCCAAGTGAGCTAATTAAGACCATATGTTTAAAAAGTAAGAATACTTATTGAATGTTACCAACATGCTAACTCTCACGATATAAACAGGGGCCTCGACGACATCCCCCATCCCGTTTTTCCCGATTTAAAACAAAATCGTCTTAAATTGACCTTAGTGACATATAAATATTTTATTATCAATTTTATTTAACTCCTTTTGAATTTGTTCAGTTGATAGACGCTTGATCAACAAAACACTTAAACAAGAATACAGGATCAACAATTTGTTTCAAAATACGTTTTTTTCGCTTTTTTCAACATTCAAACACTATATATTTTTATACCTTGATCATACAACACTAGGTCGTTTTTCTTAGTAAAAACCCAATAAGATTATTCTCAGAAGTGTGCAGTATAGTTCCCTGATCTTCAATCGAGTTTTATAAAGATATACCACTTGTCACTTGTGCAAGTGAAAAATCGGCACCTTTTTTCATTATCGGGAATGCCGACAGTGATAGTACTATACAAAACGGCAATAAAATGACAAGCCGGACCCGAAAAATTCCGGGGAAAATCGCAAAGTAGAATGTCTGGCGATTTACCACTACCAAGACCCAAAATGATGAGTCGCTTAATTGGGGCGTTTCACTGCCAAATCAGAAAAGATTTGCTCATCTTTCTTTCAGCTTCGATCATTTTATGCGAATACAGTGGCACTCCTACTCAGTGACGTACGAACTGGTTAGATTTTTAATTTTTCAGTTGGGTTGAGTTTATTCTTTTTATCCTGCAGAGAATTTCATCGCAAGAAAAGGTTCGCCACGAATACATTTTATCATGACATGTGGCTGCTGTCAAAGATTTCGGTATTGTGCGTGAGAGTAACGTATTACGGCCCAAATCACTCTCTCAAGCCAAACATTCACTATTAGACCAAAATGAAATTTGGGGAAAATGGAGACTGGAATAGAAAGCCTAACATGAATGTTACACCGATATACATGTAGTTATATTATAAGCACGAAGCCTTCTAGTATGGTACCATTCTGATTTATGGATAACGAGCGGCCTTCAAGACAAGCGATAAGTCAACACCGCGGTTCACACAAAAGAGAAAAGTTGCAAAGAAACTTGCTTTTATGGTTGTTGCTGCTTGAAAAGCAAATTTTATCTATTATGAGCTTGCAAATATCCAATTAAAGGTTCAAATTTAGAAAATCACTTTTGAGGTCACTCTGGGCAGTTACGATAGTGTTCATTATTTGCAATTCGTTAACAAAAAAGGTAGCAATCAAACGCATCTGACAAGTATCATGTCGATGATACCAAATGTGAAAGTCTAGCAATTTATAAAGATTTCTTCAAGATTCCAAGCATTCTCTACTGAAGAAAATCAAACAACGATCACTCACGGTTTGTTTTTAATATAAAAAAACCCAAACAAACTAACTACATGTACAGCTCAAGTGGATACGTGAATTTCCACCCGTCGCGGTGTCAAAAGTTGCCGATATGAAGGGATTAATTTTCATAGACATTCACCTTAAATAACAGATTAAAAATATTTCTGCCGCGGTGGACAGTAAAATCGTCCGCCGGCAGGAAAAATCTCCACCGCGATGTTTATTGAAAATGAATTACATACCATTGATGGATTATCACGTTATCTAGGTACATGCACTGTATAACTTAGTTTTTTACAAATGCCTACGGTTATTCGAAGTTCCCGTCGTTCTTTTAAAAATCGAACACCGCAGATTATCCGAACCAAAATTCTAGACCCAAATATTTGTTAATGATACTTAACTACCCACCCCAAAAAAAATCGAAGTTTTTTCCCACCAATATTAAGTTTTAAAAATTCCAGCGTGCACGTTTTACCAGCCTGTATGTTTTCATCATCTCCTTAACCAAGCGTAACGAACAGTAATTTCACACAGAGTGGCATGTACTAGCCTTTCCAAGTTCTTTTAAAACTTTTTTCAAAGCTTGCCGACAAAGACGACTAGACGATTGAACGCACAATACCATTTTCAATTAACCACCCCCGCAACTTGTCCATCATAATCTGAAACCTAAGCACGTGCACACCGATCCTGCGGTATTCCAACAAAGTGACGTGTATTAGCTCTTCAAACTTTTGTTCAAAGCTTGCCGAAAAAGACGAGTTGACGTTTGCACGGACAATAAAGATATTTTCAATTAACCACCCAAGCAACAGGTCCATCATAATCTGATCTAAAGCGTCCTCGACACTTGTCTGTGTATTACATATCATATGTACACACGTACTTTCTTACCCCTATGTACTGTATAAAAGACATCTCGTTTTTTGTGTGTTTTTTTTTTCAAAATGTCACATGTAATTAAAAACTCGGTATTTGGAAATTGCATTGAAAGCGACATTAAAAACTGATGCTCCGTGTCGTGGTAAGCGCAGCGCTCTACAAAAAACCACCCCAGTAACACTAGAAGGGGGTTTTACCGGAATAATTGCGAAATTCCGGAATAGTAAGACACTTTCCGTAATCTTTGCGAAAATCCGGAATGTTTAGATCAATTCCGGAATTTTTAGACCAAATCCGAAATAATCGGACAAAATCCGGAATAATTGGTCAAAATCCGGAATAATAAGAATATTTTTACGGTAAATTTAACGGATTCTAAAAATTCCGGCAAGTGTCTGATTACAGTAACTTGTCTGATTATTCCGGTAAAAGACTGATTATTAAGGTAAAAATCTAATTATTCCGGCAAATGTCCAATTATTACGGTAAAAATTTTAAAAAAAATTATTATTTTTTAGAAAATTTACCGTAATAATTGGACATTTGCCGGAATAATTAGACTTTTTCCGTAATTATCGGTCATTTTCCGCAATAATCAGACACTTACCGTAATTTTTAGATTACGGAAAACTTACCGTAACAAAATAGTCTAATTATTCAGGATTTTGCCTGATTATTCCGGATTTTGCCTGATTATTCCGGATTTTACCGGTTTATTCTGGACTTTACCTGATTATTCCGGATTTTCGGTAAAATCAACCAATCACCTCTGCTTGTTGAGACCACTGCGGTAGCTCAGTTGGTAGAGTGCTCGCTCCGTAAGTGGAAGGCCGTGGGTTCGATCCCCGGCTGGGTCTGACCCAAGACTTGAAAGTGGGTAGTGACTGTTCTTTCGCCAAGCACTCGACATATCCTATTGCAGCCTGGAACATTAGAACCGATATCCTATCCTCCACTTAATATTATTATTATTGTTGTTACTATTATTATTACGTTATAATAATAATAGTAATGATAATGACAATGGTATAGTCAACCCACATTGACCTTTCATTAGGAATATTCATATAGGAGGGTCCACCCAATACATAGGTAGCGTTAGGATTCGCAGTTAATACATATACACATTGTCCATGATTAGTGTTCACATCATATAGACGACTATACACGCGTGATCCCTATTACTTAATTATATAAATTTACCTGTCCATAATGAATATCTAAATCAAGGGTCAAACGGACAGGTCAATGTTGTTTACCTTTTTTACAGTGATGGTAATAATAATAATAACGAGTATTAATGTATTGATGGATGCATCATTACAAATAAGGCGCCCAAACAAATAAAAGTCATACCCTGTATTCAGAACTCATATTATTAGAAATTAACAGTTTTTTTACTTCAAGGTTTAAATGATATAAAGATTCAAGAGATGTAACCTTTTTGGTCATTTAGAATATATACTTGGAGCAAGCATGCCTATGTATGGTCTCTCTCTCTCTCTCTCTCTCTCTCTCTCTCTCTCTCTCTCTCTCTGAAATTGTATTCTAAAAAAATGTTGTCTTGGTGTCAAATGAAAGTAGAAGTAGTACATGAATCCAATTGGTTGAAATTCAAACAATAGACAAAGTTGACTGACATCACCTATACCCAATATCACAACCTGTTGTTTTGATGAGCTAATGATGTGTTGATTTTAAATTAATCCAAGCATTTACCCATGTATGTCATATTGATCACTAAATACAGCTACTCTATCGAATTGAATAATGAATCATGCCCCAGGGATAAATGACCATTAGTGTTGCTTATATTGAGAGCTTTTGGACATGGATCAGTGATTACTTAAGTATCCTTTACAATGAAAATTCAAGCTTATTGTTTTAATTCTTAAACAAAATGATAGCAGCCATCCCATGAAGAAAACTATAGTTTGAGGGTGGGGATCTCAAAGTTAGTACCTAGACCTACCTGTCCCCACCCTCCTATTGAATGACCATATGGGTTTACTTTAGTATCAATCTAATCAACTTTTCATAAAGAATAAGAAAATATATATGTTAGGGGTGGGGATCTCTACTGATCAAAAGTTAGTACCCAGCCCCGCCTGTCCCCACCCTCCTCTGGAATAACGTCAGTATTTCTGCAGTATCATTCTATTCAACTTTAAAAGCCGAACCGGAGAATATATAGTTTCAGGATGGGGATATCAACCATTTAAAATTTAGTACCAAGCCCCGCCCATCACCACCCTCCATCAGGAATGACCCCATGGGACTTTCTTTAGTGTCACTCTATTCAACTTTTCATGTAGAACCAGAAAATATATAGTTTATGGGTGGGGATCTTAACCGTTTAAAAGTTATCACACTGCCCCGCCCATCCCCACCCTACCTGATACCCCCGGGAAAATCTTTCCATACAGACTTGTACATCTCGAGACACTGATCATGAATATATATGGTTTTATAGTGCAAAATATAGTATAAATAGCAAAATTGATCATTATTGTTTTTAAGACCCCGCCCTCCTGCCCCTCCCCTAATGACCCCATGGGCATTTTACCTCGGCCTCCAGGGAAGAAGATGGAGATCAACCTTCCTGTGAAGTTTGGTCGAGATTGGACCAACGGTCTATGAGAAATTGGTTGGACAAGTTCATGGCCGGAAGAAGAAGAAGAGGAAGAATAATAAAAATAATAATAATAATAATAATAATAATAATAATAATAATAATAATAATAATAATAATAATAAGAAACGGTGCAAAAACAATAAGTCGCCAAACTTTGTTTGGGCGCCTTAATTAATAATTATTATTATTTAAATACTTATTATCTATATTTATTATAAGTATAACTCTACTCTGTGATACTTATTTTTTTTTTTTTATGTCATTTATTACAAATATTTATATTTAGTTTTCCACCTTCATAGTCTTCATATTTGTATTCTGTCGCCATCAGTCCAATATTGTAAATAGTTAGGGTACAAGCATGTAATTTGCTTTATGCTAATAAAGTTATTATTATTATTAACGACTGAGATGAAAGTTACGGTTCTTTCGGATGGAAAATTTAAATAAACGAGGTCCCGTGTCACGGTGGGCTAGGCACGCTAAAAACCCTGCTGTATAATGCCATCAGCGCAACGCACAGGCAAAATTTCTGCACCTTCGCCTATAGCTGATGACGTCTCGATATAAGTGAAATATTTTTGACTGGAACGTTAAACACCGTTACTCAACTCAACTCAACTTGTTGGGGCCTCAGAGGCCGAGTTTTTCAAAGTGACCCTCTACCTTTCGCCGCCAAGGTTCGAATCGACGGTAAGTTTGTCAGTTTACTTGCTGTTGGCTCAGATTTTCCTTAAATGAAATCTGACTAATTTACTGTACACATCCAGCTATTGGGGAAAATGTCCAATTTAAGAAGGAATAATTGCGAAACTTGCGTTTTGTCACTGTTTGCCAGCAGTGATACCTTGTTCATGTGTGTGTGTGTGTGTGTGTGTGTGTGTGTGTGTGTGTGTGTTGTGAATCTTTAATGGTAAGGGTAACGGAAAACACAAACTATTACAATACACTTATTTAATCCTTAAAACTGATGACCGCGGTGGACAAGTCCTTTCAATATTTTACCACCGGCAAAATCGTTGTCACGGATTAAAAAACACCCCGGTGGGTGGAAATTCACGTATCCACTTAAATTGTACTGTACAGTGAAAAACCACTAAGTATTCTCGCACTTTGGCGTATATGCCAGAATGAAGTCTATGTACAGGTGCACGATTAAAGCCGCCTGAAAAGTCTTTTTTCAGGGCCGATTTTCATATGAAAAGGCTGAAAACGAGCACTGATGAAAAAAAAAAAACGATATTCCTACGTCTGATAATCTTGAAATTAAAACTAACATTGCTCCGCCCTGTACGCTATCGCCACGTGAAACACGATATATTTCACCCAGTTTTAGTTGCGATTTTAAATTAGTAACTTTATTTTAAGTTTTAACGCTATCCATGTAGAATTAATTTTTATTCGCCTCGTGACGACGGTTCGCCCATAGTGGTGGAAACTACAGCAGAATAAAACGAAATATTTAACCAATCAAATAACGGCTTATAACACGTGTCCGGTACTCATCAAGAGTTTATGAATGAATACCTCATTCATAAATCGGTTATGGTGTATTTTCAGAATTCATACGCTAGTAATGTAAGAACTACTATAATGTAACCATTGCATCGAACTTTGTTCCACATAATTTAAACAATGATGCTCATTCATTTTCATACTCCATACAACATAGTGTATACATCGATTATTTGTACACTGATAAATGACGCTCACATATCCGCACTACATTATTATAGTTTGCGCAAGGTTTGTCATTTAGCGGTTGTTCAGCCTGTCCGCATTTTAAACGGCTCCCATGACAATACTCCCAGAGATTACTCTCTGTTTGTAAAAAAGAAACGAAGAAAAAAGGAATAAGGACCATAAGTCTCACTAGTGTGGCGGGAGGCTTCATTAAAACTAGAAAAACTGTGAGCCACAAGCTCACAAAAAATACCCCCCCCCACTCCCAAAAATCCATCGGATCAAATTTTTAAATAGTAGGTGCACATCTACATTATATCACAAAGATTGTGTGAATGTTTCATGAAAATCCATTGAAGGGTTTAGGAGGAGTTGCGGATAAGAGATAGGTATCCTAAGGTGTAACAGAAGTACGGAAGGACGGACGGACACCCCTATCACTATATACCCCCCACTTTTCGAGCAGGCCGGGGGTATAAATAGGGGTGTACGGATACACCAGTTCAACTGGTTCAAACGGCTTCTGATAAATAACAGTGATACATGTTACAAATATATTAAAATGTACATGATGCACCAGTATGGATAAATTACCAAACCCAGCCCGCTTTTACAATTAAATGTAGCCAAAATCAACGTCTCTTTACATCTAACTGTATGTTTATAATCATTGCCCTTGTTCTAAACTACATGTAAATCGGCGTCTAACTCAAATGTTATATTGGACATGCTGGAATGAAAAATGTCTTGGCATACCTTAGTTATAAACAAAAACTTAAATCAAATTTAAGAAATTTCAACAAACCAAAGGCTATAAATACCCAAGGGTTGTATCTTTGAGTTACCCCTGCTTTTAACTTCAAACATTGAGCCTAAATGTTCAAAAACAAGTGGGTAAACAGGAGGTAGATGTCTGGCAGACTTAGTAACCAGGAGGTTGATGTCTGGCAGATTTGGTAAACAGGGGGTAGATGTCTTGCAGATTTGGTAAACAGGGGGTAAATGTGTGGCAGATTTGGTACAGAAGGTTAGGTGTCTGGCAGATTTGGTAAACAGGAGGTAGATGTCCAGCAGATTTGGTAAACAAGAGGCAGATGTCTGGCAGATTTGGTAACCAGGAGGTAGATGTATGGCAGATTTGGTAAAAAGAAGGTAGATGTCTGGCAGATTTGATAAACAGGAGGTAGATATCTGGCAGATTTGGTAAACAGGAGGCAGATATCTGGCAGATTTGGTAAACAGGAGGTACATGTCCAGCAGATTTGGTAAACAAGAGGTAGATGTCTGGCATATTTGGTAAACAGCAAGTTATATTTCTTGACAATTTGGTAACCAGGAGGTAGATGTATGGCAGATTTGGTAAACAGGAGGCAGATGTCTGGCAGATTTATTTAACAGGAGGCAGATATCTGGCAGATATGGTAAACAGGAGGTAGCTGTCTGGCAGATTTGATAAACAGGAGTTAAGATGTCTGGCAAATATGGAAAACAGGAGGCAGATGTCTGGCAGATTTGGTAAACAGGAGGTAGATGTATAGCAGATTTGGTAAACAGGAGGTAGATGTCTGGCAGATTTGGTAAACAGGAGTTAAGATGTCTGGCAGATTTGATAAACAGCAGTTAAGATGTCTGGCAGATTTGATAAACAGCAGTTAAGATGTCTGGCAGATTTAATAAACAGGAGGTAGATGTATGGCAAATTTGATAAACATGAGTTAAGATGTCTGGTACATTTGGTAAACAGGAGTTAAGATGCCTGGCAGATTTGATAAACTGGAGGTAGATGTATTGCAAACTTGATAAACATGAGTTAAGATGTCTGGCAGATTTGGTAAACAGGAGGTAGATATCTGGCAGATTTGGTAAACAGGAGTTAAGATGCTTGGCAGATTTGATAAACAGGAGGCAGATGTATGGTAGATTCGATAAACATGAGTTAAGATATCTGGCAGATTTGGTAAACAGGAGGCAGATGTCTGGCAGATTTGGTAAACAGAAGGTTAGATGCATGTCAGATTTGGTAAACAGGAGGCAGATGTATGGCAGATTTGGTAAACAGGAGATAGATGTCTGGCAGATTTGGTAAACAGGAGGTAGATGTCTGGCAGATTTGGTAAACAGGAGTTAAGATGTCTGGCAGATTTTGTAAACAGGAGGAGATGTCTGGAATATTTGGTAAACAGGAGGTAGATGTCTGGCAGACTTGGCAAACAGGAGGTAGATGTCTGGCAGATTTTGTAAACAGGGGGTAAATGTCTGGTAGATTTGGTACACAGGGGCTATTTGCCTTGCAGATTTGGTAAACAGGAGTTCAGATGTCTGGTATATTTGGTAAACAGGAGGTTAGATGTCTGGCAGACATGGAGTAGATGTCTGGTAGATTTAGTAAACAGGGGCTAATTGCCTTGCAGATTTGGTAAACAGGAGTTAAGATGTCTGGCATATTTGGTAAACAGGAGGTTAGATGTCTGGCAGATTTGGTAAACAGGGGGTAGATGTCTGGCAGATTTGGTAAACAGGAGGTAGATATCTGGCAGATTTGGTAAACAGGAGGATAAATGTCCAGCAGATTTGGTAAACAGGAGGTTAGATGTCCTGCGGATTTAGTAAACAGGAGGTAGATGTCTGGCAGATTTGGTAAACAGGAGGATAAATGTCCAGCAGATTTGGTAAACAGAAGGTTAGATGTCCTGCGGATTTAGTAAACAGGAGGTAGATGTCTGGCAGATTTGGTAAACAGGGGTAGATGTCTGGCAGATTTGGTAAAAGGAGGATAAATGTCCAGCAGATTTGGTAAACAGTAGGTTAGATGTCCTGCGGATTTAGTAAACAGGAGGTAGATGTCTGGCAGATTGGTAAACAGGAATTAGATGTCTGACAGATTTGGTAAACAGGGAGTAGATGTCTGGCGGATTTAGTAAACAGGGTCTAAATGTCTGGTAGATTTGGTAAACAGGAGGTAAGATGTCTGGCAGATTTGGGAAACAGACTATTGTGGCCAAGTTTGGTTCCCATTGGCTAAAGTGTTTTAGAGAAAAAGATCTTTGATATTGTTCCCATAGGGTCCATGCTATGTTCCCCTCTGGCCGCCATCTTGGATTAGGTGCAGACTTAAAAAAACACCGGTTTCAGAAGGTACCATCTAAGGACTACTGTGACCAAGTTTGGTTCCAATTGGCTCAGTAGTTTCAGAGAAAAATATCTTTGAACATATTTCCCATAAGGTCCAATGTTAAAATATGTTCTAAGCTGGCGGCCATCTTGGATTTGGTGTGGTCCTCAAAAACCACAATGTTGTAGGGGGCCATCCAAAAACCATGTGGCCAAGTTTGGTTCCCATTGGCTAAAGGGTTTTAGAGAAAAAGATCTTTGATATTGTTCCCATAGGGTCCAATGTTAACCTATGTTCCCCACTTGCCGCCATCTTGGATTAGTGGAGACTTAAAAAAAACACCGGTTTCAGAAGGTACCATCTAAGGACTACTGTGACCAAGTATGGTTCCAATTGGCTCGGTAGTTTCAGAGAAAAATATCTTTGAACATATTTTCCCATAGGGTCCAATGTTAATCTATGGTCCCCGCTGGCGGCCATCTTGGATTAGGTGTGGACATGTCGGACACAATTTTTAAAGTAGACCACCAAAGGACTGTTGTGACAAAGTTTGGTTGCAAATGGCCCAGCGGTTTCTGAGGAGTTGATCTTTAACGACGGACGGACGGACGGACGACGACGACGACGGACGCCAAGTGATGGCAAAAGCTCACATGGCCTTTTAGGCCAGGTGAGCTAAAAAGTGACTGTGTTTAGTAGTTGCTGAGAAAACTTAAGGAAAATTGTTACAGACAGATGGACAGATGGAAAGACAGAGTTAAACCAGCAAATAAGCGAGATACCAGTGAAATGTGTAGTCAATACATATTGCAATAATGTTCAGCAAATGTGCAATATATTTTCATACAATTTTCTGTATATTGTTACACTTCAAACTAGAACTGTCCCTTGAGAGCCAAACACCCCCCCCAACATTGACCTCCTGACCTTGACCCTTGGCACATCATCTCATGTTGGTTTACATTTGTGCCAAGTTTGATCAAAATCCATCATAGACATGGAAGATATTGAGCGGACATGGTATTGGGATGAACACACAACCTTTATTTGCGGGGTTCGTTTGTGAGGGTTTTTATAAATATTCAAAAGGAAACAAGATTCCTGAAACAGCTTTATTTATATCAGGGAAGAAGATATGAGAAAGAAAAAAGAAAGAAAGAAAGAAAGAAATATAGATAGATAGATAGATAGATAGATAGATAGATAGATAGATAGATAGATAGATAGATAGATAGATAGATAGATTGATTGATTGGTTGATTGGGGTTTTATGTCTTTCTTTTGAATCAAGATGTCACCAGGTATAAGCAATAGGTGAAGTTGACTAATATTTTACCTTTACAGTGTGCTCAAGACAATGAGCAGGAAAGGGTTCTCTATCATGAAACAGGGTATCTGAGCAAGGTTTGTAAGGTCTCTTCAGAAGGAACCAGTGACTTTTATTTCTAAATGAAGAGTGATTTCATTTGGTAAAAGAACAATCACTACCTATTTTGAAGACTTGATGACCTGGCAAGGATTTGAAACCCTGTCTCACGACCCTTAGCCAGGGTTCAATACCCTATCCCACATTTATGGAATAACTTGTGTTTTTAACAAGTTTATTAGTCATAACATGAAAAACGCTCTGCATATTTCATAACGCGCGTAGCGCGTTATGAAAAAATGCGCAGAGCGGTTTTCATATTATGACTCAATAAACTTGTTAAAAACACAAGTTATTCCTTATAATTTAATTTTCAACACTCGGACTAAAACATAAAATGAAATTCTGTTGCAGTCGTGTCTGTATTGCAGCGTGATATAACAGAATTTAGAAATTAAATTATATACCAAAAGAGCACTCTACCAGCTGAGCTTTGGTAGTGAAATCCATACTGTAATATGTTTGTCAGCTGAACTGGTTTTGACAGTTAACGCTAAAAATAAAGTCAGCTGAACTGGTTTTGACAGTTAACGCTAAAAATGAAGTCAGCTGAACTGGTTTTGACATTTACAGCAAACGATAAAGTCAGTTGAACTGGTTTTGACACTTACCGCTATAGGAAGAGTCACTTGAACTGGTTTTTTCAGTTGAAACATAAAGTTGATAGCCAGCCATAAAAGATTAATCATCGCCATCCCAACACACACATTGTTACGGAGGTCTGTCAATTCTGCTTTCATCTTCTCTATAGCCTCCTTGTCATGGTCAATAGGTTTCAAGTATCTGTAGAAAGAAAACTAAAGTTAAGTCAATTTATAATCATTTTTTGTCATCGCAATGGTTATGGCAATCTTTCGATTCTGCTTTCATTTGCTTTTTGGTGTATCTTAGTTAATTGCGGCCATCTTGGATATTGTAGAGTTGCCTGGTACAAATTTTGATTAACCCCAACTAGGCCCCTTCCACACCAAATTTAGGTAATATTATATGTATATGTGTTTAATGGCCAAGTACATTTATTTTATTTATTTTCTACATTTCAAATTTGAAGAAAATTGGTCAAAAATGAATTCGCAATGGCCATTTTAGTGATTTTGCTATTTATAGTAATGGCTGCCATCTTGGAATGGTTTGAGGTTGCCTTGTAGGAACTTTGAACTACTATACCTAGGGACCTTCCACACCAAATTTGGTATCAATTGACCTTAAGTAGTTTCAGTAGAAAAGATCATGCAGTTAATGCATGCACATACTTCACCCTGCTATTAGCTCAGATGGCTATACCCAGCTGAGCTAAAATGAATGATGACACTTTTTCAATTAAGAATTGATATTCTGATTATAATATTTCAAGAGGTAATGCAAGATAGTGTGACACATGCCAAATTCAAAATGAAGTGTGAAGCACTATCTTGCATTACCTCTGGAAATACCATGAGCAGAAATACCATTTCTTATATTTACCATTCTTTCTTTCAATAAATATTTTGTACCCATATTTGTTTCAACCCTTGGCACTATTTCTTTCATTTAACTGCTCATGATCATGTGAAATAGGTCTTATTGCCATGCAAGATCAGCGTATCTCACATGGTGATGTGACCTTTAGTGCCATCATAATCAAAAGACAATCATATTACATCACCCTGTGGGGGACATGACGTCACCTTGAGGGAAAATTGACACACATCAAGGGTAATGATCCCAATTGTCTTTTAACGGTAATTGCAATATTATTGCTTCTGCATGTTTCATTGAAGAGAGATACAGTCATATTGTAAATATTGGTAGTTACGGTCATATAAAATGTAACATATCGTCTCGAACTGAATTTTATAAAACAAAACATTACAAGTATAGGAAAGGAATGAACTGATGCACACAAATTTTCATTAGCCTTGCGTATTTGCATTTATTTTCCAGTTTGAGACTTTTGGCATTCATAGGACTATAAATGTCAAACGACTGCATCACTGTGTTTAAATTGCATTTTGTTGTGCGAAGGTTTGGCATTTATAGTGACTATGAACACCATATCCAAACAGTTTAATTGTTAAAAAACTCTCATACCTGTCTATAAAACCAGTCCAGAACTCTAATTCTTCTTTGGCCATTTGAACCACTTCACCATCACCAAGTTCTTCTACCTCTATCCATTTTGGATTAACTAGATCATTTCGTGTTTTCTTTAGTTTTTTCTTTTCTGCGTCATCTTCTGTATCCTTCTCAACTGTATCCTCCTCCTCTGTATCAAAACTCTTCGTCTCCACCATCTTAGCAGAAAATGAAACAGACATTTTACCTTTCGTTGGTTTACTTTCTTCCCGATTCTTTTCCTGCGATGCGATTAATTTTTCAATATTTTCATTAATTTTTTCTAGCAACTCTGCTGTGCGATCTTGTCTTTTTAAGAACTGAACTTCACCAAAAATATCCTTAATATCATCTAAGTTTATTTTTGGCATCATCCGTGCAATAAAGCCTTGTTTCTTTTTCTCCTCTTTTTCTTTTTGAGCTTTTTCTTCTTCCTCAATTTCTGCTTTTGTTTTTTTCTTGGGGACTTCTCGTGTTCCCCAACTGATATCATTTAAGTTAATTAAGGAATACAAAACAAGTAGCAGAAACCCAGTAGGAATCGTAATGAAATATAACGCCCCATAAATAATACATCCAAATTCTTGTGGATGAAACACAGCAGCAATAACAAATATTGCACCCAAGAAAGCTAAAAAAATAACGCTTGGATGATATGGGCTTTCCTGAGCTGCAGTTAAGATTGTTCCAACTAGTACAACCATCATGATAAACGCATACACGGCGCTAAATATCTCTGCAAGAAGGATTTGATAGTCTTTTTTAATAAAGAAGCATATGAAAAAGTAAAGTACAACAGGAATGACCGAGATAATGTACGATGTTATTAAGTCCAGGTTAAAGACGGTCAGAATAGCTCCAGCGATCATCATCAGAATTGTGGAAGGTCCAAGAATTGTTGACATCATCAAAGCAGCTGAAAAAAACATTAGGTGAGATTCAAACATGCATTTCTGAAAGGTAAGAAAAGTGAAAACCCACCAATCACATATTTACCTTGAAAAACTCCACCCTTGTGTAATCCCAACAACCAAATTTTCATATCTTGATAAACTCCATCCATATGTAATGCCACCAATCACATTTTCATATCTTGATAAACTCCACCCACATGTAATGCCACCAATCACATTTTTATACATTGATAAACTCCACCTTCATGTTATCCCACCAATCACATTTAATCTCTATAAACTCCAGCAACATGTAAATCCATCAATCACATTTTTCCTTGATAAACTCCACCCATTTCTTTACCTATCAATCACAGTTTTTACCTTGAAAAACTCCAACCTCCTGTAACTCCACAAACAACATTTTCACATCTCAATCTACATGTACACCAACCAATCACATTTTTACCTTGAAAAACTCTTTCAACTTGTAAATCCACCGGTCACTCCAGCCTCATGTAAACCCACAAATCACATTTTTACCTTGAAAAACTCCAGCCTCATGTAATACTACCAATCAAATTTTCATACCTTGATAAACTTCCCCATATGTAAACCCATCAATCACATTTTTCTACCTTGATAAACTCCACCCACATGTAATCCCACAAATTACATTTTTTTACAATGAAAAACTCGCCCACGTGTTGATCCACCAATCACATTTTTATACCTTGATAGAAGATATACAGGTAACTAATATTGCTGTTAACTGCAACTGTTGTTCCAGCATCTTGTAGTAAATCTAAAACATTTGCAATAGTGGACGGCATCCATCTTCTTCTCTGATTGAAAAACTCTGCAAATCCCTCAGGACAATAGGTCACAGCATCAGAGGCAGCAGCATAATCAACTCTGTATCCTTGTTGTAATAAGAGGGTACACAACCATCTATCTTCACCTTAAAATGATAATTGACATTGAAATATCCATAAATCAAGAACATATCAGTCGCTGTCCAAATAACAATTCAAACACAAACGTACCAGTCGATGTCCAAATCAAAATCCCAAAAGTCAAACACAAACATATCAGTCGATTTCCAAATCCCAATCCCAAAAGTCAAACACAAACATATCAGTCTATGTCCAAATCATAATCCCAAAAGTCAAACACAAACATATCAGTCTATGTCCAAATCATAATCCCAAAAGTCAACCACAAACATACCAGTCGATGTCCAAATCAAAATACCAAAAGTCAACAACAAACATGCCAGTCCATGTCCAAATCAAAATACCAAAAGTCAACCACAAACATACCAGTCGATGTCCAAATCACAATACCAAAAGTCAACTACAAACATACCAGTCGATGTCCAAATCACAATCCCAAAAGTCAACCACAAACATACCAGTCGATGTCCAAATCACAATACCAAAAGTCAACCACAAACATACCTGTCCATGTCCAAATCCCAATCCCATAAGTCAACCACAAACATACTAGCCCATGTCCAAATCCCAATCCCAAAAGTCAACCACAAACATACCAGTCCATGTCCAAATCAAAATACCAAAAGTCAAACACAAACATACCTGTCCATGTCAAAATCACAATCCCATAAATCCAAATCAAAATACCAAAAGTCAACAACAAACATACCAGTCCATGTCCAAATCAAAATACCAAAAGTCAACCACAAACATACCAGTCCATGTCCAAATCACAATCCCAAAAGTCAACCACAAACATACCAGTCGATGTCCAAATCACAATACCAAAAGTCAACCACAAACATACCTGTCCATGTCCAAATCCCAATCCCATAAGTCAACCACAAACATACTAGCCCATGTCCTAATCCCAATCCCAAAAGTCAACCACAAACATACCAGTCCATGTCCAAATCAAAATACCAAAAGTCAAACACAAACATACCTGTCCATGTCAAAATCACAATCCCAAAAGTCAACTACAAACATACCAGTCCATGTCCAAATCAAAATACCAAAAGTCAACCACAAACATGCCAGTCCATGTCCAAATCAAAATACCAAAAGTCAACCACAAACATGCCAGTCCATGTCCAAATCAAAATACCAAAAGTCAACCACAAACATGCCAGTCCATGTCCAAATCAAAATACCAAAAGTCAACAACAAACATGCCAGTCCATGTCCAAATCAAAATACCAAAAGTCAACCACAAACATGCCAGTCCATGTCCAAATCAAAATACCAAAAGTCAACCACAAACATGCCAGTCCATGTCCAAATCAAAATACCAAAAGTCAACCACAAACATGCCAGTCCATGTCCAAATCAAAATACCAAAAGTCAACCACAAACATACCAGTCCATGTCCAAATCACAATCCCAAAAGTCAACCACAAACATACCGGTCCATGTTCAAATCACAATCCCAAACGTCATCCACAAACATACCAGTCCATGTCCAAATTAGAATCCAAAAAGTCAACCACAAAGACATACGATTTCTTGTTATTCACACACATGATGCCAAACAGTGAGCAACTGATGACAGGGACTAGACTTGAATACAGACCAATCAAATGTTGTATGACATAATAGGTTGCCATGTCTTGATGTCATAGGAAAACTTAACATTACATCATCATATGACCCCACACCATATTCGGTCTGTTCATGATTGTTCCTTTCCTAAAAAACAGATATTCATTATTGTCCCTTTTTGGGTTTGATGTGCTGTCCAAACAAACAATTATAGTCTGTTCCAACTTTAGCTGTAAGAATTTTACCTGGTGGACTTAATGGAAAAAGTTATAACTTATTCAAATGTTACTTTTTACTTGAAACATGTGAAATAAAAATTAAATTACATTTATTTTAATTTTTAATTTGAAATTTTTATATGTGTAAGTATCATTTTATTTTTCATTCTTAAATGTTATTGATTTATTTACTAAAAACAAATAAGATTAACAAGAATTCCACAAAATTAGAAAAGAAGAAAATACTGATTTTAAATTTTGCATTAATTCAACCAATAAGAACATGAAGAATGATAGGAATTCCATGGAGTTAGATTTATCGCCTGGTAAACGTTTTTCGAAGAAAATTTTTTTTTTAAATTTTGCAATAATTCAACCAAGACTTGCATATAGCCTTTTCACTCCATATAAATGTTAAATTCCAAATACATTTACAACTTAAATACAGTAAAAATTTAAATAAGTGGAAAAAACATCTGCATTTTTTTATCAGAAATTTTAAGCTTATCCTAAGATTGAATTATATGATAAGCAGATATTGCATTATTGCAAACTCGTCACATAACATGTATTTCAATTTCATAGAGGTTTAAAGGAGATTTTATTATTTATCTTTTTAAGTGCTTATTCCTCTAAAATTTCAAAACAAAATGTAAAATATTTTCAAAAAACTGATAATATATATAGAATAAAGTTCCATCTTTGAAGAAGCTTTATTAAAAATTTTAAGAAACATTGAAAAAATTGTCTATTAGATTATTCTTTTAAAATTCACAGGTTTTCTCTGAAAACTGTTTTTTAAGCTTCTTTTTACCCCAAAAATGTAAAATATTCTTTAAAACCTGTAATATATGTTGAAGTTCCATGTTGCTAGAAACTATATTTAAAATTTCAAGAAGAAACATTGAAAAATTTGTCTGTTAGAATATTTTCTCAAAATTCACAATAGTTTTCTCTAAAAATGCAATGTACCGTTTTTTTTAACATGTATTTTGATTTTCATTTTATTTATTTATTTATTTATTTATTTATTTATTTATTTATTTATTTATATGTGTATGTTTTATTTGATTTTTCAAAATGTTTTATTTGATTTTTTAAAAATGTTTTTATTTGGGTTTATATTTAATATTATTTAATTATTTATTTAGATACATGTATTTGTGATTTTGTTTAAATGATGAATGAATTTTAAAAATAAAACGCTGATAATGTAAGATGTATTTTTAATTCGACTTTTACCTTCTTTTCTGGAATAAACTATACCCTAAGCTTAACTTAAGTCCTATTGATCCCTATTTCGGTTGAATTCATGATTGTCCCTCTTTTTTTAAACAAAATTCTTACCTGGATTTTCAAAAAAGGGACAATCATAAGTAAACCCCATATTCATTAGCAATTGAATGCCAGCAAAAACAAATAGGTTAATCTAAAGAAGATCGTTTCCAATTGTAAATATTTATGTATAGCTGTTTGTTTCCTTTACATCATGAGAAACTTGTACTAGTCACTGCGAGTCTTAACACTACAAATGTATTGGATGGGCCCTTCTACATAAACAGGTCAAACGTACAGGTTAATTGGTAAGCAGGGTAAATATAGGGGGTCAGTAAGCAGGGTAAATATAGGGGGTCAGTAAGCAGTGTAAATATAGGGGGTCAGTAAGCAGGGTAGATATAAGCAATCAGTAAGCAGTGTAAATATAGGCAATCAGTTAGCAGTGTAAATATAGGGGGTCAGTAAGCAGTGTAAATATAGGCAATCAGTAAGCAGTGCAAATAAAGGCAATAAGTTAGCAGTGTAAATATAGGCAATCAGTAAGCAGTGTAAATATAGGCAATCAGTAAGCAGTGTAAATATAGGCAATCAGTTAGCAGTGTTAATATAGGGGGTCAGTAAGCAGGGTAAATATAGGGGGTCAGTAAGCAGTGTAAATATAGGCAATCAGTTAGCAGTGTAAATATAGGCAATCACTTAGCAGTGTAAATATAGGCAATCAGTTAGCAGTGTAAATATAGGGAGTCAGTAAGCATTGTAAATAAAGGGGGTCTGTAAGCAGTGCAAATATAGGGGTCAGTAAGCAGGGTAGATATAGGGGGTCAGTAAGCAGTGTAAATATAGGCAATCAGTTAGCAGTGTAAATATAGGCAATCAGTTAGCAGTGTAAATATAGGGAGTCAGTAAGCAGTGTAAATATAGGGGGTCAGTAAGCAGTGTAAATATAGGGGTCAGTAAGCAGTGTAAATATAGGGAGTCAGTAAGCAGTGTAAATATAGGGGGTCAGTAAGCAGTGTAAATATAGGCAATCAGTTAGCAGTGTAAATATAGGCAATCAGTAAGCAGTGTAAATAAAGGCAATCAGTTAGCAGTGTAAATATAGGCAATCAGTAAGCAGTGTTAATATAGGGGGTCAGTAAGCAGTGTTAATATAGGGGGTCAGTAAGCAGGGTAGATATAGGGGGTCAGTAAGCAGTGTAAATATAGGCAATCAGTTAGCAGTGTAAATATAGGGAGTCAGTAAGCAGTGTAAATATAGGGGGTCAGTAAGCAGTGTAAATATAGGGGTCAGTAAGCAGTGTTAATATAGGGGGTCAATAAGCAGTGTAAATATAGGAAGTCAGTTAGAAGTGTAAATATAGGCAATCAATTAGCAGTGTAAATATAGGCAATCAGTTAGCAGTGTAAATATAGGGAGTCAGTAAGCAGTGTAAATATAGGGGGTCAGTAAGCAGTGTAAATATAGGCAATCAATTAGCAGTGTAAATATAGGCAATCAATTAGCAGTGTAAATATAGGGAGTCAGTAAGCAGTGTAAATATAGGGGGTCAGTAAGCAGTGTAAATATAGGCAATCAGTTAGCAGTGTAAATATAGGCAATCAGTAAGCAGTGTACATATAGGGGGTCAGTAAGCAGTGTAAATATAGGCAATCAGTAAGCAGTGTAAATAAAGGGGGGCAGTAAGCAGTGTAAATATATGAAATCAGTTAGCAGTGTAAATCTAGGCAATCAGTTAGCAGTGTAAATATAGGGGGTCAGTAAGCAGTGTATATATAGGCAATCAGTTAGCAGTGTAAATATAGGCAATCAGTTAGCAGTGTAAATATAGGCAATCAGTTAGTAGTGTTATTATAGGGGGTCAGTAAGCAGTGTAAATATAGGCAATCAGTTAGCAGTGTAATTATAGGCAATCAGTTAGCAGTGTATATATAGGCAATCAGTTAGCAGTGTAAATATAGGGGGTCAGTAAGCAGTGTAAACATAGGCAATCAGTTAGCAGTGTAAATATAGGTGATAGGTAAACAGTGTAAATATAGGTGATCGGTAAGCAGTATAAATATTAGCAATTTGTAAGCAGTGTAAATATAGGCGATCAGTAAGCAGTGTTAATATAGGCAAGAGGTAAACAGTGTAAATATAGGCGACTAGTAAACTGAGTAAATATAAGCAATCAGTAAGCAGTGTAAATATAGATGATCGGTAAGCAGTGTTAATATAGGCGATATGTAAGCAGTGTAAATATAGGCAATCAGTTAGCCATGTAAATATAGGCAATCAGTTAGCAGTGTTATTATAGGGGGTCATTAAGCAGTGTAAATACAGGCAATCAGTTAGCAGTGTAATTATAGGCAATCAGTTAGCAGTGTATATCTGGCATTCAGTTAGCAGTGTAAGCAGTGTTAATATAGGCGATATGTAAGCAGTGTAAATATAGGTGATAGGTAAACAGTGTAAATATAGGTGATCGGTAAGCAGTATAAATATAAGAAATTAGTAAGCAGTGTAAATATAGGCGATCAGTAAGCAGTGTTAATATAGGCAATAGGTAAACAGTGTAAATATAGGCCATTGGTAAACAGAGTAAATATAGGAGATAGGTAAGCAGTGTAGTTAGCAGTGTAATTATAGGCAATCAGTTAGCAGTGTATATATAGGCAATCAGTTAGCAGTGTAAATATAGGGGGTCAGTAAGCAGTGTAAACATAGGCAATCAGTTAGCAGTGTATATATAGGCAATCAGTTAGCAGTGTAAATATAGGGGGTCAGTAAGCAGTGTAAACATAGGCAATCAGTTAGCAGTGTAAATATAGGCCATTGGTAAGCAGTATAAATATAAGCAATTAATAAGCAGTGTAAATATAGGCAATCAGTAAGCAGTGTTAATATAAGCAATAGGTAAACAGAGTAAATATAGGCCATTGGTAAACAGAGTAAATATAAGCAATTAGTAAGCAGTGTAAATATAGGCGATCAGTAAGCAGTGTTAATATAGGCAATAGGTAAACAGAGTAAATATAGGCCATTGGTAAACAGAGTAAATATAAGCAATCAGTAAGCAGTGTAAATATAGGTGATCGGTAAGCAGTGTTAATATAGGCGATATGTAAGCAGTGTAAATATAGGCAATCAGTTAGCCATGTAAATATAGGCAATCAGTTAGCAGTGTTATTATAGGGGGTCATTAAGCAGTGTAAATACAGGCAATCAGTTAGCAGTGTAATTATAGGCAATCAGTTAGCAGTGTATATCTGGCAATCAGTTAGCAGTGTAAGCAGTGTTAATATAGGTGATCGGTAAGCAGTGTTAATATAGGCAATAGGTAAACAGTGTAAATATAGGCGATATGTAAGCAGTGTAAATATAGGTGATAGGTAAACAGTGTAAATATAGGTGATCGGTAAGCAGTATAAATATAAGCAATTAGTAAGCAGTGTAAATATAGGCGATCAGTAAGCAGTGTTAATATAGGCAATAGGTAAACAGTGTAAATATAGCCATTGGTAAACAGAGTAATATAGGAATAGGTAAGCAGTGTTAATATAGGCGATATGTAAGCAGTGTAAATATAGGTGATAGGTAAACAGTGTAAATATAGGTGATCGGTAGGCAGTATAAATATAAGCAATTAGTAAGCAGTGTAAATATAGGCGATCAGTAAGCAGTGTTAATATAGGCAATAGGTAAACAGTGTAAATATAGGCCATTGGTAAACAGAGTAAATATAGGAGATATGTAAGCAGTGTAAATATAGGCGATCAGTAAGCAGTGTAAATATAGGCAATCAGTAAGCAGTGTAAATATAGGTGATAGGTAAGCAGTGTAAATATAGGCGACTGGTAAACAGAGCAAATATAAGTAATGAGTAAGCGGTGTAAATATAGGTGATCTGTAAGCTGTGTAAATACTGGTCAAACCAATTAATTTGGAGGCCCACTGTATTTTCTACATGTCCTTCTTTTATATTTTGTGCATGATTCTGGACACAGTTTCAATTTGTTCCAGCGAAGCATTGCACATATCAATTACGTTAAAGCAACGTTTCTATATATAAGGACTTTTTATGTCAAATTATCCATATAAATTTAAAATTTGAACAAATTCAATAACTTTGAAAGTATACAAAATTTAATTTTAAAGTTTTTAATCCATTTGAATACTGCTCGAAATAGATTTTGCCGTATTTTCTGTTTTTAATATAATATGTCTTAAGGCACTGTTGGTAAAACATTATTGTTATATTGATAATTCCCAAAGAGAATGCGTAAGCAAATGAATAGAAAGAATGACAAGAAAACTGAGGCAAAATTTAAAGGACAGAAGAGAAAGCCAAAAGATAAAGAAAGGTAAGTGTTAATATATATTTTGATTTTTTATGAATATGTCGTGATATCAAAAACGACATTTTACTATTCTGAGAACAAATTGTTTTTTTCAGCAACACAAGTACTAGGAGAATCAACAATGCAACCAGACTAAAGGTTGTGCATTTAAGGTCTGCTGGATTGACATGGAGACAAATTCAGTCTCAAGTGGTGAAACAAGATAAAAAGATGGTACACAGAGGCACCTTACAAAAAATTGTAAGAAAATACCAAGAAACTGGAAGTGTGGAAGACAGAAAGCGTCCAGGACAGCCACTTAAACTAACATATCGTGAGAAACGTTTTTTGAGACGAGAATATGTTAAGCAACGTCATGTAACTTTAACAGAACTAAGAGTATTACTGTTCAGATTTTGTGGAAAATGGGTTGGAAAGGAAACTATAAGATGCATAATAAGTAAATTTGGTCTCAAAAGTTATGTTCCAGAACGAAAACAGTTAATAACAAAAAAAAAAAAAAACAGAAACTTAAACGATTTCATTGGGCAAAAGTGTATTTAGAGAAATCCATGAAATTTTGGAATAAAGTAATTTTTTCAGATGAATCAATTTTCAAATCAAATAATAATCGTAGAAAATTTAGAGTATGGCGTTACAAGCATGAGAAATACAGCAAAGACTGTATTCAGACTAAAGTCAAACATCCAGCTCAAGTACATGTCTGGGGTGTCATCTCACCAAAATGGTCCAGGTATTCTTAAAAGAGTTGATGGGAAGCTAAATAGTAAAACTTATCAGGAAAATATAATAAATGATATTGATGTAGTGTCACAATGTTTGGTTTTTCCCTCAAAATCCTTCATATTTCAACAGGACAATGCCCCTTGCCATGTTTCTCGTTCTTCAATATAGTTTCTTGACAGGAAAGGTGTAGCTACTATGGATTAGCCTGCTAGTTCACCTGATATGCCCCCGATAGAAAATGTGTGGGACTACATAGGTGAGAGGGTAGCTAAAATTTCGCCAACAACTTTGGAAAGCTGTAAAATCAGAATGGTACCAATTGGATAAGAATTACTTAAAATCCTTATACAACAGTATGCCAACTAGAGTTATGAGCCTTTATAAAGTAAACGGTAAGCAGTGTAAATATAGGCGACTGGTAAACATAGTAAATATATGCAATCAGTAAGCAGTGTAAATATAAGCAATCACGAAGCAGGGTAAATATAGGTGATTGGTAAGCAGTGTAAATATAAGCGATCAGTAACCAGGGTATATATAGGTGATCGGTAAGCAGGGTAAATATAGGTGATTGGTAAACAGTGTAAATATAGGCGATCGATAGGCAGTGTAAATATAGGTGATGGGTAAGCAGTGCTAATATAGATGATCGGTGAGCAGTGGAAAAATAAGCGATCGGTAAGCAGTGCAAATATATGCAATCAGTAAGCAGTGTAAATATAAGCAATCAGTAGGCAGTGTAAATATAGTCGATCGGTAAGCAGTGCAAATAAAGGCGATTTGAAAGCAGTGTACATATAGGCGATTGGTAAGCAGTGCTACTATAGGTGATCGGTAAGCAGTGTAAATGTAGGCCATCGGTAAGCAGTGCAAATATAGTCGATCGGTAACCAGTGCAAATAAAGGTGATTTGAAAGCAGTGAAAATATAGTCGATCGGTAACCAGTGCAAATAAAGGTGATTTGAAAGCAGTGAAAATATAGGTGATCGGTAACCAGTGCTAATATAGGTGATCAGTAACCAGTGTGAATATAGGCGATCGGTAAGCAGTGCAAATAATGGTGATTTATAAAATGTGTAAACAGGGGCGATCAGTAAGCAGTGCTAATATAGGTGATCGGTAAGCAGTGTAAATATAGGCGATCGGTAAGCAGTGCAAATATAGATCATCCTAAAGCAGAGCAGATATAGATCATCCTAAAGCAGTGTAAATATAGGTGATCGGTAAGCAGTGCAAATATAGATCATCCTAAAGCAGTGCAAATATAGATGATTGGTAAGCAGTGTAAATATAGGCAGTCGGTAAGCAGTGCAAATATAGGCCATCGGTAAGCAGTGCTAATATAGGCGATTGGTAAGCAGTGCAAATATAGGTGATTGGTAGGCAGTGCAAATATAGCCGATCGAAAAGCAGTGTAAATATAGACAATCGGTAAGTGGTGCAAATATAGGCGATCGGTAAGAAGTGCAAATATAGGCGATTGGTACGCAGTGCAAATATAGGCGGTTCGGTAAGCAGTGCAAATATAGGTGATCGGTAAGCAGTGCAAATATAGGCAATTGGTAAGCAGTGCAAATATAGGTGGTTCGGTAAGCAGTGTAAATGTAGGTGATCGGTTAGCAGTGCAAATATAGGTGATTGGTAAGCAGTGCAAATATAGGTGATCGGTTAGCAGTGCAAATATAGGCGATTGGTAAGTGGTGCTAATATAGGCGATCGGTAAGCAGTGAAAATATAGGTGATCAGTTAGCATGGCAAATATAGATGATCGGTGAGCAGTGGAAAAATAAGCGATCGGTAAGCAGTGCAAATATATTCAATCAGTAAGCAGTGTAAATATAAGCAATCTGTAAGCAGTGTAAATATAGTCGATCGGTAAGCAGTGCAAATAAAGGCGATTTGAAAGCAGTGTACATATAGGCGATTGGTAAGCAGTGCTACTATAGGTGATCGGTAAGCAGTGTAAATGTAGGCCATCGGTAAGCAGTGCAAATATAGGCGATTTGAAAGCAGTGAAAATATAGGTGATCGGTAACCAGTGCTAATATAGGTGATCGGTAACCAGTGTGAATATAGGCGATCGGTAAGCAGTGCAAATAATGGTGATTTATAAAATGTATAAACAGGGGCGATCAGTAAGCAGTGCTAATATAGGTGATCGGTAAGCAGTGTAAATATAGGCGATCGGTAAGCAGTGCAAATATAGATCATCCTAAAGCAGTGCAGATATAGATCATCCTAAAGCAGTGTAAATATAGACGATCGGTAAGTGGTGCAAATATAGGGGACGATCGGTAAGCAGTGCAAATATAGGCGATTGGTATGCAGTGCAAATATAGGCGGTTCGGTAATCAGTGCAAATATAGGTGATCGGTAAGCAGTCGAATATAGGCGATTGGTAAGCAGTGCAAATATAGGTGATCGGTTAGCAGTGCAAATATAGGCGATTGGTAAGCAGTGCAAATATAGGTGATCGGTAAGCAGTGCAAATATAGGCGATTGGTAAGTGGTGCTAATATAGGCGATCGGTAAGCAGTGAAAATATAGGTGATCAGTTAGCATGGCAAATATAGATGATCGGTAAGCAGTGCAAATATAGGTGATCGGTTATCAGTGCAAATATTGGCGATTGGTAAGCAGTGCAAATATAGGCGGTTAGGTAAGCAGTGCAAATATAGGTGATCGGTTAGCAGTGCAAATATAGGCGGTTCAGTAAGCAGTGCAAATATAGGTGATCGGTTAGCAGTGCAAATATAGACGATCAGTAAGCAGTGCAAAAAAAGGTGATTGGTAAGCAGTGCAAATATAGGTGATCAGTTAGCAGTGCAAATATAGGCAATTGGATGGCAGTGCAAATATAGGTGATCGGTAAGCAGTGCAAATATAGGCGGTTCGGTAAGCAGTGCAAATATAGGTGATCGGTTAGCAGTGCAAATATAGGTGATCGGTAAGCAGTGCAAATATAGGCGGTTCGGTAAGCAGTGCAAATATAGGTGATCGGTTAGCAGTGCAAATATAGGTCATCGGTAAGCAGTGCAAATATAGGCGGTTCGGTAAGCAGTGCAAATATAGGTGATCGGTAAGCAGTGCAAATATAGGTGATCGGTAAGCAGTGCAAATATAGGCGGTTCGGTAAGCAGTGCAAATATAGGTGATCGGTTAGCAGTGCAAATATAGTCGATCAGTAAGCAGTGCTAATATAGGCGATTGGTAAGCAGTGTAAATATAGGCGATCTGTAAGCAGTGCAAATATTCTCGGTAAGTTTACCTTGGTCGTACATCAGATGATGAGAAGCTTCAGTTGGCATTATGGTGTATTTCTTCATGACATTATTGTCTATCAATGCTGACCCTCGGAATAAAGTGAAGCATCCAGGACTACACAATACACATCCGAGTACATGTTCAGTAGCTTTTTGTAACCAATGGGCCACGGCATATTCAAATTTCTGATACCAAACAATTGGTCCTGAAATAATGGAATTACATGCTTTCAATAAAATTTTTGACACAAGGATATTGCAAACCTTGGCTTATCAAGATTCTCAAAAAGCTTAATGGCCGTCATCACAGTATTGTTGATAAGTATGATGTCTCTGTATCCAAAATTACCTTCAAGTTGGATACATTTGATCTCCATAAAGCCATTTAGCTTTCATTCCCAATTTGGATTACATACGAGGAGGTCAAAAAGTTCATAGAACGGGGTATATATTGCCGCATCAAACCATACATTTTGTTATTATTTTTCAATATATTCCCCATTTACACCAATGCACTTAGCCCACTTTTCTTTCAGACTGTCTATACCTATGAAATAGAAGTCTTCCATTTGGTCCTAAAGCCATGCCTCTATGGCAGCCTTAAGTCCATCATCATAAGAAAATCTGATTCCTCGTAAATGGGATTTCAAATTTCGAAATAGGAAATAATCACTGGGTGCCAAATCTGGACTGTAGGGTGGGTGATTAAGTTGTTCGAACTTGCATTCACTAAATCGCTGCTTGTGCAATCCTCGACTTGTGCACAGGAGCATTGCCCCTCGGCTCAACTTTCTCCTCCTTTTTTTAATTAAATAGCAGCTTTCAGCTGCTTCATTAGATCAGCATAGTAAGCCCCAGTGATAGAGATTCCACCAGGTTTATAATTAATTAACAGAAAACCCGTAGAATTTCAAAATACAGTGGCCATGATTTTTCCAGTTGATGATTGGGTTTTGAATTTCTTTTGTGGGGTTGAGCCAGGGTGCTTCCATTGCATGGACTCTTTTTTTGGCTTCTGATGAATCCATGTTTCATCACCAGTTACTAACGTAAATGGAAGCTCTCCAGGTTATCATCATAAATACCAAGAAGCTCCTGACTTGACTGGAGTCTTTGGAAGCCATCCTGTATATTAAGGTTTCTGGGGATCCATCGTGTGGATACTTTTGATATCCCAAGATGCTCGTGGATAACTGTGTATACACTTCCATGTGAAATGTCACACTCCCTAGCTATGTCATCAATCCTAATTCGACGATCATTCGTGATTAGGGTCTCCACAGACATGACAATTTTCTTTGTGATGGCATAAGATGGCCGACCTGACCATGGGTCATCCTTCAGTGAGGTGCGCCCACGTTTAAATTCAGCTGACTATTTTGCCACTGTAGAATAGGCAGAACCACTGTAACCATACACCTCGATCATTCGCCGGTGAATTTCTTTGGCATTTGATCACTCTACTGTGAGGAACTTTATTACTGCCCTAAACTCAACATTTTGATTTTCCATCATTGCTTGATATTCATCAACTTTGAATGCTTTTGAGAATTACAACAAGAGGCCTATTAGGGCCTGTACCGCTCACATGGGCCGTAAACAGCACAAAAAACACAATAAATACTACATTTAAGGAGCAATATTTCTGATGTGGATATTTAGATATTTATGAAACTTGCAACTCGCATCTGTGACCTTGACTTTCGAACCAATGACCATAATCTATATTAAAATGATCACTGCATCAATACCAACAATATTCTAATATACACGCCTATACAAAAAGTTTATAGTTTTCGAGATAATTAACCTTTTTGGTATTGTTTTGAAACCGTGACCTTGACATTTGGACCCATGGCCTTTTTCTATACATCAAAATGATATGTATAATATTCCAATATACATGCCTATACAAAAAAATTATAGTTTTCAAGATAATTAAAGATTTTGGTCTTGTTTGCTATAGTGACCTTGACCTTTGGACCCATGACCTTTTTGTATCAATACCAACAATATTCTTATATGCATGCCTGTATAAAAAGTTGATAGTATTCGAGATAATTAACGATTTTGGTATTAATTTGCTGCTGTGACCTTGACCTTTGGACCCATGACTTTTTTCTATACATCAAAATGATCGTTGTATCAATACCTACAACATTCCAATATACATGCTTATATAAAAAGTTTATAGTTTTCAAGATAATGAACCATTTCAGGTTTCTTTCGCATCTGTGACCTTGACCTTAAAACCAATGACCTAAATCTATGTATCAAAATAACCGTTACATCATAACCAATAACATTCCAATATACATGCCTATACAAAAAGTTTATAGTTTTTGAGATAATTAACCTTTTTGGTATTGTTTTGCTACTGTGACCTTGATCTTTGGACCCATGACCTTTTACTATACATCAAAATGATCGTTGTATCAATACCTACAACATTCTAATATACATGCTTATACAAAAAGTTCATAGTTTTCAAGATAATGAACCATTTCAGTATTCTTTCGCATCAGTGACCTTGACCTTTGAACCAATGACCTTAATCTATATATCAAAATGATCGTTACATCAATACCAACAATATTCCAATATAAATGCCTATACAAAAAGTTTATAGTTTTCGAGATAATTAACCTTTTTGGTATTGTTTTGCTAATGTGACCTTGACCTTTAGACCCATGACCCTTTTCTATACATCAAAATGATTGTTGTATCAATACCTACAACTTTCTCATATACATGCTTATACAAAAAGTTCATAGTTTTCAAGATAATGAACCATTTCAGTATTCTTTCGCATCTGTGACCTTTACCTTTGAACCAATGACCTTAATCTATATATCAAAATGATCGTTACATCAATACCAACAATATTCCAATATACATGCCTATACAAAAAGTTTATAGTTTTCAATATATTTAAGCATTTTGGTATTGATTTGCTACTGTGGCCTTGACCTTTGGACCCATGACCTTTTTCTATACATCAAAATGATCGTTGTATCAATACCTACAACATTCCAATATACATGCTAATACAAAAAAATTATAATTTTCAAGATAATGAACCATTTCAGGTTTCTTTCGCATCTGTGACCTTGACCTTTAAACAAATGACCTAAATCTATGTATCAAAATAACCGTTACATCATAACCAATAACATTCCAATATACATGCCTATACAAAAAGTTTATAGTTTTCGAGATAATTAACGATTTTGGTATTGATTTGCTACTGTGACCTTGACCTTTGGACCCATGACCTTTTACTATACATCAAAATGATCGTTGTATCAATACCTACAACATTCCAACATACATGCTTATACAAAAAGTTTATAGTTTTCAAGATAATGAACCATTTCAGTATTCTTTCGCATCTGTGACCTTGACCTTTAACAAATGACCTAAATCTATGTATCAAAATGATCGTTACATCAAAACCAATAACATTCCGATATACATGCCTATATAAAAAGTTTATAGTTTTCGAGATAATTAACGATTTTGGTATTGATTTGCTACTGTGACCTGACCTTTGGACCCATGACTTTTAACTATACATCAAAATGATCGTTGTATCAATACCTACAACATTTTGATATACATGCTTATACAAAAAGTTAATAGTTTTCAAGATAATGAACCATTTCAGGTTTCTTTCGCATCAGTGACCTTGACCTTAAAACCAATGACCTAAATCTGTATATCAAAATGATCGTTACATCAAAACCAACAACATTCCAATATACATGCCTATACAAAAAGTTTATATTTTTCGAGATAATAAATAATATAAGAAAGGTAAAAAATTAGGTCATGACCTTCATAATTGACCTTGACACCATTTTGAAGGTAATTACAAGAATATGTCAAAACTGAAAACAATTTAAAAATATTTTACGATTTTTGCAAAATTGAACGCAAAAACGCGTAACCTATTTTTACACCAAATTTCATGAAATGAACAAACTTAAAGGTTAAGACTATGTAGAATCCAAATATCACATCAGTTTTTGCCTCCAATGAGTGGTTCAAGAAGATTTTTTTAGGTTTTGTCTATTTTTAGTAACAGCGGCCATCTTGGATATTCGATCGCCATGATTTGAACAAACTATAGTTAGACTCTGTCAAGGACCTTCCCTGGCAAATTTGGTTTCAGTTGGCCCAGTAGTTTCGGAGGAGAAGATTAAAGTTTACTGACGCACGCACGGACGCCTAGCCATGCAATAAAAATATGTTGTGACAAATAAACTTGACATGTTTAAAATGGCAGAATATTGTGGTGTCCAAATAAGTAAAGAAAATGTGTGTTAGGCTTGGCTGAATACGCTATTCTATGAACTTTCTGACTTCCCCTTGTATGTCAAGTATGTGGCAAGTATAGCTAGCTAAACAGGAGCCGGTTACACTTCTGGGGCAATCAACCTCACTTTCCAAGCAGTTCACATCTGTCACCTCAATTTGCCAGCTTCAAAGTGTTGACTATGCTTTGGGAAAGTGGTTTACGAGGTGAAAAATGAGTATTCTACCCAAAAGCTCAAAGATCCAGACCAGAAACAGCAGCAGTAAATCAGTCTATTTATAATAATAATAATAATAATAATAATAATAATAAATTGTTATAATCTACTTTATTATCCCATCACCAGTTTACAGTTAAAGGGAGATAAATCCAATTTTAATCTATCAATGACACTGAGTGTGATCATAACTTGACCTTTGACCATCTGTATAAATCTGATCTGGTGTATAACTGACCTTGATATGATATAGTGAACTGATCTGGTGTTATAACTGACCTTTGACCTACAAACCTTTTCCTTTTGGATGGATACGCCCACATGCAGCTCCTACTTTAGGATTTTTATTCATTTTGTCCATTAAAATCCGGACAGCTCCAGGTGTAAAATCAACGTCACCATCAAGTGCCAGGATGTAAGTATTCTGAGCCTTTATATATCAGCAACAAAATAAAATTATGATTAACAGTCATAAAATTACAAGGGGTGTTGTGTGTAACGGTTTATTCTATTTTTCTATTGCCTACCCCTAGCATAATTTTGCAAACATTTAAATTCACGGCCACAATTCATATAGATATTAAAATTCGTGAGCGGAAGGCTTTTATCTCCCCTTTCATAGGAAGTTTTGTTATGTGTCATAGTCAGCATGTTTTTGAATTCAGCTTTTTATTTTTTTGTGATTTTTGGAATATTCGTCTGATATATGAATTCTCGACCAAGAGTCCTCATTAAAATACATGTCAATTAACCTCTCACAATAAAAAAGTAATCTTCATTTGAACAAAAACATACTGCAAAAAAACAGATATTGTGATGTATCATTAAACTATACTTCTGAATGATGGAACACCAGATTGCAATATGTCATAATGCTACACTTCTGAATGACGGAGGACCAGATTGCAATGTGTCATAATGCTACACTTATGAATGACGGAAGATTAGATTGCAATGTGTCATAATACTGCACTTCTGAATGACGGAAGACCAGATTGTGATGTACCATAATACTACACTTTTGAATGACAGAAGACCAGATTGTGATGTATCATAATACTACACTTCTAAATGACAGAAGACCAGATTGTGATGTATCATAATACTACACTTCTGAATGACGGAAGATTAGATTGCAATGTGTTATAATACTACACTTATGAATGACAGAAGACCAGATTGCAATGAGTCATAATACTACACTTCTAAATGACAGAAGACCAGATTGTGATGCATCATAATACTACACTTCTGAATGACAGAGGACCAGATTGTGATGTATTATAATACTATACTTCTGAATGACAGAAGACCAGATTGTGATGTATCATAATACTACACTTCTAAATGACAAAAGACCAGATTGTGATGTATCATAATACTACACTTCTGAATGACAGAAGATCAGATTGTGATGTATCATAATACTATACTTCTGAATGACAGAAGACCAGATTGTGATGTATCATAATACTACACTTCTGAATGACAGAAGATCAGATTGTGATGTATCATAATACTACACTTCTCAATGACAGAAGACCAGATTGCAATGTATCATAATACTACACTTCTGAATGACAGAAGATCAGATTGTGATGTATCATAATACTACATTTCTAAATGACAGAAGACCAGATTGTGATGTATCATAATACTATACTTCTAAATGACAGACGAACAGATTGTAATGTATCATAATACTACACTTCTGAATGACGGAAGATCAGATTGTGATGTATCATAATACTATACTTCTGAATGTCAGAAGACCAGATTGTGATGTATCATAATACTACACTTCTGATTGACAGAAGATCAGATTGTGCTGTACCATAATACTTCATTTCTGAATGTCAGAAGACCAGATTGTGATGTATCATAATACTACACTTCTAAATGACAGATGACCAGATTGTGATGTATCATAATACTATACTTCTGAATGACGGAAGACCAGATTGTGATGTATCATAATACTACACTTCTGAATGGCGGAAGACCAGATTGTGATGTATCATAATACTACATTTCTAAATGACAGAAGACCAGATTGTGATGTATCATAATACTACACTCCGGAATGACAGAAGACCAGATTGTGATGTATCATAATACTACACTTCTAAATGACAGAAGATCAGATTGTGATGTATCATTATACTACACTTCTGAATGACAGAAGACCAGATTGTGATGTATCATTATACTACACTTCTGAATGACAGAAGATGAGATTGTGATGTATCATAATACTACACTTCTGAATGACGGAAGATCAGATTGTGATGTATCATAATACTACACTTCTGAATGACAGAAGACCAGATTGTGATGTATCATAATACTACACTTCTGAATGACGGAAGATCAGATTGTGATGTATCATAATACTATACTTCTGAATGACAGAAGATCAGATTGTGATGTATCATAATACTACACTTCTGAATGACGGAAGATCAGATTGTGATGTATCATAATACTACACTTCTGAATGACAGAAGACCAGATTGTGATGTATCATAATACTACACTTCTGAATGACGGAAGATCAGATTGTGATGTATCATAATACTATACTTCTGAATGACGGAAGATCAGATTGCGATGTATCATAATACTACACTTCTGAATGACGGAAAATCAGATTGTGATGTATCATAATACTACACTTCTGAATGAGGGAAGATCAGATTGTGATGTATCATAATACTACACTTCTGAATGACAGAAGATCAGATTGTGATGTATCATAATACTACACTTCTGAATGACAGAAGACCAGATTGTGATGTATCATAATACTACACCTCTGAATGACGGAAGATCAGATTGTGATGTATCATAATACTATACTTTTGAATGACAGAAGATCAGATTGTGATGTATCATAATACTACACTTCTGAATGACAGAAGATCAGATTGTGATGTATCATAATACTACACTTCTGAATGAAGGAAGACCAGATTGTGATGTATCATAATACTATACTTCTGAATGACAGAAGATAAGATTTTGATGTATCATAATACTACACTTCTGAATGAGGGAAGATCAGATTGTGATGTATCATAATACTATACTTCTGAATGACAGAAGATCAGATTGTGATGTATCATAATACTACACTTCTGAATGACAGAAGATGATATTGTGATGTATCATAATACTACACTTCTGAATGACGGAAGATCAGATTGTGATGTATCATAATACTACACTTCTGAATGACAGAAGACCAGATTGTGATGTATCATAATACTACACTTCTGAATGACGGAAGATCAGATTGTGATGTATCATAATACTATACTTCTGAATGACAGAAGATCAGATTGTGATGTATCATAATACTACACTTCTGAATGACGGAAGATCAGATTGTGATGTATCATAATACTACACTTCTGAATGAAGGAAGACCAGATTGTGATGTATCATAATACTATACTTCTGAATGACAGAAGATCAGATTGTGATGTATCATAATACTACACTTCTGAATGAGGGAAGATCAGATTGTGATGTATCATAATACTATACTTCTGAATGACAGAAGATCAGATATTGATGTATCATAATACTACACTTCTGAATGACAGAAGATGAGATTGTGATGTATCATAATACTACACTTCTGAATGACGGAAGATCAGATTGTGATGTATCATAATACTACACTTCTGAATGACAGAAGACCAGATTGTGATGTATCATAATACTACACTTCTGAATGACGGAAGATCAGATTGTGATTTATCATAATACTATACTTCTGAATGACATAATACTACACTTCTGAATGACAGAAGATCAGATTGTGATGTATCATAATACTACACTTCTGAATGACAGAAGACCAGATTGTGATGTATCATAATACTATACTTCTAAATAACAGAAGACCAGATTGTGATGTATCATAATACTACACTTCTGAATGACAGAAGACCAGATTGTGATGTATCATAATACTACACTTCTGAATGACGGAAGATCAGATTGTGATGTATCATAATACTATACTTCTGAATGACATAATACTACACTTCTGAATGACAGAAGACCAGATTGGGATGTATCATAATACTACACTTCTGAATGACAGAAGATCAGATTGTGATGTATCATAATACTACACTTCTGAATGACAGAAGATCAGATTGTGATGTATCATAATACTACACTTCTGAATGACAGAAGACCAGATTGTGATGTACCATAATACTATACTTCTAAAAGACAGAAGACCAGATTGTGATGTATCATAATACTACACTTCTGAATGACAGAAGACCAGATTGTGATGTATCATAATACTATACTTCTCAATAACAGAAGACCAGATTGCAATGTACATGTATCATAATACTACACTTCTGTATGACGGAAGATCAGATTGTGATGTATCATAATACTACACTTCTGAATGACAGAAGATCAGATTGTGATGTATCATAATACTACACTTCTGAATGACAGAGGATCAGATTGTGATGTATCATAATACTACACTTCTGAATGACAGAAGATCAGATTGTGATGTATCATAATACTACACTTCTGAATGACGGAAGATCAGATTGTGATGTATCATAATACTACACTTCTGAATGACAGAAGACCAGATTGTGATGTATCATAATACTACACTTCTGAATGACAGAAGATCAGATTGTGATGTATCATAATACTACACTTCTGAATGACAGAAGACCAGATTGTGATGTATCATAATACTACACTTCTGAATGACAGAAGATCAGATTGTGATGTATCATAATACTACACTTCTGAATGACAGAAGACCAGATTGTGATGTATCATAATACTACACTTCTGAATGACAGAAGATCAGATTGTGATGTATCATAATACTACACTTCTGAATGACAGAAGATCAGATTGTGATGTATCATAATACTACACTTCTGAATGACAGAAGATGAGATTGTGATGTATCATAATACTACACTTCTGAATGACGGAAGATCAGATTGTGATGTATCATAATACTACACTTCTGAATGACAGAAGACCAGATTGTGATGTATCATAATACTACACTTCTGAATGACGGAAGATCAGATTGTGATGTATCATAATACTATACTTCTGAATGACATAATACTACACTTCTGAATGACAGAAGATCAGATTGTGATGTATCATAATACTACACTTCTGAATGACAGAAGACCAGATTGTGATGTACCATAATACTATACTTCTAAATGACAGAAGACCAGATTGTGATGTATCATAATACTACACTTCTGAATGACAGAAGACCAGATTGTGATGTATCATAATACTACACTTCTGAATGACGGAAGATCAGATTGTGATGTATCATAATACTATACTTCTGAATGACATAATACTACACTTCTGAATGACAGAAGATCAGATTGTGATGTATCATAATACTACACTTCTGAATGACAGAAGACCAGATTGTGATGTACCATAATACTATACTTCTAAATGACAGAAGACCAGATTGTGATGTATCATAATACTACACTTCTGAATGACAGAAGACCAGATTGTGATGTATCATAATACTATACTTCTCAATAACAGAAGACCAGATTGCAATGTACATGTATCATAATACTACACTTCTGAATGACAGAAAATCAGATTGTGATGTATCATAATACTATACTTCTGAATGACAGAAGACCAGATTGTAATGTATCATAATACTACACTTCTGAATGACAGAGGACCAGTTTGTGATGTATCATAATACTATACTTCTAAATGACAGAAGACCAGATTGTGATGTATCATAATACTACACTTCTGAATGACAGAAGATCAGATTGTGATGTATCATAATACTACACTTTTGAATGACAGAAGATCAGATTGTGATGTATCATTAATCTACATTTCTGAATGAAGGAAGATCAGATTAGAAAGATGACTTAAATTTCTACTCAGATTTAAAAATATTTGTGTTGCCAATGAGGAAAACATTTTCAGAAACAAAACCAGAGGCTCAGTGTGGCTGAGCCTGTATCGCTCACCTGACTAAAATGCTTTTAAAGCAAATTTGTATTCCAGTGATGAACAAATGCACTGTTTATATCAGACAGAATGGCTAAGGAAATCACTGTAGAACTATATGTACCATTCAGTTTTTTCAATCTGATTAAAATCACATCTCTTACTTGTTCTTCCCTAGGGTCCAATGTGAAACAATGTTCTCTGCTGGCAGCCATGTTTTATGGCAGATCAGAAAAATTTTGGCAATCTATGTAAAGGACCTTCTATACATCATTCCTGTAAAGTTTGGTTCAATTTGCTTCACTAGCTTCAGAGGAGATAGCATATATATGCTTTTCCCATAGGGTCCAATGTTAAACTATCTTCTGCGCTGGCGGTCATGTTTTTTGGCGGATCAGAAAATTTTTGGCAATCTAAGTAAAGGACCTTCTATACATCATTCCTGTGAAGTTTTGTTAAATTTGCTTTAGTCATTTCTGAAGACATAGTCAAAAATGTGTTTTTCCCATAGGGTCCAATGTTTAACTATCTTTTGCGCTGGCAGCCATGTTTTTTGGCCAATCAGAAAAATTTTGGCAATCTATGTAAAGGACCTTCTATACATCATTTCTGTAAAGTTTGGTTAAATTCCCTTTAGTTATTTCTGAGAAGATAGCCAAAAATTCGTTTTTCCCATAGGGTCCAATGTTAAACTATCTTCTGCCCTGGCGGCCATGTTTTTTGGCGGATCAGAAAACTTTTGGCAATTTAAGTAAAGGACCTTCTATACATCATTCCTGTAAAGTTTGGTTTAATTTGCTTCACTAGCTTCAGAGGAGATAGAATATATATGCTTTTCCCATAGGGTCCAATGTTAAACTATCTTCTGCGCTGGCGGCCATGTTTTTTGACGGATCAGAAAAATTTTGGCAATTTAAGTAAAGGACCTTCCTTACACCATTCCTGTAAAGTTTGGTTAAATTTGCTTCAGTCATTTCTGAGGAAATAGTCAAAAATGCATTTTTCCCATAGGGTCCAGTGTTAAACTATCTTCTGCGCTGGCAGCTATGTTTTTTGGCGGATCAAAAAAATTTCGGCAATCTAAGTAAAGGACCTTCCCTACATCATTCCTGTAAAGTTTGGTTAAAATTGCTCTAGTGGTGTCAGAGGAGATAGTCAAAATGTGAAAGGTTTACGGACGGACGACGGACGACAGACGACGACGGACTCCAAGTGATGGCAAAAGAAGATTTTTTTAGGTTTTGTCTATTTTTAGTAGGAACGCCAAAGCCGCTGGCGTAGGGATTCATTAAAATTTGTGAACTTGAAAAAGTGACGTAAAATTGGGCAAAAAATGGCGAACTTTCGGATGACGAAAAATGTAAGATTGTGTCCAATCTGTCGTCGCTTGTCATAAATCCGTAGTATTATTGAAAATTAAGAATATCTGAAACCCGTGTACTACAATTTTTTATAATTCCGGTGACAGTTAAGCATCTTAATTCAAAGTTAAAAACGAGTCACTGACTAAAATGGAAAATTAAAATCGTTACAATATTTCTTACCATTCACCACAGCGTGCGTGCACCAGAATTGTTCTTATAAGAATTAATAGATTTTTTTATTCTGCACATTTTCATATATAATTTATCAAATATTTTTCTTTACACAAAAAGTGTCCAAGTTTTAAAAGTCGAAATTTTGTTTATCGTTTTCGGATTTTTTGTCAAAGGTCATTCCGTCGATCCATTTTTAACCTATAATATCCGCTCTCTAGCAAAGGAGAAAATATTGATATGTAGCGGAACTACCCTATTACGTGATGACATGACCTCTGATTATCAAAGGTGAAGTTTTTTAAAAGAATTTAGAAAAAATCCCAGAAATGGACATGAAATATGTGTTTTGGAACTACTTTCGCTACCGGCCATGTTGGAAAATCGTCGCCTCGCTTCGAGGCTAAAATACGCTATTCTGTTCATGAATACCGAACTTTAATAACGTACATGATGTTAAGTTTTTATTTGGTTCGTATTACTTACAAATTCAACAATATGTTGTGACAGAATGGCGCCATCACGCAGACTAGGACGGGTTTCAGGACCAAGAGTTGACTGTAATATAGGCTAGTACTGTTTTTATGTCTTGAATTTTTGAGAATGTATTTCTAGGCCACTTGTTCCAGTCAAGATCGTCATATGGCATAAACTTGAAATAAAATCATTGTAATGGATTCCCCTTACTACATACACTCTGAATAACTAGCTGCTGGAGTATTATGTCAATAGTAATGTATTACTCTAATATATCGTGTATTGTATAGGATTTATATAAAAATACAGCTCCAACCACAACAATGTGTAACACCTTCAACATATAATCTATATTAAAAGTGTAAATGCTACTGGGAAACAGTTCAATGGCTCCCCCAAGGCATTCCTATTAATTTCGAACACTCCAACAATCTTGTTACCTGGCCACTCACAAGCCTGGATTGACACAATATTTTGTATCTGATACAACTTCCCTTCATACATTTTTGATTACACATGGCAGGTGCAGCTAGCTAAACAGGTGTTTACCCTTCCGGAGCACCCAGGCTCACTTCCCTGGTGGAGGTTCACGGGTCTAGCCATAATTGTCAGTTGTAAAGTTTTTACTCTGCTTTTTGATTGTGATTCCGACATGGATTAGTATGTTTGTTGTTTTTGATATCAGTGATATCGTTGAAAATGTTAATGCCAGGTCTTGAACCCATAGCTAACAACTGGACAGTCTGTCATATGTATGCCTGTGACGAAATGGGGTTCGCCACTTTACCATGTGATCAATACCTCTTAACATTTGTGTGGAACGTTTTGGAAAACGTCGATGTCAGATTCCTGGAATGACGTCAATTTCGCAGGAAACGTCATCTAATATTATTCCATATCCATTGGAAATAAGTGTTCCGCACAAACGTTAGAGGGTATCATGTGGTACAGTGGTGAACCCCATTACAATGTGAAAAATAAAACACTATGGCAGCTCAGATGATGGTGTGCTCATTTGGTGTGTGGGAGCTTGTGGGTTTAACCACGGCCGGGTCTCACCAAAATTTGAAAATAGGAAGTAATTGTTCTTTCTGATAATTTAAATAAAATGACTAGACAGCCCATCCAATAATAAAATATAACTGACTAGACTAATACAGTGTATACTACTACTCTTCTAATATTATTATTATGATTAGTTACTATTGAATTAATTGTTGTCATACACAGTATTCATATACAGATATGTGCTGCCATACAATTTTATATATATCTATGAGTGTATGCTTTTGGAATAAATTGCATTGAATTGTGTCCTTCCGAATAGACCTTAAAAACAAATGGCCCATGTCATGGCAGTGTGGCACATTAAAGAACTCTCATTGGCTGGCACATCAAATAACCCTCCTTGGTTTTTACATTGCCATAAGCACACTATAAAGGTAAAAAATTCTGCCACTTCACCTATAGCTGGTGATGTATTAATATAACTGAAACATTCTGGACTGGGACCTACAACATCAATCAATCAAATAACATAGCCTAGTTGAAAGAAAGACCAATATGATACAACTACCCAGTAGGAGCCTCCAGTTTCCATTGCACTTGGAAATTCTGGTTAATATCCAATACGTATTGTGCATACCGTTTGTCATGTAGTTATGTTATAGAACAGACATGGGCAATACATTGCATTTTGAAACCTAATCATAAACTCCTTACATTTGTATAATTAATCCTTTTCAGTGTTTAATTTTTTAAAATTTTATATTAAGATTTAACAAAAATATTGTTGGAATAAATATACAAACATAAGAATGTTCATGAGAAATAAAAAGGAACAAAATAAAAAAGATTGCAATAAGAAATGTAAAAAAAAATTCATAAAAAAAAACCCACTTTGCAATGTCATTCAATATTGCCCATGACTGAAACCTACTGGCATACTACAGTGGACAATTAATGGATAAAGGCAACATAGTAGTTAATAATTCATTGATCTGAAATAAGATACATTGAAAATCAAAAACAATTTTATCAAGCAGAAAGGAAATTATTGACTTACCTGTAATATAGTTCCATACATCAAGATTATTATTGTTTTTAGATTTTTAAAATAATTTATTCATAACATCACATCCTAAGGTCAGTCAATCCCCCCCCCTCTCTCTCTCTCTCTTTTTTTTTTTTTTTTGTTCTTTTTTTTTTTTTTTTTTTTTTTTTTTTTTTTTTTTTTTTTTTTTTTTTTTTTTGGATTGCAAAATTTTTCAAGAGTATAGCAAAACTCAAAACTGTTTGAGCTTCATTGCCAAGATATTAAATAATGCATTACATTACTTAAAATACTGTAAGAATCCTTTGATTCTTAACAGTTGAAAATATACAATCTGCAATGAAATATCATGAACATGTGCAAAATTAAGAAAAACAAATATTTCCATATTTCCACAATGTTTCTAATTTTTTATTTAAGGTAAATAAAATGTCTTGTAATTGATATATAAATACTTACAATATTTTATATAATTACCGATGTAGGATTTTTCTATTAAATACCTTTCAATTTTCACATCAGAACTTGAATTTAGTCAAGACTGGGGCATAAAATACAATTACCAGACTTTACTCTACTCCTTTATATGTGCAAACTTTCCCAAATTTGAAAGGCTCGTGTCATTTTTATTACTATGTTAATAAGTACTGTAGTTGATTACATAAATATAAGGGCCAATGACTGAAGATCAACAATTGCAAAATCTAAACCAACCCTTCAACTCTGGTTCTACTGGAGATGTTCATCCAGGGAGTTAAATGCAATTACATGTCCATATACTAGTATTCAGTTATTATAGCATAAAAGTATCAATCTACTTTACTAAAGACCTGTCTATATCAAGAGTGAAAGATGAATTAATTTACAACATAATATCAACTGAAGTCAAATTTTATGCATAAAAAGAAGAAAGTTTTTTTAAAAGAAAGTCCAACTAAAACATAATTATTGTAATAGAATGTGAAATAAAATTAATAATTGATAATTGTATTTGTGTTATAAATTGACCCGTAGCTTTCACTCTTAGATATATGGAGATATGACAGCAAACAAAATTTAAAATTACAAATCTTCTAAATCACTACTGCTTGTTAAATCATCACTATCACTGCTTAATAATTCATCATTTGTGTCACCATCTGTATTATTGCCACTGAAATCACTGTCTGAGTACTGCGAGGAGACAAAGTCTACAGCTTCCTCATCCTCAACAGGTTCAGCCATTTTATTCAAACACATGGAACTGCATTTACAACCTGGTCCACATTTGCGGTCTTCACGTTTGCACTTACAACGGTTACTCTTGCACATTGTTTTTAAGCATGCACACCCAGTTGTCCAAAGTTTTATATTTGTTTGGACTTTTTCAATATTTTCAGGTGAATCCCAAACAATGACAAGTTTGTTATCACTGATGGTCCATCCATAGCCATCATAAGGGGGATAACTGACATCGTTATTGTCAGCTTGAAGCCAGACTTGACATACCCAGCATGATCTTAGCCAATGAAACCACAGTGCATCATAGGAAGGCAGAAAATATTCTTCTGACTGTACTCTAGAAAAAAGGGAATCTCTTATAGTGGACAGCCAAAGTTTATGGTTTTGAACAGATGATTGTCTACTATCATAAACATGTTGAAAAAGCATTTCCCCCGATACATAGTTTTTGTTGCTTATTTGAATAAAAGCAGATGCACATTTTTTAAAGTATTCACATCCTATCAATCTAATAAATGAAAGAAATCCATCATTTAGATTATGAGAATGAATATATGCTAAACTTCCGGGATATTTATCAGAATTTGCATTAATGAAATCAAAATTTTTAATGAAAGTTTCTGTAATTGCACGCTTGCTATGATCCTTAAAGAAGGAAACATAATCGCAACCAGTACTTACATAAATTGTCTGAAATATGAAAGGCAAATCGGGTATTTGAAGATCTGCATCCAGGTTTATAAGATTCAATAAAGAGTTCAAGTCTAAATAGATAGGATCAAATGCTTTCAACATGACTGTAATTTTTTTCTCTTGATATTTAGATAATAATGGCAAACCAATGTGATAGGTGTCATTGTCTGGTGAAAATACAAGTATATTTGATTGTTTACTTTTAAATGCATGTAGCCAAACTAGGCTATCCCCCTCTGAAATGTTACTTCTACATTCTGGATAAAGATGAATTTCTCCAGATTTTGCCATTTTGCTAATGCAACAATTTTCAAATCCACCACCCGTAACAAATGATTGATTATCTGACAACATGGGTTTAGATAGTTCCAAGAAGTAATTGGAAATTAAATTAACCAGGTTCTTCTTGTTGATGCGCGACTGAAGGAATTTTCCCCAATTTCTCGGCAAAAAAGCCCCAGAATCAACTAAAGATATTGTGACACCTTCTGCTGTATTATCTCTCCTTGACCGTTCAAAGATTTTTGGGTTAACCTCATCTGGGACCTGATTGTCAAAAATTAAATGAATCTCCTGTACCCCCTTTTCAAAATATGGCAAAATCCATCTTCTATACAAAAAGTTGAAGTAATCTGCAAATGTAACATGTGATCTTAAAGGTGAGCTGTTTAAAATAAACATACCATCAATGACAACAACCTCAAAGTTACTGATATCTAAATTATCATTAAAAGCTGCACTGTATCTAATTTTATAAAAGTCTATAATTTTTGATTTGGCAGATTTATATGGCAAACCATCACTGCATGCAATAGCCCTTGGTAAAGAAATAAATTGGTTTATATCTTTTAAAATTATGTTATTTTCCTTACTCCAAGCCAACATTTTTCTTAGCATTTTATTTTCTAACTGTTGGTCTTTAAACCCTATTTTGACCTTTGACAAAGTTGATTTTCTGGAATCGAAAGTAAAAAGCTTTTTTGTTTTATTGACCCTGAATGCAAAATTACCAGATTTAAAGCATGACTGTATGTAAGATTTTAAATGATCTTCCCCTTTTTTGTACAAATTAAGGGAATCGTCACGTACAGCATCTGAAGCAGGTGTATTGCTAAAGATATGTTTCAGTTTTTGGCAATTGTCAAACAAATCAACACTGCCATCAATGTCATTGTCTAAATGAAATAAATTACTGCTCTTTAAACGTTCAATTAAAATACAAATGTTTTTTTCAATTTCTAGTAGTTCATTTTTAGAGTGAGAAAATTGTTTATCTTGAATTATACCTAGTTCTTGCTTTATATTTCTGATAACACCAGCTCTATGGGGTAGATAGTGTATTAATTTGGACAAAAAATTTCGAGAGACAGCATTCATAACTTGCTTGACATCATGATTTATGCAACTTTCATGTCCTTCATCAAGACCTTGAAAGTGCCAATTTCTTCCCAGGACATTTAAGACAAAACCACCTTTCTTGAAATTTTCCAATACATTTTCTGGAAATTTTGCAGTGTGAATAATGCTTTGTGGTAAAAGGCGGGCATAATATTTAGAATCTGTGACTTGTAACAGTCTACACATATGCTTTACACAATAACATCTTAAGTCCCAATTTGCACTACGGATAGCCAAAAAATACAAAATATATATAAAGCAATTGGTATGTATGAATTCATGCCAAAATTTCCAGGTTTCATCTGAATCACACATCTGTTCACAATATAAATCAAATTCTTCCTGAATATTAATAGAAAATTCAAATAATTTTGAAATCTTTTCTGAAAAGAAATTAGCATTATATTCACTTTTTACGGATTCTGTCACAATTTCTTTAAATTCCTGAAAATTAAAAGAAACATTCTGTTTTCCTGAAAGAAAATCAAAATACTTGGATAACTCATATCTGTACATTGCCTCCCAACACTGTAAAAGAAAATTGTGTGTTTTTTCAAAATTTGAGGCTGTTGAAACAGCTGTAGCAGTAGCTCCATGATGATATAATTCAATTAATTCCTTTAATCCTGCTTGCAAATAAATTTTCATAAGGACAGATTGATAGTTTTTTAAAGCATGCCAATCACCTGGAAATGGTAAACCAGGACAATGCATGACCATATTCATCTTTGAGTTTTATCAATAAATCATAGGTCTTTCCATCTCCTACAACAACTAAATGTTTAATATTTGTCCCAATATGCAATTCAGTGAATAAAAGATCTAATACTGACTTAATTGTGTCTTTGCTATCAGCATTTTCATCTAAGATGCACAAGTAATGAACTGACGATGGCTCAACATGAGGTTCATTTTGTTTTTCAAAAAATAACTGTAGTGGGGGTAAAACAGTTTCAAAGTTTTCTGAATGAATAATATATTTCTGCAAACAGTATATAAAAGAATTTTCTTTAAATTCTTTAAAAGTCTTTTTTTCTACATCACTCTGATTTAAGATATCAAATGTGCAATCATTCCATACATCTGAAATTTTACAAGCATTATTAGTTGGGAAACCACTGGAGTTGAATTTTTTATCAAGAAGTGAATTATCAACTTTTCTTGTACGGGGTTTTGACTTACATTTTTCAAATTTCGATTTCGTTTCATCAAAGATTGACATGTTGTTGCAAACTACATTATTAAAAGACTGAATATTTCTAAAAATATCCTGTAAATTTTCAAAAACATCAAACTTTAGTACAGCATGATCTGAACAAGGATTAACAGTTAATAAAGTTTCAATCTTTTCTTCATATTCAAGACACTGTAATAAATGAAAATGATGATTAATTTTAACATCTGGTCTCTCATAAGAAGCAATGCACTCCAACTGATTTTTCGTTTTGATATTATAAAGACTAACTTTACTTCCTGTAAGAAAAGCAAGTATCTTAAAATCAATTTCATTTGGCACTCTCAAATCTGAAATCAAGTAATGTTTGAAATTCAAATATTCATTTTCCAATTCAAAATTATCTCTGCAGTAAAATGATTGCAATATGTCATAGTTTTCATCAATGAAACCTTGAAATATATCTCTTAAGCTCCTGACATGAATATTTTCTTGATCATTCAAAGATTTGTTAATTATTTCACCTTTTTCATTTCTATTCGCCAATTGAAAATGTTTAAAAATTGTTATCAAAACAGACCTGAAAAAAGTTTCCATTGGATTTCCATTACAGCATATTGAAGAAAATACTGTTTCATTGAAAATAAAACAATTCTCATTTTCAATTACATCTTGATCATGTTCTACTTCAAGGACACAAGGATTGGGTTGAACCAACTGAACAGAAGTACCATCAAATCCCCTATGGGAATCAGATGCTTTTACAGTAGCATAGGAACTACGTTTGTTTATGTTATCAGCTGAAGCAATTGTAAATGACTGGGGATCAAGGGGGGGTCCAACTTTGAGGGATTTTTCAATTATAACATTTTGATGTCTTGCATGAGTGTCTTTTGAAACACAAACCCCAATTTTGTTTAATATTCTAAAACAATCTGTAGAAGAATTAGTATACTTATCAATAACGTCAGAGATAATTAAATGTAAAGGATAATGGCAAGTGTCATCAATCTGAAAGGCAAGTAAACATATAGTAAATAATTTCCGAAATGACATATTTTTGTCATCTATAAGCTGGTTTGATTCTGAAACAAATATGTCACTTTTAACTTTCTCTTTCGAAACAAGAGCTGAAAAAAAATTCCATAAATTCTTACTTATGCTGCTAATACAATCTCTTGCATCAAAATGCATAAATGCATTTTCTTCCTGTTGCTTATTTTTAAAAATATTTACTAAAGCCAGCAATTCGTTGTGCAACAGTTTTGAACTTTTTGCTAGACATTTAAATTTTGCATCATTATCATCATCATCGTTAAGGTAGGAATCTTTTGTTTGAATATTTTGATCACAATCCTGTATTGCAAAATTAGTTTTCTCTTTGCTGAATTGCCTGTAATTTCTCAAATCAGATAAAAGTTTTAAACATGAAAGAGTGTCATCATTTCCAGCCAGTTTTAAGAGAGTACCTAGTCTTGGATAACGGGACGATGACGATTTTAAAATGATATCACCAAAAATGTCAGTCAATTTCTTTAACAGATATGTTGCAGTAATGTCTGATGTACATGCATTACAATTATTGTGCAAGTCAACAAGATCTTGAAGTAAAACTGGACGATCATTTAAAAATTCAGAACAAGCAAATACAATGACATTTGAAAATGCTTGATCAGATGCATCATTCTGGTACTTGTGTAATATTTTAGTACATTTATCTACTACATTTTGTCTTGTATCACAAAGTTCTGAAATGTTGTTAGATTTACTCATAAAATGTGTTACTTTTCTGTAACAGTTGTTACATACTGGGTGATCAGTTGTTACAGTTAAAGTGGATTCCTTCTGGAGATGAGAAATTGCATATTGTGTTGCATATTTTGATAGCTCAGCACTGAAAAATCGTAATCTATCCTGTACAGTATTGTTGCAAAGAAAACATGAAAGACTAAGGCGTTGAAAGTTACGCAAAGCAGTTAAATGGTGAATGCAAAATTTTATGTCTGTGTTTTGTAAATTAGTGATTTGTATCTCTTCTATATCTGATAAATTAAAACAGGAAATTAAGTCAGCAGAAGTGAAAGTAGCATTTCTATTACCCTCTTTATGACACTTTTCAAAGTTAGCCAAAAAACATAAGGTTGTTTCATCTTTCTCTGCTTCCTTACACTTATTTTTAGAACTTTTGAATTTTCTATGTATTTGTAGATCACATTTTTTACAAATGCAAGAATTTTCTGTGAAATTCAAAACTGATTTTGAAAAATGAAAATACATGTCTGCGTCATCTCTTTGTCCAGCATGTGTATAGCGAGATGCATATTCATTGCATAAACAACAAGGACCACATTCCCTCTCAGGATGAACACTTGGATTAGGGCCTCTTTTTCCCCCACCTTTCCCTTCCAAGTGCAAAACTATATTTTGAACAGATGAACAATCAAGTTGGTCATTTAATTTAATACCCTTTAACGAATACAAATTTTGTTGATCTTGATGGATGTTCTCCAATTCATATATAAAATCTTTAATTTCTGTAATAGAGACATATTTAGAATAAGTAGTGTATAAATGTTTCTTACCACAAACATCGATGGAAATCTGATGACAATGACTGTGTTCACTTGTACCGATGCTTTTATTCTTCTTACTGGTATTATGCAATTCACCTTTCACATTGGTATCTGAAAAACTTACCCTGGAAACAACACATGTGTTATATTTATGATCAGTATTGCCTTTACTATCATTAATTTGATTATATAATGTTTTACCTGTCTGGTTTTTCAAATGCTGATTGCGAAGCTGCTCCAACATTACACCAAAAACATTTTGGCCATTACCAAACCTACCTGTTCCCCAAAAATCATCATTTACATTATGTAATAAATTCTTGCCATCAGTTTCTAACAGAAATTCACGGAATTCAGTTACTGTTGAAAACTTTACCTGTAATAATGCCCTCATTATGCTTTGCTTCTCTGAGTGCCATGCTTTATCCTTTCTGATACTTTTTGCTAACTGTTTAGCCAGTTTTGCACTTGAAGCTGAAAAAATTTTATCAAACAAAAACATTTTTTTGTGGAACAGTGCAGACTGACACTGATAAGCATGCTCTACACTTTCATAAGTTTTATCTGCATACACAATCTTACATGGATAAAAGTTGGATAAAACATTATTTGCCCCTTTAAAATATACATTTGAAGGATACAAAAAAGGATATTTAACATCAATCTCATTTTCTTCATTTGGTGTAGACTCTGTAGCATCTCTTCTACTGGTTTTTCTCTCTTGGTCACTACCAGAATTATTGTTTCTCGATATAGATGATGTAACATTTTCTTTAGTTGTCTTTTCCTGAACTGGTAAAGTTACTTCATCAACCGATACCTGCAATGAATGATTTGAAACAGCAGTATATGTCAACAATGGCCATTCATCTGCCTCACTTACTGGATTAGTCAGTTGCTTATCTTCATGTTCCTCTTCTATAACCTTTGCTATAGGTTTTAGCAATGCATCACGGTAAGGTGTTGCAACTGAAATGGGCTCTATATCTGAAATAGACTTGCTACAAATACCAGTGTCTGCTGAAATGGGCTCTATATCTGAAATAGACTTGCTACAAATACCAGTGTCTGACGAAGCTGAAATTGGAGAAACAGTAGCTGAAGTTAAGGATTTTTTCAAGTTTTTTACATTACTTGCATATATACTACCCGACATTTTCATTCTATTTATTTCCAATTCTATATGCCCAACTACTGATGCTGTTCCTTTCCAATTTAAATGCAATCCATCCCTGCTCAAAAGATCCTGTAATTTGCCATTAATCACAAAATAGTTGTGACCAACATAAGACAACTTATGGTATAAACCTGAAACAAATTTCAATTTATAATTTACCTGCATAGCCTTTTTATTTACCATGGTCAAGAACTTAGAAGATTTCTTCTGTCCTGGAAAAAAATTTTGGGTACGTGGCAGCAAACCTGAAATAATTATCCTGCAAGAAGGATTCACAAACCAAATATTTTCAACAAGATTCTGATATTTCTTCATAATCTGAGAAACAGAATCATTCCACAAATTATTTGCACCAATGTGTAAAACAATTATATCATATCGATCAACAAATCTACAAATCTTGTTCCACATTTGCTCAATCCTAAAACCAGAAAATGACAGCACATCAACATCTGTTCTCTTCACGTATCTGTCAAAATACTTAGCTTGAGAGTGGCCAGCAATAAGAATCTTAGAGTTCATATTGTTTCTTAAAAGTATTAATTTATACAATATTTATATTAATCTAAGTTAAAACTTACCAAAAATATTCTTTGGCTGCTTATACTCACAAGAAGATAATTCCAACAAAACAACAAAATTCCAACCTAAATATTACCAAAAAAAAAAAAAAAAATTATAAGCATACATATTCACATATTTTTTCATAATAATCATCTTTTATATCTGATTCAGTAAAATTTTCAGGATTATTTTATGAAAGTAATGCCAAGGATGACTAATTATGATCGCCACTTAAAACATGACTAAAGTATAAACAGAAATAGATTACACTCAGTTATTTGTCTCTAAAAATATATTGCTGAAAATATTTTATTTTTTCTTAATAAAATATATTTATGATCAACCGGCCTAAAGTATGCTATTTATATTTATTTTATCCAGCTTTACTGAGAAAAATTTCACAATTTCTGCAATGATGGAAAATTTCAAAGTCTATTTACTCCACCTTTTTTCCCATGTAAGGCATAATGATAGTTTTTTATCATATAACCAGTTGATTATGCAAGGAAGAATAATCAACAGTGTGCTCTGTCCTGTTTTAAGGCCAAACCAAATCAAGTTCTGTTTAACGTTATTTTACAATAATGCATTCTAAATGAATTTCCGCTACGATTCAGATGGGAAAATGCTAATATGGGTGAGAGAAGTTAGGTATGTAAGATAACAAGCATTCTGAGAGTATTGCAAAACAATGCATAGTCCCCTACCGGTTGCATATTTCACTAATCCCAAAGATTTAGGTAAAATGTACATTATTATATGGTACAAAGATTTATAGTTATAAATTATACGTGTTGTTCAAGATGAAAGCAAAACTTGATCATAGTGAAATCAAAAACCAGCAATGGAGTTCTCAAAAATTCATTATCTGCAAGCATGTAGAAAAAAGTGAAAAAAAACCCTGAAATTTCATAGACTCATATACCAAAAATCAGTTCATTATCTAAAAGCATTTAGAAAAAAAGTGCGGAAAACTAAAATTTCTGTGAATTTTCAAAGTTCAAAGGGCCATAACTCCGGTAAAAATTAGCAGATGGAAACGAAACGTAAACGTGATCTGTAACTCATCATGGTAGACTCATATACCAAAAATCAGTTCATTATCTAAACACATTCAGAAAAAAAGTGCGGAAAACTGAAATTTCAGTGAATTTTCAAAGTTCAAAGGGCCATAACTCCAGTAAAAATTAGCAGATGGAAACGAAGCGTATACTTGATCTGTAACTCATCATGGTAAACTCAAATACTAAAAATCGGTGCATTATCTAAAAGCATTTAGAAAAAAAGTGCGGAAAACTGAAATTTCAGTGAATTTTCAAAGTTCAAAGGGCCATAACTCCAGTAAAAATTAGCAGATGGAAACGAAGCATATACTTGATCTGTAACTCATCATGGTAGACTCATATACTAAAAATCGGTGCATTATCTAAAAGCATTTAGAAAAAAAGTGCGGAAAACTGAAATTTCAGTGAATTTGTAAAGTTCAAAGGGCCATTACTCTGGTAAAAATTTGCGGACCACAATGAAACGCTAACTTGATCTGCAACTCATCATGGTAGACTCACATACCAAAAATCAGTTCATTATCTACAAGAGTTTAGAAAAAAAGTGTGGAAAACTGATGTGTGACAGACGGACGGACGGACAGAAAGACAGAGTGCAAACCTAAAGTCCCATTTGGCTTTCGCCAATAGGGACTAAAAAACTACTTCAGTACTTGTTTGAATCTGTGACCTTGACCTTTGAACCCATGACCTTTATTCATATATCAAAATGACTTGTATTTTGTCAGATCAGGTGTGTGTGGAGTAATGAAGTTTAATGCCCCCAATAAAAAATATAATTATAATGAGTGGTCAGTTTGGGAATGATGGAGGTAAATGGAGTGCCCTAGAAAACCACCTACAGTAGGCGAACTGAAAAACTTTGACATGAAAAGTTTAGGCAATAAGAGGTGATGTGATCCACTCAGCCACTGATGCCCTATATATCAACCAGCCAATATGAAATGAAATTCAAAATTTTTAATATTAAATGATTTGCCTTTTTGCAGAAATCAGTTTAAATTTGTTTGTGTTTTACATGGTTATGATCGATTAATTCCAGTATTTGTTTAAATACCAAAAAATATGATAATGGGACTAAAACTCCACCTGTTTTACAAGAGTTATTATATCCCTAATTTTTTTAAATTTTACCTTACCTGAGCCAAAGGCTCAGATCATGAAATGAGCTATTGCCATCTAGTACCATCTATCTGTCGTCCATAAATTTTTCATAATTAAACCAATTACTCCAACACTACTGAGCCAAATTGGATGATATTTAACAATAATGATACATGTATCCTAGATGAAGGGCTCTCAGGTTTGCTCAAATTAAGGGGTTATGTCCTCTTGTGGTCCCATAAAGGAAGAAATTGTGGAAATTGTGAAAATCATCTCTTCTGAACATACAAGAGATATAACTGAGACATTTCATGTAAAACATATAATATTTGGGACACCTAGTTTCAGATTTGAACAAATTATAGCTGTAGGGGCCAAAATGGTAAATGGCAAGGTCTTTCAGGTGGAAATGGCTAAAATTAGTGTACTGGTATTTGTCAGTATATCTTGAAAAATATAAACTTTTTGTGTAGGCATATATTATACCATTATTGTCTTTTGATGAGGTTGTTATATGGAATTATACAGACCTGCAGATCAAAGTAATATTCACCAAGGCCGTCAGTTTGGGAAAAAAACTGTAGATATAATGGCATAACAATCATTTTGATGTATGAATGAAGTTCATGTATTCAAAGGGTAAGTGACAGATGCAAACTGAAATGGCCTAGTTTTTCGTGTTTGTACTTTTGTTTTTACTATTTTAGCTGTTTATAAATAATATTTTGATCTGTATGTTATATGTAGCATTCTTAGGACAAGTTATAATTAATTTGCAAAAACTCCTTGCATATAATTGGCCCTTACTGCTGAAAATTTGGACATTCTCTTTAATGTCATTGACCATTTAACCTCTGCATGAGATAAGTACAACCCCCAGGTGAGCATTAAGGAACATGGGCCATTTGTTTAATTTTATTAACCTGATTATGTTGTCTCAAAGAATATTCTAGGTCTTTCATGTAGAGATCGAGTTGAGATACAACACATATCTGACAAATCATATTTCCCCTGAAGTCATAAAATACTTTTAACCATGAATTTGACCTTTGTCATGTTTCGAAATTCCAAGAAGTTGCCTAAATATTTTTTATGCTTTAGTCCCTCAAATAATTACCTATAACGACAGGTTCAGAGGCCATTTCAGGGGAAAAGATTCTCTCTGTCCAGGGATTTATCAAGGGCCTATTTAGGGCCGAAATTCGGCCCCATTCCCAATAAAAAAACATTGATTTTTCCCCCAAAACGGGTGAGAAAATTCCCAATTTGAAAATCTTGTTGTTTTTAAATGAAAATGAAAGTAAATTTTGTAAAAGCCCCCTCAATCAGCAAAATCGAGTAATAGATTATAGATTATTTTAAAACCAACATCTGCAAAGATGTCGAAGTTTTCCCAAAATGAGCAAAAAGTTGATAATTTTTCCCAATTTTTAGTTTAGGGCCTTTTCCCAAAAGACCCTGATAAAACCCTGCTGTCTAGCTTAGACATTATTTTAAAAATAAATACATCCCATAATACAATGAAGACTGGTCAGAGCACCGGACAGAAATGCATTAGTACTAAATTAGAATGTTCACCATAAAGTATGTATATGCCATTGGCATCATAATGAGATCTATGCATACCATACATACCATTCATTTGAGGACATAATGTGCATGTTTTGCTGGGATTCATGTGCAATACACTGTGCATGACACACTGACACTATCACCATGCCTTCTTATTCTTTTCAAGAGTTCCAAACTTTATGGGCTCACCACTTTTGTTTGGTACTATGCTGGCTTTAATATGTGCGAGGTTAAGGTTCAAACCCTGGCCGAGTCTGATTCAAGGGCTTTTTAGGACTTTCAGGATAAATTCAAGGGCTCAGACTTGTATTTAGGGTCTTTTAATGGCAAACCTGAAATTTAAGGACTTTTCCAGGTCTGTACAAACCCTGGCAAATAATCAATTTCTGGACTTGATAAAAAAAAAATTGGGCATTTGAATTTCTGCATCAAAGTCCTGGGCTTTAGCTTTAGCTAAACTGAAAAAAATTTCGACCGGTGTCTCAACTGTGGGGTACTTTTTAAGGCAAAACGGTAGAGCTCTCGCTTTAGAAATGGTCAATCCTGGTTCAATTCCCTGTGTCAGGGAAGGAAATGTTATAATTTAATTGTAGCTAGCAATTAGGTTATAAATGACACCCACATAGACACCATCTTTCAAAAGGGGAACCATACCCACCAAAGTGCAACCACAGGAAAGATCGTAATAACATTAAATGTAATTAAAAATAATGTGTTAGGATGCGTCTTCAAGGGATAAAGACGAAAGAGGAGGGATATAAATGTAGCGATATAGCTACACGGTTTTGTATGTACAGGTGGAGACGTTACTACCGTCTCACCTATGGGGTACCTGTTAGCTATGTTTCCATTCATGGTAGCCAAAATCGCCATTGGCTACTAATTTTTTTAGTGGAATTCTTTCAAAAAGTAACCTATTTTAGCAAATTTGTGGAAAAATACTTTAAAAAGGACTATTTGACAAATTTTGGAAATTTGGATACTGATTATTTTCAATTTATGGAAACCTAGCTTTTAGGCAAAACTGTAAAGTGTTCACTTTACAAACATTGTAAGGGAGACCAGGGTTTGATTCCCGGCGTTTTAGAAGGGAATTTTGTGACTAATTTCATTGTAACTTAGCATTCACATTACAATGTTACCAATGTAGCATTTTCCTTTGAAATTGAGCATCAACACAAAATTCAAAGAGGAAACGAGCATGGCTTGTGAGTGTCAATCCCATAACAAGAGTATCCTCGACCGTCCGTGATTCGAGACTCTAATAGAAAACGAACTAAATTTGCTAATGCAACAAGAATTTGAGAGCTGAAAAATAGACAACTGATTTTTCTGGATAGTTTCACAGTAACAAAGTGACAGTAAATACCTAAATTTTGTCTTTAATGCATGAAATCGTCACTGCAGAGACGATACTCGCGTATATTATAATAACTGAAAACGAAAATGGCCTCGAATCTTAGGACGCTCGATTTTAGAACGGTCGACGATACTGTATAAGGGGAAATATTTGGACCAAATAATGTATAAATAAAATCAAGACTGCAGTTAAAAATAAGTGAAATAAGTAGATGTTACACTGTTATGATGTTTTATAAAATCAACACCGACATGTATGGTAGCAGTACCACGTTTGCCTCCTTGTGCAATCCCTCCCCCCCCCCCATTTTCTAATTTCAGCTTGTCTAGAGTTACTGTAAATACTATTGGCCATTCTGATTGAAATTATTTTATCATTGAGCAAAGCAAGCGAAAACGTGTCTATCTAAAACAATTTACGTATCAGGCTACGTGGGCACCAGTGGCGCTGATGGAAATTGTTTAAAAACATGGAGTAGGCAAATTGTACATTCGTGTTCTTATAAATGTGCAGCCGTGTGTTTTAAATATACCTACACTTCAATAAATAAATCACTAAGAAAGATTATAATCTGCTCGTCGTCGGAGTGGTCAGCTGCAGGTAGAACAATCGTCTGCAAGAATTCCACTGATCTACCGCAAAATATTCCAGCAAGTTCTGAAACTCTGACCAATGGCGACAAGGTTTCCATTGCAATCACCTGGATACCATCCCATAATTTTAATCTAATATTGTAGATCACATTCACGGAAAAGGTTATCCGAACGGTCTGAAGAAGCTTAGAGTGCAATCAAAAACTCCATTCATATATTATGCGATGTTGATCTAAAAAAATAAAGTTCTTTGTCACGATCTGTCAAAGATCGTATAGATTCGGTAATGTCGGAAGTCTTTGCGCATGACAAAATCAAAAAGTCACAGAAAAATGATTTTTCTTTATTTATACACCTCATGCACCAGAAAGTTTTTAATCTACAGTGAAAATTTAATATTTACCAAATCCCAATAGCATATATTGATTTAATAATTTTTTTTACACAAAAAGTGTCCAAGTTTTGAAAATACCGGAAACGATTATTTCAAAATTAACATGAAAAACCATTTCATCGCAATAAATTATATTTTTTACGATTGATTTTCAATTTATTTCAATTTACTTTATTTCAATCGAAAGAAGAGATTTCAGAAACTAATATCTATACAAGGGTCCACAATTCCGGTATCGTTTTTGCATTGAAAAATCGTTTACAAAGCAAAGGTAATTTTCGGAGGAGTCAGCGGTCTACAAAAAATAATCCCAATTTCATTTTCGCGGAAGGATAAAAAAATTGTAAAACCGAAACACAATTCTCGGAAAAAGCCGGGTTGGCGTTCCTACTGTAAAGGTTGTGCATTTAAGGTCTGCTGGATTGACATGGAGACAAATTCAGTCTCAAGTGGTGAAACAAGATAAAAAGATGGTACACAGAGGCACCTTACAAAAAATTGTAAGAAAATACCAAGAAACTGGAAGTGTGGAAGACAGAAAGCGTCCAGGACAGCCACTTAAACTAACATATCGTGAGAAACGTTTTTGAGACGAGAATATGTTAAGCAACGTCATGTAACTTTAACAGAACTAAGAGTATTACTGTTCAGATTTTGTGGAAAATGGGTTGGAAAGGAAACTATAAGATGCATAATAAGTAAATTTGGTCTCAAAAGTTATGTTCCAGAACGAAAACAGTTAATAACAAAAAAAAAAAAAAACAGAAACTTAAACGATTTCATTGGGCAAAAGTGTATTTAGAGAAATCCATGAAATTTTGGAATAAAGTAATTTTTTCAGATGAATCAATTTTCAAATCAAATAATAATCGTAGAAAATTTAGAGTATGGCGTTACAAGCATGAGAAATACAGCAAAGACTGTATTCAGACTAAAGTCAAACATCCAGCTCAAGTACATGTCTGGGGTGTCATCTCACCAAAATGGTCCAGGTATTCTTAAAAGAGTTGATGGGAAGCTAAATAGTAAAACTTATCAGGAAAATATAATAAATGATATTGATGTAGTGTCACAATGTTTGGTTTTTCCCTCAAAATCCTTCATATTTCAACAGGACAATGCCCCTTGCCATGTTTCTCGTTCTTCAATATAGTTTCTTGACAGGAAAGGTGTAGCTACTATGGATTAGCCTGCTAGTTCACCTGATATGCCCCCGATAGAAAATGTGTGGGACTACATAGGTGAGAGGGTAGCTAAAATTTCGCCAACAACTTTGGAAAGCTGTAAAATCAGAATGGTACCAATTGGATAAGAATTACTTAAAATCCTTATACAACAGTATGCCAACTAGAGTTATGAGCCTTTATAAAGTAAACGGTAAGCAGTGTAAATATAGGCGACTGGTAAACATAGTAAATATATGCAATCAGTAAGCAGTGTAAATATAAGCAATCACGAAGCAGGGTAAATATAGGTGATTGGTAAGCAGTGTAAATATAAGCGATCAGTAACCAGGGTATATATAGGTGATCGGTAAGCAGGGTAAATATAGGTGATTGGTAAACAGTGTAAATATAGGCGATCGATAGGCAGTGTAAATATAGGTGATGGGTAAGCAGTGCTAATATAGATGATCGGTGAGCAGTGGAAAAATAAGCGATCGGTAAGCAGTGCAAATATATGCAATCAGTAAGCAGTGTAAATATAAGCAATCAGTAGGCAGTGTAAATATAGTCGATCGGTAAGCAGTGCAAATAAAGGCGATTTGAAAGCAGTGTACATATAGGCGATTGGTAAGCAGTGCTACTATAGGTGATCGGTAAGCAGTGTAAATGTAGGCCATCGGTAAGCAGTGCAAATATAGTCGATCGGTAACCAGTGCAAATAAAGGTGATTTGAAAGCAGTGAAAATATAGTCGATCGGTAACCAGTGCAAATAAAGGTGATTTGAAAGCAGTGAAAATATAGGTGATCGGTAACCAGTGCTAATATAGGTGATCAGTAACCAGTGTGAAATAGGCGATCGGTAAGCAGTGCAAATAATGGTGATTTATAAAATGTGTAAACAGGGGCGATCAGTAAGCAGTGCTAATATAGGTGATCGGTAAGCAGTGTAAATATAGGCGATCGGTAAGCAGTGCAAATATAGATCATCCTAAAGCAGAGCAGATATAGATCATCCTAAAGCAGTGTAAATATAGGTGATCGGTAAGCAGTGCAAATATAGATCATCCTAAAGCAGTGCAAATATAGATGATTGGTAAGCAGTGTAAATATAGGCAGTCGGTAAGCAGTGCAAATATAGGCCATCGGTAAGCAGTGCTAATATAGGCGATTGGTAAGCAGTGCAAATATAGGTGATTGGTAGGCAGTGCAAATATAGCCGATCGAAAAGCAGTGTAAATATAGACAATCGGTAAGTGGTGCAAATATAGGCGATCGGTAAGAAGTGCAAATATAGGCGATTGGTACGCAGTGCAAATATAGGCGGTTCGGTAAGCAGTGCAAATATAGGTGATCGGTAAGCAGTGCAAATATAGGCAATTGGTAAGCAGTGCAAATATAGGTGGTTCGGTAAGCAGTGTAAATGTAGGTGATCGGTTAGCAGTGCAAATATAGGTGATTGGTAAGCAGTGCAAATATAGGTGATCGGTTAGCAGTGCAAATATAGGCGATTGGTAAGTGGTGCTAATATAGGCGATCGGTAAGCAGTGAAAATATAGGTGATCAGTTAGCATGGCAAATATAGATGATCGGTGAGCAGTGGAAAAAATAAGCGATCGGTAAGCAGTGCAAATATATTCAATCAGTAAGTAAATATAAGCAATCTGTAAGCAGTGTAAATATAGTCGATCGGTAAGCAGTGCAAATAAAGGCGATTTGAAAGCAGTGTACATATAGGCGATTGGTAAGCAGTGCTACTATGGTGATCGGTAAGCAGTGTAAATGTAGGCCATCGGTAAGCAGTGCAAATATAGGCGATTTGAAAGCAGTGAAAATATAGGTGATCGGTAACCAGTGCTAATATAGGTGATCGGTAACCAGTGTGAATATAGGCGATCGGTAAGCAGTGCAAATAATGGTGATTTATAAAATGTATAAACAGGGGCGATCAGTAAGCAGTGCTAATATAGGTGATCGGTAAGCAGTGTAAATAGGCGATCGGTAAGCAGTGCAAATATAGATCATCCTAAAGCAGTGCAGATATAGATCATCCTAAAGCAGTGTAAATATAGACGATCGGTAAGTGGTGCAAATATAGGGGACGATCGGTAAGCAGTGCAAATATAGGCGATTGGTATGCAGTGCAAATATAGGCGGTTCGGTAATCAGTGCAAATATAGGTGATCGGTAAGCAGTCGAATATAGGCGATTGGTAAGCAGTGCAAATATAGGTGATCGGTTAGCAGTGCAAATATAGGCGATTGGTAAGCAGTGCAATATAGGTGATCGGTAAGCAGTGCAAATATAGGCGATTGGTAAGTGGTGCTAATATAGGCGATCGGTAAGCAGTGAAAATAGGTGATCAGTTAGCATGGCAAATATAGATGATCGTAAGCAGTGCAAATATAGGTGATCGGTTATCAGTGCAAATATTGGCGATTGGTAAGCAGTGCAAATATAGGCGGTTAGGTAAGCAGTGCAAATATAGGTGATCGGTTAGCAGTGCAAATATAGGCGGTTCAGTAAGCAGTGCAAATATAGGTGATCGGTTAGCAGTGCAAATATAGACGATCAGTAAGCAGTGCAAAAAAAGGTGATTGGTAAGCAGTGCAAATATAGGTGATCAGTTAGCAGTGCAAATATAGGCAATTGGATGGCAGTGCAAATATAGGTGATCGGTAAGCAGTGCAAATATAGGCGGTTCGGTAAGCAGTGCAAATATAGGTGATCGGTTAGCAGTGCAAATATAGGTGATCGGTAAGCAGTGCAAATATAGGCGGTTCGGTAAGCAGTGCAAATATAGGTGATCGGTTAGCAGTGCAAATATAGGTCATCGGTAAGCAGTGCAAATATAGGCGGTTCGGTAAGCAGTGCAAATATAGGTGATCGGTAAGCAGTGCAAATATAGGTGATCGGTAAGCAGTGCAAATATAGGCGGTTCGGTAAGCAGTGCAAATATAGGTGATCGGTTAGCAGTGCAAATATAGTCGATCAGTAAGCAGTGCTAATATAGGCGATTGGTAAGCAGTGTAAATATAGGCGATCTGTAAGCAGTGCAAATATTCTCGGTAAGTTTACCTTGGTCGTACATCAGATGATGAGAAGCTTCAGTTGGCATTATGGTGTATTTCTTCATGACATTATTGTCTATCAATGCTGACCCTCGGAATAAAGTGAAGCATCCAGGACTACACAATACACATCCGAGTACATGTTCAGTAGCTTTTGTAACCAATGGGCCACGGCATATTCAAATTTCTGATACCAAACAATTGGTCCTGAAATAATGGAATTACATGCTTTCAATAAAATTTTTGACACAAGGATATTGCAAACCTTGGCTTATCAAGATTCTCAAAAAGCTTAATGGCCGTCATCACAGTATTGTTGATAAGTATGATGTCTCTGTATCCAAATTACCTTCAAGTTGGATACATTTGATCTCCATAAAGCCATTTAGCTTTCATTCCCAATTTGGATTACATACGAGGAGGTCAAAAAGTTTCATAGAACGGGGTATATATTGCCGCATCAAACCATACATTTTGTTATTATTTTTCAATATATTCCCCATTTACACCAATGCACTTAGCCCACTTTTCTTTCAGACTGTCTATACCTATGAAATAGAAGTCTTCCATTTGGTCCTAAAGCCATGCCTCTATGGCAGCCTTAAGTCCATCATCATAAGAAAATCTGATTCCTCGTAAATGGGATTTCAAATTTCGAAATAGGAAATAATCACTGGGTGCCAAATCTGGACTGTAGGGTGGGTGATTAAGTTGTTCGAACTTGCATTCACTAAATCGCTGCTTGTGCAATCCTCGACTTGTGCACAGGAGCATTGCCCCTCGGCTCAACTTTCTCCTCCTTTTTTTAATTAAATAGCAGCTTTCAGCTGCTTCATTAGATCAGCATAGTAAGCCCCAGTGATAGAGATTCCACCAGGTTTATAATTAATTAACAGAAAACCCGTAGAATTTCAAAATACAGTGGCCATGATTTTTCCAGTTGATGATTGGGTTTTGAATTTCTTTTGTGGGGTTGAGCCAGGGCTTCCATTGCATGGACTCTTTTTTTGGCTTCTGATGAATCCATGTTTCATCACCAGTTACTAACGTAAATGGAAGCTCTCCAGGTTATCATCATAAATACCAAGAAGCTCCTGACTTGACTGGAGTCTTTGGAAGCCATCCTGTATATTAAGGTTTCTGGGGATCCATCGTGTGGATACTTTTGATATCCCAAGATGCTCGTGGATAACTGTGTATACACTTCCATGTGAAATGTCACACTCCCTAGCTATGTCATCAATCCTAATTCGACGATCATTCGTGATTAGGGTCTCCACAGACATGACAATTTTCTTTGTGATGGCATAAGATGGCCGACCTGACCATGGGTCATCCTTCAGTGAGGTGCGCCCAGTTTAAATTCAGCTGACTATTTTGCCACTGTAGAATAGGCAGAACCACTGTAACCATACACCTCGATCATTCGCCGGGAATTTCTTTGGCATTTGATCACTCTACTGTGAGGAACTTTATTACTGCCCTAAACTCAACATTTTGATTTTCCATCATTGCTTGATATTCATCAACTTTGAATGCTTTTGAGAATTACAACAACAGGCCTATTAGGGCCTGTACCGCTCACATGGGCCGTAAACAGCACAAAAACACACAATAAATACTACATTTAAGGAGCAATATTTCTGATGTGGATATTTAGATATTTATGAAACTTGCAACTCGCATCTGTGACCTTGACTTTCGAACCAATGACCATAATCTATATTAAAATGATCACTGCATCAATACCAACAATATTCTAATATACACGCCTATACAAAAGTTTTATAGTTTTCGAGATAATTAACCTTTTTGGTATTGTTTTGAAACCGTGACCTTGACATTTGGACCCATGGCCTTTTTCTACATCAAAATGATATGTATAATATTCCAATATACATGCCTATACAAAAAAATTATAGTTTTCAAGATAATTAAAGATTTTGGTCTTGTTTGCTATAGTGACCTTGACCTTTGGACCCATGACCTTTTTGTATCAATACCAACAATATTCTTATATGCATGCCTGTATAAAAAGTTGATAGTATTCGAGATAATTAACGATTTTGGTATTAATTTGCTGCTGTGACCTTGACCTTTGGACCCATGACTTTTTTCTATACATCAAAATGATCGTTGTATCAATACCTACAACATTCCAATATACATGCTTATATAAAAGTTTATAGTTTTCAAGATAATGAACCATTTCAGGTTTCTTTCGCATCTGTGACCTTGACCTTAAAACCAATGACCTAAATCTATGTATCAAAATAACCGTTACATCATAACCAATAACATTCCAATATACATGCCTATACAAAAAGTTTATAGTTTTTGAGATAATTAACCTTTTTGGTATTGTTTTGCTACTGTGACCTTGATCTTTGGACCCATGACCTTTTACTATACATCAAAATGATCGTTGTATCAATACCTACAACATTCTAATATACATGCTTATACAAAAGTTCATAGTTTTCAAGATAATGAACCATTTCAGTATTCTTTCGCATCAGTGACCTTGACCTTTGAACCAATGACCTTAATCTATATATCAAAATGATCGTTACATCAATACCAACAATATTCCAATAAATGCCTATACAAAAAGTTTATAGTTTTCGAGATAATTAACCTTTTTGGTATTGTTTTGCTAATGTGACCTTGACCTTTAGACCCATGACCCTTTTCTATACATCAAAATGATTGTTGTATCAATACCTACAACTTTCTCATATACATGCTTATACAAAAAGTTCATAGTTTTCAAGATAATGAACCATTTCAGTATTCTTTCGCATCTGTGACCTTTACCTTTGAACCAATGACCTTAATCTATATATCAAAATGATCGTTACATCAATACCAACAATATTCCAATATACATGCCTATACAAAAAGTTTATAGTTTTCAATATATTTAAGCATTTTGGTATTGATTTGCTACTGTGGCCTTGACCTTTGGACCCATGACCTTTTTCTATACATCAAAATGATCGTTGTATCAATACCTACAACATTCCAATATACATGCTAATACAAAAAATTATAATTTTCAAGATAATGAACCATTTCAGGTTTCTTTCGCATCTGTGACCTTGACCTTTAAACAAATGACCTAAATCTATGTATCAAAATAACCGTTACATCATAACCAATAACATTCCAATATACATGCCTATACAAAAAGTTTATAGTTTTTCGAGATAATTAACGATTTTGGTATTGATTTGCTACTGTGACCTTGACCTTTGGACCCATGACCTTTTACTATACATCAAAATGATCGTTGTATCAATACCTACAACATTCCAACATACATGCTTATACAAAAAGTTTATAGTTTTCAAGATAATGAACCATTTCAGTATTCTTTCGCATCTGTGACCTTGACCTTTAACAAATGACCTAAATCTATGTATCAAAATGATCGTTACATCAAAACCAATAACATTCCGATATACATGCCTATATAAAAGTTTATAGTTTTCGAGATAATTACGATTTTGGTATTGATTTGCTACTGTGACCTGACCTTTGGACCCATGACTTTTAACTATACATCAAAATGATCGTTGTATCAATACCTACAACATTTTGATATACATGCTTATACAAAAAGTTAATAGTTTTCAAGATAATGAACCATTCAGGTTTCTTTCGCATCAGTGACCTTGACCTTAAAACCAATGACCTAAATCTGTATATCAAAATGATCGTTACATCAAAACCAACAACATTCCAATATACATGCCTATACAAAAAGTTTATATTTTTCGAGATAATAAATAATATAAGAAAGGTAAAAAATTAGGTCATGACCTTCATAATTGACCTTGACACCATTTTGAAGGTAATTACAAGAATATGTCAAAACTGAAAACAATTTAAAAATATTTTTACGATTTTTGCAAAATTGAACGCAAAAACGCGTAACCTATTTTTACACCAAATTTCATGAAATGAAAAACTTAAAGGTTAAGACTATGTAGAATCCAAATATCACATCAGTTTTTGCCTCCAATGAGTGGTTCAAGAAGATTTTTTTAGGTTTTGTCTATTTTTAGTAACAGCGGCCATCTTGGATATTCGATCGCCATGATTTGAACAAACTATAGTTAGACTCTGTCAAGGACCTTCCCTGGCAAATTTGGTTTCAGTTGGCCCAGTAGTTTCGGAGGAGAAGATTAAAGTTTACTGACGCACGCACGGACGCCTAGCCATGCAATAAAAATATGTTGTGACAAATAAACTTGACATGTTTAAAATGGCAGAATATTGTGGTGTCCAAATAAGTAAAGAAAATGTGTGTTAGGCTTGGCTGAATACGCTATTCTATGAACTTTCTGACTTCCCCTTGTATGTCAAGTATGTGGCAAGTATAGCTAGCTAAACAGGAGCCGGTTACACTTCTGGGGCAATCAACCTCACTTTCCAAGCAGTTCACATCTGTCACCTCAATTTGCCAGCTTCAAAGTGTTGACTATGCTTTGGGAAAGTGGTTTACGAGGTGAAAAATGAGTATTCTACCCAAAAGCTCAAAGATCCAGACCAGAAACAGCAGCAGTAAATCAGTCTATTTATAATAATAATAATAATAATAATAATAATAATAAATTGTTATAATCTACTTTATTATCCCATCACCAGTTTACAGTTAAAGGGAGATAAATCCAATTTTATCTATCAATGACACTGATGCATAACTTGACCTTTGACCATCTGTAAAACTGATCTGGTGTATAACTTGACCTTTGATATATATAGTGAATCTGATCTGGTGTATAACTTGACCTTTGACCTACAAACCTTTTCCTTTTGGATGGATACGCCCACATGCAGCTCCTACTTTAGGATTTTTATTCATTTTGTCCATTAAAATCCGGACAGCTCCAGGTGTAAAATCAACGTCACCATCAAGTGCCAGGATGTAAGTATTCTGAGCCTTTATATATCAGCAACAAAATAAAATTATGATTAACAGTCATAAAATTACAAGGGGTGTTGTGTGTAACGGTTTATTCTATTTTTCTATTGCCTACCCCTAGCATAATTTTGCAAACATTTAAATTCACGGCCACAATTCATATAGATATTAAAATTCGTGAGCGGAAGGCTTTTATCTCCCCTTTCATAGGAAGTTTTGTTTTGTTATGTGTCATAGTCAGCATGTTTTTGAATTCAGCTTTTTATTTTTTTGTGATTTTTGGAATATTCGTCTGATATATGAATTCTCGACCAAGAGTCCTCATTAAAATACATGTCAATTAACCTCTCACAATAAAAAAGTAATCTTCATTTGAACAAAAACATACTGCAAAAAAACAGATATTGTGATGTATCATTAAACTATACTTCTGAATGATGGAACACCAGATTGCAATATGTCATAATGCTACACTTCTGAATGACGGAGGACCAGATTGCAATGTGTCATAATGCTACACTTATGAATGACGGAAGATTAGATTGCAATGTGTCATAATACTGCACTTCTGAATGACGGAAGACCAGATTGTGATGTACCATAATACTACACTTTTGAATGACAGAAGACCAGATTGTGATGTATCATAATACTACACTTCTAAATGACAGAAGACCAGATTGTGATGTATCATAATACTACACTTCTGAATGACGGAAGATTAGATTGCAATGTGTTATAATACTACACTTATGAATGACAGAAGACCAGATTGCAATGAGTCATAATACTACACTTCTAAATGACAGAAGACCAGATTGTGATGCATCATAATACTACACTTCTGAATGACAGAGGACCAGATTGTGATGTATTATAATACTATACTTCTGAATGACAGAAGACCAGATTGTGATGTATCATAATACTACACTTCTAAATGACAAAAGACCAGATTGTGATGTATCATAATACTACACTTCTGAATGACAGAAGATCAGATTGTGATGTATCATAATACTATACTTCTGAATGACAGAAGACCAGATTGTGATGTATCATAATACTACACTTCTGAATGACAGAAGATCAGATTGTGATGTATCATAATACTACACTTCTCAATGACAGAAGACCAGATTGCAATGTATCATAATACTACACTTCTGAATGACAGAAGATCAGATTGTGATGTATCATAATACTACATTTCTAAATGACAGAAGACCAGATTGTGATGTATCATAATACTATACTTCTAAATGACAGACGAACAGATTGTAATGTATCATAATACTACACTTCTGAATGACGGAAGATCAGATTGTGATGTATCATAATACTATACTTCTGAATGTCAGAAGACCAGATTGTGATGTATCATAATACTACACTTCTGATTGACAGAAGATCAGATTGTGCTGTACCATAATACTTCATTTCTGAATGTCAGAAGACCAGATTGTGATGTATCATAATACTACACTTCTAAATGACAGATGACCAGATTGTGATGTATCATAATACTATACTTCTGAATGACGGAAGACCAGATTGTGATGTATCATAATACTACACTTCTGAATGGCGGAAGACCAGATTGTGATGTATCATAATACTACATTTCTAAATGACAGAAGACCAGATTGTGATGTATCATAATACTACACTCCGGAATGACAGAAGACCAGATTGTGATGTATCATAATACTACACTTCTAAATGACAGAAGATCAGATTGTGATGTATCATTATACTACACTTCTGAATGACAGAAGACCAGATTGTGATGTATCATTATACTACACTTCTGAATGACAGAAGATGAGATTGTGATGTATCATAATACTACACTTCTGAATGACGGAAGATCAGATTGTGATGTATCATAATACTACACTTCTGAATGACAGAAGACCAGATTGTGATGTATCATAATACTACACTTCTGAATGACGGAAGATCAGATTGTGATGTATCATAATACTATACTTCTGAATGACAGAAGATCAGATTGTGATGTATCATAATACTACACTTCTGAATGACGGAAGATCAGATTGTGATGTATCATAATACTACACTTCTGAATGACAGAAGACCAGATTGTGATGTATCATAATACTACACTTCTGAATGACGGAAGATCAGATTGTGATGTATCATAATACTATACTTCTGAATGACGGAAGATCAGATTGCGATGTATCATAATACTACACTTCTGAATGACGGAAAATCAGATTGTGATGTATCATAATACTACACTTCTGAATGAGGGAAGATCAGATTGTGATGTATCATAATACTACACTTCTGAATGACAGAAGATCAGATTGTGATGTATCATAATACTACACTTCTGAATGACAGAAGACCAGATTGTGATGTATCATAATACTACACCTCTGAATGACGGAAGATCAGATTGTGATGTATCATAATACTATACTTTTGAATGACAGAAGATCAGATTGTGATGTATCATAATACTACACTTCTGAATGACAGAAGATCAGATTGTGATGTATCATAATACTACACTTCTGAATGAAGGAAGACCAGATTGTGATGTATCATAATACTATACTTCTGAATGACAGAAGATAAGATTTTGATGTATCATAATACTACACTTCTGAATGAGGGAAGATCAGATTGTGATGTATCATAATACTATACTTCTGAATGACAGAAGATCAGATTGTGATGTATCATAATACTACACTTCTGAATGACAGAAGATGATATTGTGATGTATCATAATACTACACTTCTGAATGACGGAAGATCAGATTGTGATGTATCATAATACTACACTTCTGAATGACAGAAGACCAGATTGTGATGTATCATAATACTACACTTCTGAATGACGGAAGATCAGATTGTGATGTATCATAATACTATACTTCTGAATGACAGAAGATCAGATTGTGATGTATCATAATACTACACTTCTGAATGACGGAAGATCAGATTGTGATGTATCATAATACTACACTTCTGAATGAAGGAAGACCAGATTGTGATGTATCATAATACTATACTTCTGAATGACAGAAGATCAGATTGTGATGTATCATAATACTACACTTCTGAATGAGGGAAGATCAGATTGTGATGTATCATAATACTATACTTCTGAATGACAGAAGATCAGATATTGATGTATCATAATACTACACTTCTGAATGACAGAAGATGAGATTGTGATGTATCATAATACTACACTTCTGAATGACGGAAGATCAGATTGTGATGTATCATAATACTACACTTCTGAATGACAGAAGACCAGATTGTGATGTATCATAATACTACACTTCTGAATGACGGAAGATCAGATTGTGATTTATCATAATACTATACTTCTGAATGACATAATACTACACTTCTGAATGACAGAAGATCAGATTGTGATGTATCATAATACTACACTTCTGAATGACAGAAGACCAGATTGTGATGTATCATAATACTATACTTCTAAATAACAGAAGACCAGATTGTGATGTATCATAATACTACACTTCTGAATGACAGAAGACCAGATTGTGATGTATCATAATACTACACTTCTGAATGACGGAAGATCAGATTGTGATGTATCATAATACTATACTTCTGAATGACATAATACTACACTTCTGAATGACAGAAGACCAGATTGGGATGTATCATAATACTACACTTCTGAATGACAGAAGATCAGATTGTGATGTATCATAATACTACACTTCTGAATGACAGAAGATCAGATTGTGATGTATCATAATACTACACTTCTGAATGACAGAAGACCAGATTGTGATGTACCATAATACTATACTTCTAAAAGACAGAAGACCAGATTGTGATGTATCATAATACTACACTTCTGAATGACAGAAGACCAGATTGTGATGTATCATAATACTATACTTCTCAATAACAGAAGACCAGATTGCAATGTACATGTATCATAATACTACACTTCTGTATGACGGAAGATCAGATTGTGATGTATCATAATACTACACTTCTGAATGACAGAAGATCAGATTGTGATGTATCATAATACTACACTTCTGAATGACAGAGGATCAGATTGTGATGTATCATAATACTACACTTCTGAATGACAGAAGATCAGATTGTGATGTATCATAATACTACACTTCTGAATGACGGAAGATCAGATTGTGATGTATCATAATACTACACTTCTGAATGACAGAAGACCAGATTGTGATGTATCATAATACTACACTTCTGAATGACAGAAGATCAGATTGTGATGTATCATAATACTACACTTCTGAATGACAGAAGACCAGATTGTGATGTATCATAATACTACACTTCTGAATGACAGAAGATCAGATTGTGATGTATCATAATACTACACTTCTGAATGACAGAAGACCAGATTGTGATGTATCATAATACTACACTTCTGAATGACAGAAGATCAGATTGTGATGTATCATAATACTACACTTCTGAATGACAGAAGATCAGATTGTGATGTATCATAATACTACACTTCTGAATGACAGAAGATGAGATTGTGATGTATCATAATACTACACTTCTGAATGACGGAAGATCAGATTGTGATGTATCATAATACTACACTTCTGAATGACAGAAGACCAGATTGTGATGTATCATAATACTACACTTCTGAATGACGGAAGATCAGATTGTGATGTATCATAATACTATACTTCTGAATGACATAATACTACACTTCTGAATGACAGAAGATCAGATTGTGATGTATCATAATACTACACTTCTGAATGACAGAAGACCAGATTGTGATGTACCATAATACTATACTTCTAAATGACAGAAGACCAGATTGTGATGTATCATAATACTACACTTCTGAATGACAGAAGACCAGATTGTGATGTATCATAATACTACACTTCTGAATGACGGAAGATCAGATTGTGATGTATCATAATACTATACTTCTGAATGACATAATACTACACTTCTGAATGACAGAAGATCAGATTGTGATGTATCATAATACTACACTTCTGAATGACAGAAGACCAGATTGTGATGTACCATAATACTATACTTCTAAATGACAGAAGACCAGATTGTGATGTATCATAATACTACACTTCTGAATGACAGAAGACCAGATTGTGATGTATCATAATACTATACTTCTCAATAACAGAAGACCAGATTGCAATGTACATGTATCATAATACTACACTTCTGAATGACAGAAAATCAGATTGTGATGTATCATAATACTATACTTCTGAATGACAGAAGACCAGATTGTAATGTATCATAATACTACACTTCTGAATGACAGAGGACCAGTTTGTGATGTATCATAATACTATACTTCTAAATGACAGAAGACCAGATTGTGATGTATCATAATACTACACTTCTGAATGACAGAAGATCAGATTGTGATGTATCATAATACTACACTTTGAATGACAGAAGATCAGATTGTGATGTATCATTAATCTACATTTCTGAATGAAGGAAGATCAGATTAGAAAGATGACTTAAATTTCTACTCAGATTTAAAAATATTTGTGTTGCCAATGAGGAAAACATTTTCAGAAACAAACCAGAGGCTCAGTGTGGCTGAGCCTGTATCGCTCACCTGACTAAAATGCTTTTAAAGCAAATTTGTATTCCAGTGATGAACAAATGCACTGTTTATATCAGACAGAATGGCTAAGGAAATCACTGTAGAACTATATGTACCATTCAGTTTTTTCAATCTGATTAAAATCACATCTCTTACTTGTTCTTCCCCTAGGGTCCAATGTGAAACAATGTTCTCTGCTGGCAGCCATGTTTTATGGCAGATCAGAAAAATTTTGGCAATCTATGTAAAGGACCTTCTATACATCATTCCTGTAAAGTTTGGTTCAATTTGCTTCACTAGCTTCAGAGGAGATAGCATATATATGCTTTTCCCATAGGGTCCAATGTTAAACTATCTTCTGCGCTGGCGGTCATGTTTTTTGGCGGATCAGAAAATTTTTGGCAATCTAAGTAAAGGACCTTCTATACATCATTCCTGTGAAGTTTTGTTAAATTTGCTTTAGTCATTTCTGAAGACATAGTCAAAAATGTGTTTTTCCCATAGGGTCCAATGTTTAACTATCTTTTGCGCTGGCAGCCATGTTTTTTGGCCAATCAGAAAAATTTTGGCAATCTATGTAAAGGACCTTCTATACATCATTTCTGTAAAGTTTGGTTAAATTCCCTTTAGTTATTTCTGAGAAGATAGCCAAAAATTCGTTTTTCCCATAGGGTCCAATGTTAAACTATCTTCTGCCCTGGCGGCCATGTTTTTTGGCGGATCAGAAAACTTTTGGCAATTTAAGTAAAGGACCTTCTATACATCATTCCTGTAAAGTTTGGTTTAATTTGCTTCACTAGCTTCAGAGGAGATAGAATATATATGCTTTTCCCATAGGGTCCAATGTTAAACTATCTTCTGCGCTGCGGCCATGTTTTTTGACGGATCAGAAAATTTTGGCAATTTAAGTAAAGGACCTTCCTTACACCATTCCTGTAAAGTTTGGTTAAATTTGCTTCAGTCATTTCTGAGGAAATAGTCAAAAATGCATTTTTCCCATAGGGTCCAGTGTTAAACTATCTTCTGCGCTGGCAGCTATGTTTTTTGGCGGATCAAAAAAATTTCGGCAATCTAAGTAAAGGACCTTCCCTACATCATTCCTGTAAAGTTTGGTTAAAATTGCTCTAGTGGTGTCAGAGGAGATAGTCAAAATGTGAAAGGTTTACGGACGGACGACGGACGACAGACGACGACGGACTCCAAGTGATGGCAAAAGCTCACATGGCCTTTGGCCAGGTGAACTAAAAAGTAAATACCTAGTTAAATACCTTGTTTTTGTCAAGAGTGATACCTGAAATATATTTTTTATGTTTGGCCTAAGTGATGTTAGACTATCAGCAGTGTCCAATACAATAATCAACTCTTACCTGGGAGAAAACGTCATTCTCACTAGACTGAAATATGTTACTGTTTACATTATTTCCACCTGATTGGTCCACACTGTTTTGCTCGTTGCCCTGTTTGTTATAAACATCAGATTCGATGTCGACTAGAACTTTCTCCTGACAGGAGCTTGTTATACGATAGCCCAACAGATAATACATGTACATCACCTAATGAATGATAAAGACATGTAAATTCAGTCAATCAGGATCCCTGCCAACAGGTTTTTTTGGTGATTTGCACTTATGTTCCAAGGGCAATAACTACCAGGAAGATTAGCAAACCACCTTGGGTTAACGAAATGCACATCTCCTATCAATATTACTGCTTTGCACCAAGTTTTCATGAAATAGTGCAATATAGTTTTGGAAAATTAGCACAGACAAGAATTTCTGAAATGCGAATGGAAGGAAAGAAGACATGACGGATGGAAACTCGGATTTAATCTTTCCCTCTTTCTTCCATAGCCAGGGGATAATAATTATAACAAGTAATTACAGAATAAGAATCGCCGCCATGTTGTTGAAGAGGAATAATTTAATTCTAGGTATCTTTTTAATATCATCATTTTCATTTTTTTATGATAACCAACACTGGCCACGTGATCAATACCGAGTCGGCGGTTGTTAATGGTTATGCGCTCATTACGCCAGTGACGTAATTTGTATTAACGGGCCTATTATGGTGGCAATTGAATGAAAAGATCTCAAAACATTTAACTGTCATTAAAAGTATAAATATACTTGCAAAATTATTTTTAATTAAATTATAAGAAATAACTTTTATATTTTTTTGGTTTATCCTTTTTAACCCACAAAACAGGTGTGTAAACTTTTGTATAACCGGTTTCACAGAGTTATACAGTTAACACACCAGATTTTGGGGGTTAAAAATGATAAACCAAAAAAAAAATCAAAATTATTTCTTAAACAAATGGGGAAATAAACATATCATGGAGTGGAAAACCCTCTGGAAACTACTCGAAACTACTCACCGATGTTGACAATGATAAATTATTAATCTTACAAGTCATTATGAAGTTCTGAGAAGCTGCTCCGACAACTGAATATTTTAAAGTAGCAGACTTACTTGAGACCATCTTTTCCTGTGTCTAATTTTGCTTTTATTCTTCAAATGTAAGTACATCAGATTACCACCAGGCATTTGAAATACAAGCTGTCCTCCATATGGGGTGGGTATCTTATATGGTGGGTCCGGGACAATTGGACGCTGATGAACAGAACTGAAATAAAAGATAGGCCACATTAACTTAAATAATTAATGTAATAGTTAACCATAACTGTCAGTGAAGCTGTTTTAAACACCCCCTAAAGTATTGTCAATGGGTCATGAGAATCTTGTGTACTAATAATTGCATTGGATGTGTAAAAAATCCTATTGCTTTATCACAAGTAACATTTGAGGCCGCGGTGGCCTAATCGATAAGACGTCAGTCTTCAAATCCAGGATATCTTACTGCTGTGAGTTCGAGTCCCGCTCAGATCAAAATGGGAAAGTAAATTTTCTTTGCCGTTGTCCTTTTCTGGTTCACGGGGGTGTCAGTATAATGTGACTGTGGGGATTGGTACACTTTTCTGCAATGTACTGACTCTGTGAGCTAGCACGTTAAAGTCGCCCTGAGTGTGCGCTAGTACAAGGCAGACCATAAAAAACCCTCGCACGTCACATGCATACAAAAAATTGTTTATAGATTAATCCATAGAGATTAATAAAAGAGTTCTAGTTGTCGCAAATAGCTTAAAAATTGCTAATGCGATGTTAAGCAACATTCGACCAACAAATAACATCTGTGCATTATTTTAGAAAAATTAGATCGTGCTGAAATGCTAGAAATCACAATATTTATCAATAGCTCACAAAATAAATCTGATCAAACTTTAAAATAATTGAAGGTACACATGTTGTTATCACAAAAAAACATCTGTGCATAATTTCAGAAAAATTAGATCATGTCAAAATGAATAAATCTTTGGCGAAAATTTTAAGTATGGAAATCAAAACATTTTCTAATAATTTGCATAATAAATCTGATTGAACTTTTAAATAAAATAAGGTGCACAGGTTGTTATCAGACATAACATCTGTGCATAATTTCAGAAAATTCAAATCATGTCAAAATGAATAAACCTCTGCACATAATAATGTCTATGGATGGACATAAATATGGTCAAGATGATTCCAGTATAAAAATCAAGTACTGTAGAGGTCAACTAACATCTGTACTGAAATTAAAATATTACAGTGATAGGCCAATGTAAATATTTAATCTTAGTTTAAACAATACTTATTGAACTGAATATAATACATATAACAAGATTACAAATAATTAATTGATAGGGTTCTGGAAATAGAAAATATCTCTAATATCAACCAGTCTCCTATATCTCAAACACTTAAACATCTAATGAAGGCGTATAATTAATTACATAATAATAATATTAATAATTATAATAATGAGTAATAATATAATGATGGATGCATCATTACAAATAAGGTGCCCAAAAGAACAAAAATCAAACCCTGTATTCAGAACTCATATTAGGAGGACTTGCACTTTTTACCTTTTTTCCATATCAATGGCAACGGCTGCCATTTTGAAATTTTAAGCCTTTAATAAAGTTCTACATACAATAGAAAAACTGCAGAGATACCCAATGACTTTTTGCGATTGTTAAAATGACAACAAAAATATGATCACTTAGCACAATTTATAAAATGTATCATTTATTCATTTACATGGTATTACAATATTGTTAACATGTACTTAGTTATAACCCTTGTTTCTATCAAATACCAGGTTTCCAAACTTAAAAAACACTTAATCAAATAGTAACACATATTTTAATCCCGGCATGCTTATTAGAAATTTTAAACTTGTAATATTCTTTTCATTTTATGATTGAATTGTATATATAGAAGTAGTACATGAATACAATTGATTAAAATTCAAACAATAGGCAAAGTTGATTGACATCACTTATACCCAATATCACAACCTGTTGTTTTGATGAGCTAATAATGTGTTGATTTTAAATAAATCCAAGTGTTTACCCATGTAATGTCATATTGATAACTAAATGCAGCTACTCTATCAAATTGAATAATAAATCATGCCCAGGGATAACTGACCATTAGTGTTGCTTATAAAAAAGATTTAGCTTGAGAGCTTTTGGACATGGATCAGTGATTACTTAAGTATCCTTGACAATGAGAATTCATGCCTATTGTTTTAATTCTTAAAAAAATGATAGCAACCATCCCATCAAGAAAACTATAGTTTGAGGGTGGGGATCTCAAAGTCAGTACCTAGACCTACCTGTCCCCACCCTCCCCCCCCATTAGAATGACCATATGTGTTTACTTTAGCATCAAATCTATTCACTTTCCATAAAGAATAAGAAATATATATGTTAGGGTGGGATCTGAACTGATCAAAAGTTAGTACCCAGCCCCGCCTGTCCCAACCCTCCTCTGGAATAACGTCATTGGTATTTCTACAGTATCACTTTATTCAACTTTTAAAACAGAAGCGGAAATATATAGTTTCAGGGTGTGGTTATCAACCATATAAAAGTTAGTACCAAGCCCCGCTCACCCTTTAACCTTTAATAAAGTTCTACATACAATAGAAAACAGCAGAGAAACCCAATGACTTTTTGCCATTGTTAAAATGACAACAAAAATATGATCACTTAGCATAATTTACAAAATGTATCATTTATTCATTTACATGGTATTACATTATTGTATACATGTACTTAGTTAACACTTTTTTCTATCAGATACCAGGTTTCCAAACTTAACAAGAGGCCCATGTGCCTTAACGCTCACCTGAGGCTAAGTACATATCACATGCAGAGGTTCAATGGTCAATAACATTTATTAAAGAGAACTCCTAATTTTCAGCAGTAAGGCAGAATTAAATGCAAGGATTTTTGCAAATTAATCATACCTTGTCCCGAGATTGCTACATATAATATATGTATAATATAGTAATACATATAGTATATAGTCTAGCTACAACACATTATTTATAAACAGCTAAAACGTAAAAACAAAAGTATGAAACTATGACCTTCATCTATATATCAAAATGATTGTTAGGCCATTACCTACATTATTCGAATATACATGCCTATACAAAAAGTTAATAGTTTTCGAGATAATTAACCATTTCAGTATCCTTTCCCATCTGTAACCTTGACCTTTGAACCCATGACCTTAATCTATATATAAAAATGATCGTTAAATCAATTCCTACAATATTGTATATACATGTCTATACAAAAAGCTTATAGGTTTTAAGATAATTAACTATTTCAGTATTCTTTCGCATCTGTGACCTTGACCTTTGAACGCATGACATTAATCTATATATCAAAATGATCGTTAAATCCAAACCTACAATATTCTAATATACATGTTTACACAAAAAGTTATTAGTTTTCTAGATAATTAACCATTTCGGTATTCTTTCGTATTTGTGACCTTGACCTTTGAACCTATGGTATTAATCTGTATATCAAAATGATCGTTAAATCAAAACCTACAATATTCGAATATACATGTCTATACAAAACGTTAAAAGTTTTCGAGATAATTAACCATTTAGGTATTGATTTGCATCTGTGACCTTGACCTTTGGACCCATGACCTCAATCTACATATCAAAATGATCGTTAAATCAATTCCTACAATACTGTGATATACATGTCTATACAAAAAGTTAATAGTTTTCTAGATAATTAACAATTTCGGTATTCTTTCGTATTTGTGACCTTGACCTTTGAACCCATGACCTTTATCTATATATCAAAATGATCGTTAAATCAATTCCTTCAATATTGTAATATACATGTCTATACAAAAAGTTTATATATTTGAGATAATTAACCATTTCGGTATTGTTTTGCATCTGTGACCTTGACCTTTGAACCCATGACCTTTATTAATATATCAAAATGACCATTGTGCCATAACCTACAATATTCTAATATGTATGCCTATACAAAAAGTTAATAGTTTTGCAGATAATCAACTATAACGGTAATAGTTGTGCATCCTTGACCTTTGAACTCATGACCTTGATCTATATATAAAAATGATCGTCATGTCAATACCTACAATTAACTGAAAATCCCATGCCATTATCACCTGAAATCTTTAAAAAATAGCATTTGTTATCAAAGGTCAAAAACAGGGACATGACCTTGACCTTTGACCTTGACATCTTTTGGAAGAAAATAGCAAGACAAGATCAACAGTGAAAACTCCATACAATTATCTTCAGCCGTTATTGATTTATAACAATAAATGTCTCATTTTCAAAATTACATAATTTTACGCAAAAAACGCGTAACCTTTTTTTCGTTCAATTTTCATGAAAAACACAATTTTTATGTTCCAAGGTATGCTGAATCTAAATATCTAATCAAAATTTGCCTGTACCTTTTGGTTTCAGAGAAGAAGAGTTTTTTGTCTTTTTGCTATTTTTTAGTAATGGCGGCCATCTTGTTGGGCGTGGCCAATTCCCGAACATAATTTTGAAAGTCTGTTACCAAGGCATGATAATCGCCAAGTTTCATCAAATTCGGCCCAGTAGTTTTGGAGAAGAAGATTAAAATGTAAAGTTTACACACGACGCACGACGGACGATGCACGACGGACGAAAAACGGTAATAGATTGTAATAGCTCATCTGAGCCTATGGCTAAAGTGAGCTAAAAATCTGTTAAATCAAATAGTAACACTTATTTTAATCCGAGCATGCATTACCAGGTATTAGAAATTTTAATTTGTAATATTCTTTTTATTTTATGATTGAATTTTATATATAGAAGTAGTACATGAATCCAATTGGTTAAAATTCAAACAATAGGCAAAGTTGATTGACATCACCTATACCCAATATCACAACCTGTTGTTTTGATGAGCTAATGATGTGTTGATTTTAAATTAATCCAAGCATTTACCCAGGTAATGTCATAATGATAACTAAATGCAACTACTCTATCAAATTGAATTAGAAATCATGCCCCAGGGATAACAGGCCATTAGTGTTGCTTATAAAAAATAGCTTGAGAGCTTTTGGACATGGATCAGTGATTACTTAAGTATCCTTGACAATGAAAATTCATGCTTATTATTTAAATTCTTAAACAAAATGATAGCAACCAATACAAAAAGAAAACTATAGTTTGAGGGTGGGGATCTCAAAGTTAGTACCTAGACCTACCTGTCCCCACCGTCCTATTGGAATGACCATATGGGTTTACTTTAGTATCTATGTGTTCAGCTTTTCATAAAGAATAAGAAAATATATATGTTAGGGGTGGGGATCTGAACTGATCAAAAGTTAGTACCCAACCCCGCCTGTCCCTACCCTCCTCTGGAATAACGTCATTGGTATTTCTGCAGTATCAATTTATTCAACTTTTAAAACAGAAAAATAGGAGGTCCACATGTTCAATGTATAGGGAAACATCCTGCAAAGTTTCAGACTTTTTGGTTAAAAGCTGTAAGAAGAGTTGATTACACAAAATGGGTACCCCTCATATCATAGGTCAAAGGTCAAAGTCAAGGTCACAGTGACCTAAATTTGGTACATGACACATCGCCTTCCCATGATGCATCCACATTCCAAGTTTGATACTGAGTAATCCTAGGTGCTACGGAACAAAAGTTCTGTTCCTGACACGAAGATGCACAAGGTTTTACTATCATAGAGGTCAAAGGTTAAAGTCAAGGTCATAGTGACCCAAATTTGGTACATGACACATCGCCTTTCCATGCATCCACAAATCAAGTTTGATAATCCTAGGTGCAGCGGTTCAAAAGTTCTGTTCCGGACACGAAGCGGGACAGACAGACAGACAGACGGACAAGGTGATTCTATATACCCCCCAAACTTCGTTTGCAGGGGTATAATAATAATAATACAGGGGCGTATTCTGAGATATCATGTAGGCACAAACCAAGTCTGCATTTTAGGTGGTCCCTCAGCCGGAATATTTTGAAAAATTAGATAGAAAAACACACAATTTCTAGTGTTTCAATGTCTATTTTACACATTGTATGCTGTTATCTTTTTGACTATTTAAAATTGTTAATTCAAAGAGAAATATTGACTTCATTTAGTGCTCAATTCGTATGTGGAAGGTCAGGGTTCGAATACCGGCCAGGCAGACCAAAGTCTTGAAAAGTGGCAGTCTTGAGCATTTAGTTCTAAATAAAAGTCACTGGTCCTTTGAATTTAAAGTATCTATTTAAATAGTTCTTAATAATTCAATTCTCATTTGTTAAAAGAATTTTAATTTAAGTATGAAAGAATTGGACAATTTGCACACATAAAATAATTCGCTACACGAATTATTCAGTGTGCAAAATGTCCCATTCTTTCATACTTCAATAACAAAATAAATCAAAACACCAAAGGTGCCCAGCGAACAGATCGATAGAGAGCGAGAACAAAATGCAAGCATCTTTAACAATTGCTAATTACCTATCATCATGAAGGATGTTATAACTGTGTCAGTTTTTAAGTACAAGCCAAGATTGCACCGAGTCTCATTTTTTCAATATGTATTATTCTTCACATGTTTTTTTTCACAGAAGTGTTTTCAAAGTAGGCATATATTCTGCACTGCTGAAAACTTAGAATTAGATGCTGCATAATACATGCAATTTTCTTGTCTCCTGTACATCTGTATTTAGTTCTATCTTTGGTTGTGGCAAGAAAAGTTTTATTCAGTTGAAAACTTCAGTGTTCTATTTTGAAATTGGCATAAGCGTTCTACAAATTTTGTTCAGTGGTTGTCTTTAGTGTGTGTGGTGTGCGTCTTGTAATTTATTCAATATTTACAATATATGCCTTGCGTAAGATTTTACAAAGTACATGTACATTTTGTTCAGCTGCAAACTTTTATAAATACTTTCCATTTTTGAGAAGACTGATTTTTTTCACAGGCTCTGGTTTTAAAATGCTGTTGTTACAAATGTAGCAAATGTCAAATCTTAAAGAAACATTGTCAAACATAGGGAAGCTCAATTGAAAACCTTAAATTCCAATATACAGTTGTATACACTGTTGTCTTATAAAAAGGGAGCTCAAAGGAGCCGGAATTGCTCACCTGGCATGATTGACAGGAAAATGGCCGCCATCACTCAGAACAATATTTTGTCATCGACATTAAAATCTATATATTCCCATGAATATAACATTGAAATCGAAACAACTTATATATTTCGCAGGGAAATGCTAACCATATCACAAATGGCCAACCGGAAACAATTTGTGTCTGCGCCACTTAACTATGCATACCATTTTATTCATGTAAACCAAATACTCTTGAATTTTGAGCAACTTGAAATTTGAGGAGAAAGGGCAGGCTTGCAGAAAATGACCGTTCATTTTTTCGTCATCCCCATTAATCTCGGCATACCATGTTTCTCATAACCTGAAAATAGTCACTCAAAAAGAAATGGGTCAAAAACTCAATGGGCCGGGTTGCCATTAAGTCAGGTACACATCTTTGATAATCTTTTGATATACACAGTACAAAGTAACTAAGTTTCACAGTCTGGAAAAATGGGGAAAAAATCCTGAAATATTTCCAAAACGTCAGGTGCATACCTTCAATATTTATAGAAACATTCAGTGAAGTTTAATGGTTTTTGATTGAAAATTTGGGAGTTGAGTTCACAAAATAGGTACCCCCAGTTCAAATACTTGCTAAAAAGTGACTACGTTTCAAATTCTGGAAAAAATCTTGAAATATTTCCATAAAGTAAGGTGCACAACTTCAATATATATAGAAACATTCTGTGAAGTTTCAATGCTTTTGGTTGAAAACTGTAAGAGGAATTGAGTTCACAAAGTAGTTACCTGTTCAAAAACTTGCTGAAAAGTGACTAAGTTTCAAAGTCTGGAAAAATGGGAAAAAAATCTTGAAATATTTCAATAAAGTCAGGTGCACATCTTCAATGTATATAAAAACATTCTGTGAAGTTTCAAGGTTTTTGGTTAAAAACTCTAGGAGGAATTGATTTCACAAAGTAGGTACATCCGTTCAAAAACTTGCTAAAAAGTGACTAAGTTTCAAAGTCTGGAAAAATGGGAAAAAAATCTTGAAATATTTCCAAAAAGTCAGGTGCACATCTTCAATATATATAGAAACATTCTGTGAAGTTTCAAGGCTTTTGGTTGAAAACTGTAAGAGGAGTTGAGTTCACAAAGTTGGTACCCTATTTTCCCCGCCCGACCGCCCGCCCGCCCGACATCCACCATACTATAAACCGGATTTGCACTCCGTGCAACCCGACCAAAAAAACCGGTCTTGTTCTTCTAGGATCACTCAAAAATCCAATAAGATTATTCTCAAAAGTGTACAGTATAGTTCCCTGATCTTTAATCGAGTTTAATAAAGATATGCCATTTTATTTCAAGTAAATGTCACCTGTACAAGTGAGAAATCGGCACATTTTTTTTCATTATTGGGAATGTCGACAGTGATAGTACCATACAAAACGGCAATAAAATAACAAGCCGGACCCGCACAATTCCTGGAAAAATCGCAAAGTAGAATGTCTGGCGTTTTACCACAAAGTGAGTTCGCTACCACGACCAAGACCAAAAATGATGAGTCGCTTAATTGGGGCGGTTCATTGCCAAATCAGAAAAGATTTGCTCATCTTCCCTTCAGCTTCGATCATTTTATACGAATACAGTGGCACTCCTACTCAGTGACGTACGAACTGGTTAGATTATTAATTTGTCAGTTGGGTTGAGTTTATTCTTTATATCCTGCAGAGAAATTCATCGCAAGAAAAGGTTCGCCACGAATACATTTTATCATGACATGTGGCTGCTCTCAAAGATTTCAGTATTGTGCGTGAGAGTAACGTATTACGGCCCAAATCACTCTCTCAAGCCAAACATTCACTATTAGACCAAAATGCCGGAAATTTGAGGAAAACAGAGAGACTGGATTAGAAAGCCTAACATAAATGTTTTACACCGATATACATGTAGTTATATTATAAGCACGAAGCCTTCTGGTATGGTACCATTCTGATTTATGGATAACGAGCGGCCTTCAAGGTTAGCGACAATTCAACACCACGGCTCACACAAAAGAGAAAATTGGCAAAGAAACTTGCTTTTATGGTTGCTGCTGCTTAAAAAGCAAATTTTATCCATTATGAGCTTGCAAATATCCAATTAAAAGTTCAAATTTAGAAAATCACTTTTGAGGTCACTCTGGACAGTTACGATAGTTTTCATTATTTGCAATTCGTTAACAAAAATGATAGCAATCAAACGCATCTGACAAGTATCATGTCGATGATACCAAATGTGAAAGTCCAGCAATTTGTCAAGATTTCTCCAAGATTCCAAGATTTCCCACATTTCTCTACTGAAGAAAATCAAACAATGATCACTCGCGGTGTTTTTAATATTGAAAATACAAACAAACTACATGTACAGCTGAAGTGGATACGTGATTTTCCACCCGTCGCGGTGTCAAAAGTTGCCGATATGAAGGGATTAATTTTCACAATAAATAACAGATCAAAAGTATTTCTGCCGCGGTGGACAGTAAAATCGTCCGCCGGCAGGAAAAATCTCCACCGCAATGTTTAATGAAAATGAATTGCACTTTAACATTGATGGATAATCACGTTATCTAGGTACATGTACAGTCGAACTTAGTTTTTTTTTTACAAATGCCAACGGTTATTCAAAGTTCCCGTCATTCTTTTAAAAATCGAACACCGCAGATTATTCGAACCTGAATTTTATACCCAAATATTTGTTAATGATACTTAACCACCCACCTCGAAGTTGTTTTTTCACCAATTTTAAGTTTTAAAAAAATACCAGTGTGCATGTTTTTCCGGCGTGTATATTTTAGTCACCTCATTAACCAAGCGAAACTGACAGTAAGTTCACACAAAGTGACATGTATTAGCCCTTCCAAGCTCTCATTTTAAAACTTTTTTCCAAAGCTTGCCGACAAAGATGATTAGACGGTTGAACGCACAATACCATTTTCAATTAATGTCCATCATAATCTGAAACCTAAGCATGTGCACACCGATAATGCGGTATTCCAACAAAGTGACGTGTATTAGCTCTTCAAACTTTTGTTCAAAGCTTGCCGACAAAGACGAGTAGACGGTTGCATGGACAATAAAGATATTTTCAATTAACCACCCCCGAAACAGGTCCATCATAATCTGATCTAAAGCGTCCTTAACACTTGTCTGTGTATTACATATCATGAGTACACACGCACTATCTTACCCCTATGTACTGTATAAAAGACATCTCGTTTTTTGTGTGTGTTTTTTTTCTTCAAAAGGTCACATGTAATTAAACACTTGCTATTTGGAAATTGCATTGAAAGCGACATTAAAACTGATGCTCCGTGTCGTGGTAAGCGCAGCGCTCTAAAAAACCACCCCAGTAATTATCGAGCGCATTGCAACGATAAATAATTCTGTCATTTCATCTATAGCTGATTTTGTCTCGATAAATGTGATAGATTCTTGACTGAACGTAAAACCCCATTCAATCAACCAATCATCTCTGCTTGTTGAGACCACTACGGTAGTTCAGTTTGTAGAGTGCTCGCTCCGTAAGTGGAAGGTCGTGGGTTCGATCCCCGGCCGGGTCTGACCCAAGACTTGAAAGTGGGTAGTGACTGTTCTTTTGCCAAGCACTCGGCATTACGAAATGAAAGTCATGGTTCTTTCGGATGGGAACTTAAAATAAACGAGGTCCCGTATCACGGTGGGCTTGGCACGCTAAAGAACCCTGCTGTATAATGCCATCAGCGCAACGCAAAGGCAAAATTTCTGCACCTTCGCCTATAGCTGGCGACGTTTCGATATAAGTGAAATATTCTTGACTGGGACGTTAAACACCATTACTCAACTCAACTCTGCTTGTTGAGGTCTCAGTGGCCGAGTTTTTCAAAGTGATCCTCTACCTTTCGCCCCCAAGGTTCGAATCGACGGGAAGTTTGTCATTTTATTTGCCGTTGGCTTAGATTTATTTCCCTTAAATGAAATCTGACTACTGTACACATCCAACTATTGGGGGAAAATGTCCAATTTAAGAAGGAATCATTGTGAAACTTGCGTTTTGTCACTGTGTTGACAGTAGTGATACCTTGTTCACGTGTGTGTGTGTGTGTGTGTGTGTGTGTGTGTGTGTGTGGTGTGTGTGTCGTGGATCTCTAACTGTAAGGATAACGGAAAACACAAACTATTACAATACACTTATTTAATCCTTAAAACTGATGACCGTGGTGGACGATACGGTGGACTAGTCCTTTCAATATTTTACCAACGGCAAAATCGTCCACCGAAAATTGCGGTGGTCAGGTAATTCCCACCGGAATCCACCGGAAATTTTGCTGTCACGGATTAAAAAACGCCGCGGCGGGTGGAAATTCACGTATCCACTTAAGCTGTACTGTACAGTGCAAAACCACTAAGTATTCTCGCACTTTGGCGTATATGCCGGAATGAAGTCTATGTACAGGTGCACGATTAAAGCCGCCTGAAAAGTCTTTTTTCAGGGCCGATTTTCATATGAAAAGGCTGAAAACGAGCATGAAAAAAACAACGATATTCCTTTGCATCCGCACATCTTCAAGACTACACCTACGTCTGATAACTTAAAACTAACATTGCTTCGCCCTGTACGCTATCACCACGTGAAACATGATACATTTCATCCAGTTTTAGTTGCGATTTTAAATTAGTAACTTTATTTTTTAAGTTTTAACGCTATCCACAGAGAATTCATTTTATTCGCCTCGTGACGGCGGTTCGCCCATAGTGGTGGAAACTACAGAACGGTCAAAGCAGGCTGACGGTTGGATTTGCACAGAATCAACATTTTTTTAAATGCTCATTTTATGAATAAATAAAGATTAAATATATAAATATAAAAAAATAATGTGGAAATTTTTTATCAAATGTTCATGACAGCAGAGTAAAACGAAAATATTCAACCAATCAAATAACGGCTTATAACATGTGTCCGGTACTTGCTGTATGTTTAATGATCAAGAGTTTATGAATGAATATCCCATTCATAAATCGGTTACGGTGTATTTTTAGAATCCATACGCTAGTAATGTAAGAACTACTATAATGTAGCTATTGCATCGAACTTTGTTCCAAATAGTTTAAACAATGATGCATATTCATTTTCATATTCCATACAACATTTGTATAATGTATACATCGATTATTTGTACACTGATAAATGACGCTCACATATCTGTGACCTTGACCCTTGAACGTATGGTCTTTATTAATATATCAAATATAAATCAAAGTACTGAAGGTACTGAAGCATCAGGTAAACTGAGCAATTTGATAAAATAAATGTGCACTTGAAACTGAGAGTTGTCTAATGAATCAGTAACAAATGAAAATCATGCAAATAATAGATACTGTGATCGGGAAGCCTCTAACAACAAGTCCGCTTTTTATGCAAGTTGTTAGGTTCTAACACATATCAATAGGTTACAAAGGTCAAAATGAACGCACCACACAATGTTTATCAATTGAGTAAACTAAATAATTCACATAAATATAAAGTTTCAATCTCTCAAAAACCAAGAGAGGCTACTAAAGACCCAACCCCAAATCAGAGTGAAAAATCTTAAGCGCAACAGAGAAAAAGACCAGAGAAACCATCATTTTGATTAAATTCTCAAAGTTAAAGGGGCATAACTCCACTAAAACGCAGTTGACTGGAAGAAAAACCCAAACTGGATCTGTAACACGCCACTATAGACTCTGTTCCAAATAGTTTCAAACAATGGTACATATTCATTTTCATATTCTCTACCGCATAATGTATACATCGATTATTTGCACACTGATACCAATGTTCTCATAAATGACGCTCACATACCTGATACCCGCACTACATTCTACACTTCCCCTGCATTGCTTCCCCCATTTAGAATTATCATCAATTTTCTTGCCAGCTGGTCTGCCGGCTCCCATGACAATACTCCCAGAAATCACTCTCTGTTCGTAAAAATGAATTTTATTCCTATTATACATCAATATTTTTGTCAAAATAATGTGTACGCACTTGCCTTTTGGCCTAAAGGCAGTTACACCACTGTAATAATAATAAATCTTTTCAACTCATTTGTTCTATATGAAAACACACATGCTAGCCAGCCAGTGATGGAGAAAACCATAGCATATATCTAACAAGAAGAATTTCTGAAAACATACCTAGCTGCTTCCTCCAAAACTTCAAACATCTGTAAGACAAACTGATTTGGTACAAATTCTTCATCATCATCAATATCAAATGCATCATCAAACAGGATATGTGCTACAAATAACAAACATAAAATTATCTCAACTTTGTACTGTCAGTTACACTGGGGCTCAATGGACAAGTAATCCAATACAATCATGTATATTGTATCTCCAGTGATTTTGTTACATTTTTTAACAGGAGGCCAAACAGGGCCTGTATCGCTCCCTTGGTCTCATTAGCCAAAAATCAAAGGACATCTGCTGATTCTATATATTTGATGATGACAAGTCTCTTGGTTAATGAGGAGTCATTTATAATATTTATCTCCAGTGATTTTGTTACAATTTTTAAAAACTTCCTGCCTTTTAAATTGGGTAAATTTGAAGTTCTGAAATACAGCAAACTGCATAATGACATGATTGCAGTAGCCTATGAGCTTCAATGCAAAGATATTTTATTGTGACAATATCTAACATTTAGTGGGTGAGAACAACTGCCATAAGCTCAAATGACCTTTGGTCAGGTGAACTAAAAATCAATTGGGATACAATTTTTTTGACCTTTAAAAGCAGATGGCCTTTATACAGCAGGTGTCCCTTATATAGAGGCGGCTTTAAAGGCAGGATTGACTGTATTTAACAGCAGGTGTCCCTTATATAGAGGTGGCTTTGAAGGCAACTTTGGCTATATTTAACAACAGGTGTCCCTTATATAGAGGTTGTTTTTGAGGCAGGTTTGGTTGTTTATAACAGCAGGAGTCCCTTACATAGAGATTGCTTTGAAGGCAGGTTTGGCTGTATTTAACAACAGGTGTCCCTTATATAGAGGTGGCTTTGAAGGCAGGGTTGGCTGTATTATTATTTTACTAATGTTAGATTATAACTTACACTCAAAATTGTAATATTCCAGTTCACTTAGGTCAGTGTCATCGCTAGCCCTTTGTAACGCTTGTTTGCGAAAAAATTGATCATTGTCCATCCTATAAAAAAAAGAAAATATAACTCTTTGATCTGTTGAAATCTGAAAGTACTTCATGTTGACATGATAATAATGTCATATATCATCAAATTTAGGCTAGTAGTTTTGGAAAAGAAGATTAAAATGTAAAGTTTTTTCACTACGAATGATGCACAACAGACCAAGAGCCAAAGTTCCGGTAAGTTAAGAAGAATGACAGGACTTAATAATGTGTATCTCTTTATGATTTCCATAATTGTTAAAATCCAAATGTCAAGACCTACATAACAAGCTAAGTCAGATCTACACAGCAAGTCATGATTTCAGGCTAAAATAGTGACCCTTAAACGTATGGCTTTTATTAATATATCAAAATGATTTTGAGGCCAATACCTAATCTTCTTATATACAAGCCTATACAAAAAGTTTATAGTTTTTAAGAAAATTAACCATTTCAGTATTGTTTTGCATCTGTGACCTTGACCTTTGAACCCATGAACATTTTCTATAGATCAAAATGGTCGTTACATCAAAAATAACAATATTCTAATATACATGTCTATTAATATATCAAAATGATTTTGAGGCCAATACCTAATCTTCTTATATACAAGCCTATACAAAAAGTTTATAGTTTTTGAGAAAATTAACCATTTCAGTATTGTTTTGCATCTGTGACCTTGACCTTTGAACCCATGAACATTTTCTATAGATCAAAATGGTCGTTACATCAAAAATAACAATATTCTAATATACATGTCTATTAATATATCAAAATGATTTTGAGGCCAATACCTAATCTTCTTATATACAAGCCTATACAAAAAGTTTATAGTTTTTAAGATAATTAACCATTTCCGTATTCTTTCGCATCTGTGACCTAAACCTTTGAACCCAGGACCTTAATCTATATCAAAATGATCAGTACATCAATACCTACAACATTCTAATATACATGCCTATTCAAAAAGTTAATTGTTTTCAGAATTATTAACCATTTCAGTATTCTTTCGCATCTGTGACCTTGACCTTTGAACTCATGACCTTTTTCTATTCATCAAAATGATTGTTGTCAGTCGAAAGGCCAGCTTCCAATATGGCTGATTTTTAATCACTTTAGTCACGTGACTTTCAGTTCAAATTTTGGTACGCGATCGGAAATGGTAGTAGGTCTCGAAAATTTAAGTATACTATTAAATGGGATCGTTATTACTTGAAATGACCAAATATTTTTAGCAACAGATATTTTTCCCTTTAATTTATCTAAAAAGAACCAAATATATACAGAAAATTACGAGAAATACGTCTTGAAAATGGGGGTTACTTCATAGCTGTCGGCCGACACTCGTGCTTCAGACACAATTTATTCAAATAATGGGACAAATGATGGGTTCTAATAATTAAATTCTGAAAATATATTCATTTCTGAACACATTCATATGAAAGACATGTCCGAAATCGGTGTGGGATGCGATTCTGTCAGTTGAGAAATCAGCAGGTGTTGCCTTTGTTTTGTTTTGTTTTTCGTATGATGATTATCTCCCTTGTTTACACTTTCTCTCGCATGTATTGTTGAGAAAACGGCAGGTGAGGCTCCTTTTGTGGGGTTTGGCTCACATCTGTCGGGCGACATTCGTGCTTCAGACACAAATTATTAAATAATAGGACAAATGATGGGTTCTTATAATTAAATTCTGAAAATATATTCATTTCTGAACACATTCATATGAAAGACATGTCCGAAATCGATGTGGGATGTGATTCTGTCAATTAAGAAATCAGCAGGTGTTGCCTTTGTTTTGTTTTGTTTTTCGTATAATGATTATCCCCCTTGTTTACACTTTCTCTCGCATGTATTCGAATAAAAATGAAGTGATTTTCATGTGACTGTTTTATTGATTGATATTCATTTTAATGTAGGGAAATTAAAAAAAAAACCTATCAACGTAACATATGCAAAAATGTTCTTAAAAATTCTTGTAGATCATACACTATTATCTGTCAACTGTTTCAATTATTTTGCAATATCTAATGGCAATTAAAATCTATGTAAAAAATTGGCTTCATTTAACATTTAAATTTTAATCAAATAAACTTATTTTCCATGGGAAATATTTCTCCAAATTTGATACACAGGAAAGTTATATAATTTTTTTTTCAGTGGTGTCATGTGCTGAATTTGAATTTTTATTAAAATTATGAATTCAAAATCAGCACATGTCAACAAGTTGCCATGTGCTGATTTTAAATGCTGTATTTAAATAAAAATTCAAAATCAGCACATGACAGTGGAAAAGGAGGAAATATTGTTTCCTAAGTTAATAATTATAAATTAAAATCTCTTTCAAGGTGGTCAGGTCAGTTTTACTGGGTGTAACAGTTTAATCTGTAGTCTCTGTAGTTTATTTTTTTCACAGATCAAGTGCTGCTGATATATTTAAAGATGGGGAGGAATTCGAAACTGTAGAGCCCAAAGAAAACCAACAACATTCCACAACAAAATGACCAACTTTCTCACACAAAAACTGTCCTGAATGAGATTCAAACCTGTACAGTAAGAGGCCATGTCCCTACAAACATTTCAGAGGTTATGCTGGACAGGTGCCAGTGTAATGCACAAAAATAATTATGCATTTATTATGTCAAGTTAACATTTATTTTTCTTAAAGAAATGATAATTTTAATATGCGAGCAATACATCTTTATTGACATTGTACTGTGTGTTGACCATGTAGTGTTATCTGCAATAAAAAAACCCAAACATAGTCATTATAATATTCAATGTAAGTACTAATGTTTTTAGCATAGCAATAGCATAGTTATCTATGAATAATCTGAAAATATAATGTTGGCAAATCTGTAAATAAAATTTGAAATATACATCTCACCTGTCAATAAATATAAACCAGAGACTCAGTGTGGCTGAGCCTGTATCGCTCACCTGACTAAAATGCTTTTAAAGCAAATTTATATTCCAGTGATGAAAAATAGTTTAAACAATGATGCTCATTCATTTTCATATTCCATACAACATAATGTATACATCGATTATTTGTACACTGATAAATGACGCTCACATATCCGCACTACATTATTATAGTTTGCGCAAGGTTTGTCATTTAACGGTTGTTCAGCCTGTCCGCATTTTAAACGGCTCCCATGACAGTACTCCCAGAGATTACTCTCTGTTCGTAAAAAATGCACTGTTTATATCAGACAGAATGGCTAAGGAAATCACTGTAGAACTATATGTACCATTCACAGTTTTTTCAATCTGATTAAAATCACATCTCTCACTTGCTCCCCCATTTTTGATATAGGCGCGGAGTGGGAGATCTGAGGAAACACCGTTTAGTGGCATATGTGAAAGACCCATTGTCGTAACATTTATTGTCCAATGAAATTTCATCTTCCGAGATTTTGAAAGTGTTATGCCTTTATTGTAAATGAAACGCGCAATTTGAATTTGTCAATCTAAGTAAAGGACCTTCCATACATCATTCCCATAAAGTTTGGTTCAATGTGCTTCAGTAGCTTTAAGAGGAGATAGCAAATATATGCTATTCCCATAGGGTTAAACTATGTTCTGTGCTGGCAGCCATGTTTTATGGCAGATCAGGAAAATTTTGATAATCTATGTAAAGGACCTTCTATACATCATTCCTGTAAAGTTTGGTTCAATTTGCTTCAGTCATTTCTGAGGACATAGTCAAAAATGCGTTTTTCCCATAGGGTCCAATGTTAAACTATCTTTTGCGCTGACAGCCATGTTTTTTGGCAGATCAGAAAAATTTTGGCAATCTATGTAAAGGACCTTTTATACATCATTCCTGTAAAGTTTGGTTCAATTTGCTTCACCAGCTTCAGAGGAAATAGCATATATATGCGTTTCCCATAGGGTCCAATGTTAAACTATCTTCTGCGCTGACAGCCATGTTTTTTGGCAGATCAGAAAAATTTTGGCAATCTAAGTAAAGGACCTTCTATACATCATTCCTGTAAAGTTTGGTTCAATTTGCTTCACCAGCTTCAGAGGAAATAGCATATATATGCTTTTCCCATAGGGTCCAATGTTAAACTATCTTCTGCGCTGGCGGCCATGTTTTTTGGTGGATCAGAAAAAATTTGGCAATCTAAGTAAAGGACCTTCTATACATCATTCCTGTGAAGTTTTGTTAAATTTGCTTCAGTCATTTCTGAGGACATAGTCAAAATGGCGTTTTTCCCATAGGGTCCAATGTTAAACTATCTTTTGCGCTGGCAGCCATGTTTTTTGGCCAATCAGGAAAATTTTGGCAATCTATGTAAAGGACCTTCTATACATCATTCCTGTAAAGTTTGGTTCAATTTGCTTCACCAGCTTCAGAAGAAATAGCATATATATGCTTTTCCCATAGGGTCCAATGTTAAACTATCTTCTGCGCTGGCGGCCATGTTTTTTGGTGGATCAGAAAAATTTTGGCAATCTAAGTAAAGGACCTTCTATACATCATTTCTGAAAAGTTTGGTTAAATTTGCTTCAGTCATTTCTGAGGAGATAGCCAAAATGCGTTTTTCCCATAGGGTCCCATGTTAAACTATCTTTTGCGCTGGCAGCCATGAATTTTGGCCAATCAGAAAAATTTTGGCAATCTATGTAAAGTAGCTCCAATACATCATTCCTCTAAAGTTTGGTTAAGTTTGCTTCAGTAGTTTCAGAGGAGATAGCCAAAATGTGTTTTTCCCATAGGGTCCAATGTTAAACTATGTTCCCCGCTGGCAGCCATGTTTTTAGGCGAATCAGAAAAATTTCGGCAATCTTAGTAAATGACCTTACATACATTATTCCTGTAAAGTTTGGTTCAAATTGGCTCAGCGGTTTCAAAGAAGATAGCAAATATATGCTTTTCCCATAGGGTCCAATGTTAAACTATCCTCTGCGCTGGCGGCCATGTTTTTTGACAGATCAGAAAAATTTTGGCAATCTAAGTAAAGGACCTTCCTTACACCATTCCTGTAAAGTTTGGTTAAATTTGCTTCAGTCATTTCTGAGGAAATAGTCAAAAATGCATTTTTTTCCATAGGGTCCAATGTTAAAATATCTTCTGCGCTGGCAGCCATGTTTTTTGGCGGATCAAAAAAATTTCGGCAATCTAAGTAAAAGACCTTCCATACGTCATTCCTGTAAAGTTTGGTTAAAATTCGTTCAGGGGTTTCAGAGGAGATAGCCAAAATGTGAAAAGTTTACGGACTGACGGGCGGACTGACGGACGACGGACGCCGAGTTATGGCAAAAGTTCACATGGCCTTTAGGCCAGGTGAGCTAAAAAGATTATCTACAACTAAAATGAACTAAAAAGTAACTTGTAGGAATAAATAATCTGAAAATAAACTGTATAAGTATTGGTAATCTGAAAATCATCTGAAATAAATACATTATACATGTATGATTTATCATAAAATCAAATGAAAATAAACTACATATATTCTGTATTCTTGTTGAAAATAAACAAAAAAGAAATTTATTAAAACAGAATAATTTAATGTAGTACCAGTATGACATCATTCACCACACAAAAATGGTACTGTGGGACTGTATGAACTGGCTATGATGTGTGCAGCAATGATCCATGATTTAAAGTTTGGGTAAAATTAAAATACAGTAAAAGATATTTACATAGATTCTTGCACAATAAAAATGAATCGGTTATATTGTGATAAATTTCATAAAAAGCTCAAATACATGTACATGTATCAACTTTAAAAATATGAAATGTTTGAACAGTAAATCTAATACATGTAGTACAAGAATCTTTGTGTTCCATTTCTGAATTTTCTGTGTTATCAAGTATGTTTTCTGCTGGTACATCCATACTTGCTGTGGTTACTGTGGAGAGAAAACATTCAAAATTAGCATCAATGTTATAAAAACCTATGGTATATTTGTAGCTGTGGAATCATCAGCAACAGTAGCAGTAGTGATAGCTGAAGGATCTAGAATTGCATTAATTACAAGATTTTTGCAATTTGTGCATTTGCAACCTGGACCACAATATCTGCCAACACCATCTCCTGTGATACTGCTCTGTTTCTGAATAACTAAACTGTACTTAAAATCTATCTCCAACCCTTGAAGTGGCAAAACTTTTCAAATTTCTAAAAACAAAAGAAAGTAATTTACAGTTGAAAACATTTTATGTAATTTTCTATATCATGACTTCTCCTCTTCTGCAAACTTTCTGAAATTTAACAAACTACATGTATAATTATGCTCCTTCAGCCTCCTTGCCAGCCTGTGTACCTGTAAATATGTAATACAACTGTCAACCTATGATCTGAAACATTAAAAACACATTGTTTTAAAATTTGCATGCACTGCAGCAGTTAAATCAACGCCAGATAATTGTTGTTCAGATGGTTTTTCTAGCAAACTGTCCCTCTTGTGACTCTAAATGTAATGAAAGTGTAAAAAAATCCAATATCAGCTGATTTCTGAGTCACATAGTGACTACATGGGGCCAACTGGGCGATCTGGATGTTTGATTTTCATGGCATTAACTAAAATTAAACAAAAATGTTTAAAAATTATATTAAAACACACCAACAAATATCTAGTGTAAACATAAACAAATAGAAGATGTCTAGACGCAATAAATAGCATGTTTTGTTTTCCAAACCATCGGTACGCAGGATCAACTTGACAATCTTCCTGTGTAATAACCGGTGCGGGTGATGGTTTCTATCCGGTATCAAAATGACCGGTGTTCTAAATGCTACCGATTACGACTATAATTTTTAACCCAATCGGTGTGGGATGCAATTCTGTCAATTCAATTTACCGGGCATAAACTCCGAATGCACCGCCCACTTGATTTTGACCTTCCACAGTTTATGTCTATGATTTCAGCATTTTAATTAGTTATAAGGAGTGTTTAATTCTTGTGATCGTCTAGAAAAATCAATTTTCTATCAAACGGATACAAAAATATATATAGTTTAAGTTAAAAACACCATTTAATTAATGATTTATTGCGTCAACCCTAAAATGCAAATTCTTCGAGGTGACGACAAAGCGCCATCTGCCGACCATATTTGAATTACCCCCCTTGAACGGCCCTGAACATTAAATCGCGGGTTTAACGGAAAAAATTAAAGCTGGCCTTTCAACTGTTGTACCATTACCTACAACATTCTAATATATATGGCTACACAAAAAGTTAATTGTTTTCAAGATAATTAACCATTTCAGTTTTCTTTCGCATCTGTGACCTTCACATTTGAACTCATGACCTTTTTTCTATTCATCAAAATGATTGTTGTACCAATACCTACAACATTCTAATATATATGCCTATACAAAAAGTTAATAGTTTTCAGGATAGTTAACCATTTCAGTATTATTTTGCATCTGTGACCTTGACCTTTGAACCCGTGACCTTAATCTATATATCAAAATAATTGTTACATCAATACCAACAATATTGTAATATACATGTCTATACAAAAAGTTTATAGTTTTCAAGATAATTAACAATTTCCGTATTGTTTCGCATCCGTGACCTTGACCTTTGAACCTATGACCTTTTTCTATACATCAAAATGATCGTTGTATCATTATCTACAACAATTTAATATACATGCCTACACAAAAAGTTTATAGTTTTCCCAGACAATAATTAAAATCAGAGGCCAAAAAAATTAGGTCATGACCTTCACAATTTACCTTGACCAGATTTTGAAGATAATTACAAGAATATGTCAAAACTGAAAACCCCATGTCTTTATCTGGTCAAATAGTCAAGTTATAATAATTTGAAGCTATTTTACCATTTTTTGAAAATTAACTGCAAAAACGTGTGAACTATTTTTTGTCCGAATTTCACAAAATGAACAAACTATAGGCTTAAGACCCTAGAAAAGCCAAATATCGCATCAGAATTTTTCTCTAATCATTGAATTCGGAGAAGAAGATTTTTTAAGACTTTTAAGTCACCTTGAAGTTCTGAAATACAGCAAACTGCATAATGACATGCTTGCAGTAGCCTAGGATCTTCAATGCAAAAATGTTTTATTGCGACAATATCTAACATTTATTGGGTGAGAACAACTGCCATAAGCTCAAATGACCTTTGGTCGGGTGAACTAAAAATCAATTGGGATACAATTTTTCTGACCTTTAAAAGCAGATGGCCTTTATACAGAGGTGGCCTTTATAGACAGATGACTCTTATATACAGATACAAAAATCATGAATGAAGAACAATTAAGATTAAATTTTACAGACCTTTAACAGCAGGTGTCCCTTATATAGAGGTGGCTTTTAAGGCAGGTTTGACTGTATTTAACAGCAGGTGGCCCTTATATAGAGATGGTTTTTAAGGCGGGTTTGGCTTTATTTAACAGCAGGTGTCCCTTATATAAAGATGGCTTTGAAGGTAGGTAAGACTATTTAACAGCAGGTGTCCCTTATACAGAGGTGACTTTTAAGGCAGGTTTGACTGTATTTAACAGCAGGTTTTCCTTATATAGAGGTGGCTTTTAAGGCAGGTTTGACTGTATTTAACAGCAGGTGGCCCTTATATAGAGATGGTTTTTAAGGCAGGTTTGGCTTTATTTAACAGCAGGTGTCCCTTATATAAAGGTGGCTTTGAAGGTAGGTTAGACTATTTAACAGCAGGTGTCCCTTATACAGAGGTGGCTTTTAAGGCAGGTTTGGCTGTATTTAACAGCAGGTGTCCCTTATATAGAGGTGGCTTTGAAGGCAGGTTTGGCTATATTTAACACCAGGTGTCCCTTATATAGAGGTGGCTTTGAAGGCAGGTTTGGCTGTATTTAACAGCAGGAGTCCCTTATATAGAGGTGGCTTTAAAGGCAGGTTTGACTGTATTTAACAGCAGGTGTCCCTTATATAGAGGTGGCTTTGAAGGCAAGGTTGACTGTATTTAACAGCAGGTGTCCCGTATAAAACCCCATGTCATTATCTGGTCAAATAGTCATTTTATAGTCATTTTATAACAATTTGAAGCTATTTTACGATTTTTGGAAAATTAACTGCAAAAATGCGCAACCTATTTTTTGTCCGAATTTCACAAAATGAACAAACTATAGGCTTAAGACCCTTGAAAAGCCAAATTTCACATTAGAATTTTTCTCCAATCATTGAATTCGGAGAAGAAGATTATTTAATATTTTTGCACCCCTCGGTCACCTTGACCTAGTTATGGTAGCCATGGCAACGCCATGAACAAATCTGAATTCCATCGGCTCATATATACTTCTCACCAAGTTTCATTGAAATCTGTCTTGTAGTTTCAGAGGAGATGTCGAAAAATAGGTGTTAACGACGCATGCACAGACGCTGCGCTATGCCATAAGCTCACATGACCTTTCGGTCAGGTGTGTCTAAAAAATCAAATTAACACCAAATGTTTTAAAATTGTCCCCTTTATGTTCAAGGCCATGGGCCAAGAAGACTACAAACAAAATTTCTGGTTTAAACACCGCATTCACTTGCATGGTTTATCATTCAGGCAGATCCCAGTGTGAGAAAGTTTGTATGCTGGCTTACTGAAGGTTGGCGGTTTTCTCTGGGTACTCCAGTTTTCTCCATCATCCAAGCATTGACCATCTCAGTACAAGTGAAAAAATCTTGACTGTCGGGTGAAACGCCATTACTTCAAGCCACTCCACTCAAATGTAACCACTGTGTCACATGAAAACTCAAAGAGACATACCTATAGAGTGATTTCATTATCTGAACCATTTCCTGGCGATTTTCATGCCACATAGTGGCACAGGCGTATATCATTGGTGGACTCTTTTTACTAATGTGTTCCTTTGTATCACCGCCAGCATCTGTACTGTCAACCATTCTGTAAAAAATGTCAATAGTAGTGCTGAGACACAAGTTGTAAAATGGAAACATCAGATGACCTGACGTTGTCTGAAATGAACAGCTGTAGGACAGGACCAGACAAGATCCAACAGTCTGAGTCTGAGATCAGGAATCAACAAGAGGCTCATTTGACCTGATACGCTCATCTGATAAATAATAGCTCAAATGTCAAAATCTTACATAATATTAATGATTTGGGGCTAAAATATAGTGAAAACAAAAGTACAAAAGTAAAAAAAAATCAAAGCACTGAAGGTGCCCAGCGAACAGAGAGCGAGAACAAAACGCAAGCATCTTTTACAATTGTTAATTATCTATCATCATGAAGGATGTTATAACTGTGTCAGTATTTAAGTACAAGTCAAGATGGCACTCATTTAAGTAGGCATATATTGTGTAATGTTGTACATGGTGCAGTGGCTAGCGCGTTGGCATTCAAACTATATTCTGCACTGCTGAAAACTTAAGAATTAGATGTTGCATAATACATGTAATTTTCTTGTCTCCTGTACATCTGTATTTAGTTCTATATTTGGTTGTGGCAAGACAAGTTTTATTCAGTTGAAAACTTCAGTGTTCTATTTTGAAATTTGCATAAGCGTTCTACAATTTTTGTTCGATGGTAACAGGTTGTCTTTAGTGTATGTGGTGTGCATCTTGTAATTTATTCAATATTTACAATATATGCCTTGCGTAAGATTTTACAAAGTACATTTTGTTCAGCTGCAAACTTTTATAAATACTTTCCATTTGATGAGAACACTGATTTTTTCACAGGCTCTGATTTTAAAATGCTGTTGTTACCAATGTAGCAAATGTCAAATCCTAAGGAAACATTGTCAAACATAGAGAAGCCTAATTGAAAACTTCAAATTCCAATATACAGTTGTATACACTTTTGTACTATAAAAAGGTAGCTCAACGGAGCCAGAATTGCTCACCTGGCACGATTGACAAGAAAATGGCCACCATCACTCAGAACGAAATTAAAATCTGTATATTCCCATGTATATATCATTGAAACCATCACTCAGAACAATATTTTGTCATCGACATTAAAATCTATATATTCCCATGAATATAACATTGAAATCGAAACAACTTATATTTTTCGCAGAGAAATGGTGACCATATCACAAATGGCCAACCGAAAACAATTTGTGTCTGCATCACTTAACTATGCATACCATGTCATTCATGTAAACCAAATACTCTTGAATTTTGAGCAACTTGAAAATTTGTGGAGAAAGGGTGGGCTTATGACCGTTCATTTTTTCGTCATCCCCATTGATCTTGGCATACCATGTTTCTCATAACCTGATAATGGTCGCTCAAAAAAAAAAAAACTGTTCTTGTCGGATTACTCCAAAATAAGGAATCTTTGTAGCAAACATGCTTCAAAGTTTCAAGCAACTTCATTTATCAGTTTCTTTTTTTTTTTTTTTTTTGAGCGACCACCATTAATTATCAGGTTATGAGTTTACAGACAAACGATAGGCACAAACAAAGTCATGATAAAAACTCACATGGCCTATGGCCAGGTGAGCTAATTAAGACCATATGTCCAAAAAGTTAAAATACTTATGAGTGTTACCACTGTAAACATGCTAACTCTCACGATATAAACAGGGGCCTCGACGACATACCCCACCCCGTTTCTCCCGATTTAAAACAAAATCTTCTTAAATTGACCTTAGTGACAAATAAATATTTTCTTATCAATATTATTTAACTCCTTTTGAATTGATCAGTTGATAGACGCTTGATCAACAAAACACTTAAACAAGAATACAGGATCAACAATTTTTTTTCAAAATTCGGTTTTTTTTTCAACATTCAAACACTTTATATTTTTATACCTTGATCATACAACACTAGGTCGTTTTTCTTAGTAAAAACCCAATAAGATTATTCTCAGAAGTGTGCAGTATAGTTCCCTGATCTTTAATCGAGTTTCATAAAGATATACCACTTTATTTCAAGTAAATGTCACATGTACAAGTGAGAAATCGGCACCTTTTTTTCATTATCGGAAATGCCAACAGTTATAATACTATACAAAATGGCAACTTAAAATGCCAAGCCGGACCCGACAAATTCCAAGTAGAATGTCTGGCAATTTACCATTAAGTGAGTTCGCTACCACGACCAAGACCCAAAATGAAGAGTCGCTTAATTGGGGCTGTTCACTGCCAAATCAGAAAATATTTGCTCATCTTTCTTTCAGCTTCGATCAATTTATACAAATACAGTGGCACTCCCCATATGTTTTACATACTCAGTGACGTACGAAGTTATCTACCCAGACTGGTTAGATTATTAATTTTTTCAGTTGGGTTGAGTTTATACTTTATATCCTGCAGAGAAATTTATCGCAAGAAAAGGTTCGCCACGAATACACTTTAACATGACATGTGGCTGCTGTCAAAGATTTCGGTATTGTGCGTGAGAGTAACGTATTATGGCCCAAATCACACTCTCAAGCCAAACATTCAATATTAGACTAAAATGAAATTTTGAGGAAAACAGAGAGACTGGATTAGAAAGCCTAACATAAATGTTTTACACCAATATACCATATATACATGTAGTTATATTATAAGCACGAATCCTTCTGGTATGGTACCATTCTGATTTATGGATAACGAGCGGCCATCAAGGTTAGCGACAATTCAACACCGCGGCTCACACAAAAGAGAAAAGTTGCAAAGAAACTTGCTTTTATGGCTGCTGCTGCTTAAAAAGCAAATTTTATCCATTATGAGCTTGCAAATATCCAATTAAAAGTTCAAATTTAGAAAATCACTTTTGGGGCAGTTACGATAGTTTTCATTATTTGCAATTCGTTAACGATCACTCACGGTTCATTTTTTAATATTTAAAAAAAAAAACCAAACAAACAAACCAATAACTTCAGGATTTTCCAACTACATCTACAGTTCAAGTAGATACGCAAATTTCCATCCGTCGCAGTGTCAAAAGTTGCCGATATGAAGGGATTAATTTTCCACCGCGATCCATAGACATTCACCGCAACTGAATAAATAGCGGATTAAAAATATTTCTGCCGCGGTGGACAGTAAAATCGTCCGCCAGCAGGAAAAATCTCCACCGCGATGTTTATTCTTAACCATTGATGGATTATCACGATATCTAGGTACATGTACAGTCTAACTCAGTTTATTAAAACTTCGATTTTTCAAATGCCTACGGTTATTCGAAGTTCCCATCATTCATTATAATTCTTATTATTTTTTTTAAATCGAATACCGCAGATTATTTGAACCTGAATTCTAGACTCAAATATTTGTAATGATACTTAACCACCCAACCCAATAAAAAAATTAAAGTTTTTTTTCACCAATATTAAGTTTTAAAAACTTACCATTTTTCCGGCGTGTATGTTTTCATTAACCAAGCGTAACTGGCGTAATTTCACAGAGTGGCATGTAATAGCCCTTCGAAGCTCTCATTTTAAAACTTTTTACCAAAGCTTGCCGACAAAGATGATTAGACGGTTGAACCCACAATATTTTCAACAAGCATTCTGAGAGTATTGCAAAACAATACATAGTCCCCTACCGGTCGCATATTTCACTTATCCCAAAGTTTTCGGTAAAATGTACCTTATTATACGGTACAGAGATTTATAGTTATAAATTATACGTGTTGTTCAAGATGTAAAGCAAAACTTGATCATAGTCAAATCAAAAACCAGCAATGGAGTTCTCAAAAAATTCTAAGTTTAATCATGAATAGGTTAATTCTCCCAAAACCTTCTTATCTGTGACAGAGTGTGGAAAGAGAATAATTACTAGGTCAAATTAGCAGATAGAAACAAAACATAAACTTGATCTGTAACTCATCATGGTAGAGTCACATACCAAACATTAGTTCCATTTCTGCAAGCGTGTAGAAAAAAGGTGCAGAAAACTAAAATTTCTGTGAATTTTCAAAGATCAAAGGGCCATAACTACGGTAAAAATTAGCAGAAGGAAACGAAACGTAAACTTGATCTGTAACTCATCATGGTAGACTCATATACCAAAAAAAAGTTCATTATCTAAAAGCATTTAGAAAAAAAGAGCGGAAAACTGAAATTTCAGTGAATTTTCAAAGTTCAAAGGGCAATCACTCATGTAAAAATTTGCGGACCATAATGAAACGCTAACTTGATCTGCAACTCATCATGGTAGACTCACATATTAAAAATCAGTTCATTATCTGGTCGATCCGGTAAATCAGGGCCGATCCGGTATTTCGGGTTACCGGTATTTAACCAATCAAATAACGGCTTATAACACGTGTCCGGTACTCGCTGTATGTTTAATGATCAAGGGTTTATAAATGAATACCTCATTCATAAATCGGTTACTGTGTATTTTCAGAATTCATACGCTAGTAATGTAAGAACTACTATAATGTAGCCATTGCATCGAACTTTGTTCCAAATAGTTTCAAACAATGATGCATATTTATTTTCATATTCTATACCGCATAATGTATACATCGATTATTTGCACACTAATACCAATGTTCTCATAAATGACGCTCACATACCTGATACCCGCACTACATTATTATAGTTTGCGCAAGGTTTGTCATTTAGCGGTTGTTCAACCTGTCCGGATTTTAAAAATGGAATATTTCATTACATGAGACACTTAATGTTCGATGGAATGCTTCCCCATGTTGGATTCCCTAGTACCCTTCATAAACCATCTGCTTCCCCCTGCATTGCTTCCCCCATTTAAAAATATCAACGATTTTCTTCCAGCTGGTGCTGGCGGCTCCCATGACAATACTCCCAGAGATTACTCTCTGTTCGTAAAAATAGGCCTTTTTGGGATTTTTTGGTATCTGTGACATTGACCCTTGAACGTATGGTCTTTATTAATATATCAAATATAAATCAAAGTACTGAAGGTACTGAAGCATCAGGTAAACTGAGCAATTTGATAAAATAAATGTGCACTTGAAACTGAGATTTGTCTAATGAATCAGTAACAAATGAAAATCATGCAAATAATAGATACTGTGATCGGGAAGCCTCTAACAACAAGTCCGCTTTTTATGCAAGTTGTTAGGTTCTAACACATATCAATAGGTTACAATGGTCAAAATGAACGCACCACACAATGCTTATCAATTGAGTAAACTAAATAATTCACATAAATATAAAGTTTCAATCTCTCAAAAACCAAGAGAGGCTACTAAAGACCCAACCCCAAATCAGAGTGAAAAATCTTAAGCGCAACAGAAAAAAGACCAGAGAAACCATCATTTTGATTAAATTCTCAAAGTGAAAGGGGCATAACTCCACTAAAACGCAGTTGACTGGAAGAAAAACCCAAACTGGATCTGTAACATGCCACTATAGACTCGCACACAAAATCAGAGTCAAATTTGTCTTAACATGATTTAAAGTCTGGAAAAACCATCATTTTTGATGGAATTTCCTAATAAAAAGGGCATAACACCAACAAAACTCAGTCCAATTGAACAAATTAGATCTGTAACATTCCACTATAGACTTTCAAATTTGAGTCAATACCTCTAAGCATGATGAAAAAAGTCTGGAAAACCATCATTTTGATGAAATTCCCAGACTGAAAGGGACATAACTCCAATAAAACTCAGTTGACTGGAACAAAATTCTTACTGGATCTGTAATATGCCACTACAGACTTGCATACAAAATTTGAGTCAAAAGTCTGTTCAAATTTAGATGTTTATTTAGAGTTACCTCTTGAAACATGACATAAGAAAGGCGTAAATGGTATACAGAATGTATGATCTGTATGGTAAACAAGAGCAGTCATAAAAAATTGTTTTTTGTAGTGAACTACCTGACAAATATTTTAAAAAACACTGCAAATACATATATATCATTTAAGAAATGACATTGTTTTGGGTTCACTTCATGGAGGTATGAAATCGGGTGTTCTGGGTACAAATTGCATGAGGAGCATAGACCTATGAAACAAACTTTCGATAATGTTGAAAAAATAGCTTTTTAATAGACGGAAAATGGGTGCTATTGTAAAAATATACTAAAATGGAAATGTATCACATTTGCTCACAATGTCACATTATGGTCTGTGAGATAACATCAATAATACTGCAATGTCCTTCACAAATCACGAATGTACAATTAACAGTATATTTTTATTTCTCAGAGGCATACTCAATAAAGATATAACATGAATAATTTGAGGCATGTAATATAAATATGCACATGTTATATAAACTATCATTAGGTAAAAGAAATACATACAAAATATAAACTATTTGTAGCAACCCCAGGTGAAAAATTTAATTTATCTAAAATTTAATGAAAATAAAGCAGTCAGAATAATATTTAAAAATGCTTTCCAAAACAATTTGAACTATGTTGATATCTAAACTAGAACAAAAGTTATGACTATTTAAAATCGCAAAAACGCAGCGTTTTTCTGGAATTTTTTGTCTTGGTAACTGATAATGACTGCCTATGGAACTGTCACAAGAGGCTTTTTCATCTTTTTCTCCATATCTTTTTTAAAAATAAACATATGTTGTTGAAACTTGGCAACTTCATAGTATTTTGCATGCTAAACTCATTTTTCTACTTTAAATTGAGCTAAATTAAAAGCATCCCTGTGTTTTTGTGTATTGAATCACCAAGGATAATGATTCTTTTCCTAAACTCGCCTTTGCATAATGGTTGGGTATCCATGATACTTCTTTGTAAACAAAATTCTTACAGCAACATTAAATAAGAGGTTAAGATCCTAAACGTGTACATGTACTTGTACGTGAAGGTATGGCTACATGCATTTAAGATCTTGTAAAACGTGTACGTGTATCTGCGAAAGATTTTAATCACCAATGAAAATTAATGTTACTATCTGATCCAAAAGTTTTAGATCTGCTGCCATTTTCATTTAATATCGTTCAGTCTTAACTTGACATCGACTTTGTAAAACCACATTCTGACGTCATACGTCAGTGCCCGCCACAAATTTTGACATGAAAACAATACTGATTTACTTCAAGTTTTAACTTTTGAAAATAGGATTTATGATTTAAAACAGTTTGAGTAATTTCTCATGTAACAAATCCGATGTTTTTTATAAAACTCACAATTTCTCTTGAAAAATGCATTTAAAACCTTTACATCATGTATGGGAAGGAGACGTCACGTGACATCACAATACTGATACAAGCTCCGAAACAGCGCCCACCTCCTAGCTCCGAATGTCATAAAAGAGATACGAATGTTGGCCGCTGTTCGGAGCTTGAATACTGATGACATAATCCACAAAATATCTATTTACACGTATGCGTTCATATACCCGTTTTGGAATCTTAACCTCTCTAATACTAGATGTAAGAAATCTTTTGTATGAGGTGCAAGCAGCCAGATTTTTTTATATTAAATGACCAAGCAAAGATTTGATGCCCATTCTTTTTGTTGAAATTCTACGACAAATAAAGCTGATGTTTGCCACCATATTTTCTTCTATAATTGTTAATCTGATTTTGAGTAACAACAGTAAAAGTATACATTATTTTAATGTCACAAGTTTTGAAATGAATGTTAACATAATATATGTGTCGATTGTTGATTTAAACGAGCAAACTGTCTCTCACTAAGATCTGTCCTGAGTGGGATTCGGACCCAGTCAAGGAGAGGCCTGCATGTGCTTTTACGGACCACATAGCCAGAGAGGGGGCAGGCCACTGTGACCTGTAGCTGAGCCCCCCCCCCCTCCAAAAAAAAAAAAAAACAAAACAAAAAAAACAAAAAAACAAGAGACCCATGGGCCTTAACGCTCACCTGAGGCTAAGTACATATCTCATGCAGAGGTTCAATGGTCAATAACATTTATTAAAGAGAACTCCTAATTTTCAGCAGTAAGGCAGAATTAAATGCAAGGATTTTTGCAAATTAATCATACCTTGTCCCAAGATTGCTACATATAATATATGTATAATATAGTAATACATATAGTATGTAGTCTAGCTACAACACATTATTTATAAACAGCTAAAAAAGTAAAAACAAAAGTATGAAACTATGACCTTCATCTATATATCAAAATGATTGTTAGGCCATTACCTACAATATTCGAATATACATGCCTATACAAAAAGTTAATAGTTTTCGAGATAATTAACCATTTCAGTATCCTTTCGCATCTGTGACCTTGACCTTTGAATCCATGACCTTAATCTATATGTCAAAATGATCGTTAAATCAACTCCTACAATATTGTAATATTCATGTTTATACAAAAAGTTTATAGTTTTTGAGATAATTAACCATTTCAGTATCCTTTTGCATCTGTGACCTTGACCTTTGAATCCATGACCTTAATCTATATATCAAAATGATCGTTAAATCAATTCCTACAATATTGTATTATACATGTCTATACAAAAAAGCTTATAGGTTTTAAGATAATTAACCATTTCAGTATTCTTTCGCATTTGTGACCTTGACCTTTGAACCCATGACATTAATCTGTATATCAAAATGATTGTTAAATCAAAACCTACAATATTCGAATATACATGTGTATACAAAACGTTAAAAGTTTTCGAGATAATTAACCATTTAGGTATTGATTTGCATCTGTGACCTTGACCTTTGAACCTATGACCTTAATCTACATATCAAAATGATCGTTAAATCAATTCCTTCAATATTGTGATATACATGTCTATACAAAAAGTTAATAGTTTTCTAGATAATTAACCATTTCGGTATTCTTTCGCGTCTGTGACCTTGACCTTTGAACCCATGACCTTAATCTACATATCAAAATGATCGTTAAATCAATTCCTTCAATATTGTAATATACATGTCTATACAAAAAGTTAATAGTTTTTGAGATAATTAACCATTTCGGTATTGTTTTGCATCTGTGACCTTGACCTTTGAACCCATGACCTTTAATAATATATCAAAATGACCATTGTGCCATAACCTACAATATTCTAATATGTATGCCTATACAAAAAGTTAATAGTTTTGCAGATAATCAACTATAATGGAAATAGTTGTGCATCCTTGACCTTGACCTTTGAACTCATGACCTTGATCTATGTATCAAAATGATCGTCATGTCAATACCTACAATTAACTGAAAATCCCATGCCATTATCACCTGAAATCTTTAAAAAATAGCATTTTTTATCAAAGGTCAAAAAAGGGAAATGACCTTGACCTTAACATCTTTCGGAAAAAAATAGCAAGACAAGATCAACAGTGAAAACTCCATACAATTATCTTCAGCCGTTATTGAGTTATAACAATAAATGTCTCATTTTCAAAATTACATAATTTTACGCAAAAAACGTGTAACCTATTTTTCGTTCAATTTTCATGAAAAACACAATTTTAATGTTCCCAGGTATGCTGAATCTAAACATCTAATCAAAATTTGCCTGTACCTTTTGGTTTCAGAGAAGAAGATTTTTTTGTCTTTTTGCTATTTTTAGTAATGGCTGCCATCTTGTTGGGCGTGGCCAAACCCCGAACACAATTTTGAAAGGCTGTTACCCAGGCATGATAATCGCCAAGTTTCATCAAATTTGGCCCAGTAGTTTTGGAGGAGAAGATTAAAATGTAAAGTTTACACTATGGCTCAGGTGAGCTAAAAACAAAACCAAAAAAAATAATTAAAAAAATAATAGACTACTAATCCGACTACTAATAATAATATTTATCAATAATTTGACATATTGGGACAATACAAAATGTACAAACATGTATGCATATTTACTGAAATAAGTCCAATTTAATTGTATGGATCTAATCATTGTATGAGAAAATAATGAATTAATTTAAGGTCAGATTTTCACACATTTTTTTATTTATCATAGCAGATTTGTAATTACAGTTTGCGTTTTAAAAAAAAAAACTTATGCGCTTCTCCTTTGCTGATGCATCGGCCTTGTTTGTGCGTTTCTTGTGTTTCATTGGTATATTTTCTATAAATTATTTTCAATTAACCAAGGTCAGAATATTTTTTGTTCCGGTATATATAGCGGTTTCACTTCATACGTTTTTCAACAAAACCACTAAACCCATGTATTTGACAATCAAATTTTTAAAAATATATATAATTTATTATCAAATGTGATCCATGTTTATAGTTTTTCTTCCGTAAAACGATCATGTATTTATTTTTAAATCTATCTATTTTATGTCGATTCTTTATTTAGAACGGGATTTTCCCCATATTCAAAATTTTCATTTTCATAACAAAATCATCCGTGAAAATTAAAATTGGTTTCAACACTGATAGCTGTGAATATATTTTAGCTGTGAAAATATTTGTGTTGATTATAAACTTTATTCAACTTAAAACACTGTTTAAAGAGCATATATTATGTTTATTATTTAATCGATGTCACTTAGTGTAAATTTCAAAATCTAATATGGCGGCGACTGTAAACAACCAGATGTAGGTCAAAAGAAGAATGTCGGTGCGATCTGACAAGATCATCATTTTTGTTGGGTTTTCAGAGGGACTTATACTTAATGGATTTTTATGATTTATATCTTAAAATAATCATACAAAAGTAAAGAATTAAAATACATGTGCAGCAAAAAAATAAATAAATAAAAAATTACGGACTATACGCGTATGAATACATTTCAGATCTGCATTCTGTTCAACTTTGTGTACATAATGAAAACATTGCCTTCATAACTTTCCGGGACCCAATCACTCAGATTAGAGTTTATTCATACCTGGGATACCGTATATGGAAATTCCCGTAATTTCAGTCGAAACGAAGAATTTGATTGGCTGTCATGGTGAAATGGTGCAAAATACAAAACAAGAGGCCCATGGGCCTGACACGCTCACCTGATAACGAATGGCTAGCTGATAGATTTAAAGAAAATATAAATACTAAACCCCAATGACTTTTTTCTTTACATCAAAATGATCATTGTATCAATACCTACAACATTCTAATATACATGCCTATACAAAACGTTTATAGTTTTCGAGATAATTAACCATTTCGGTATTGTTTTCGCATCTGTGACCTTGACCTTTGAACGCATGACCTTTTTCTATACATCAAAATGATTGTTGTATCAATACTTACAACATTCTAATATACATGCCTATACAAAAAGTTAATAGTTTTCGAGATAAGTAACCATTTTGGTATTGATTCGCATCTGTGACCTTGACCTTTGAACCCATGACCTTTTTCTATACATCAAAATGATCGTTGTATCAATACCTACAATATTCTAATATACATGCCTATACCAAAAATTGATAGTTTTCGAGATAATTAACCATTTCGGTATTGTTTCACATCTGTGACCTTGACCTTTGAACCCATGACCTTTTTCTATACATCAAAATGATCGTTGTATCAATACCTACAACATTCTAATATACATGCCTATACAAAAAGTTTATAGTTTTCGAGATAATTAACCATTTCGGTATTGTCTCGCATCTGTGACCTTGATCTTTGAACCCATGACCTTTTTCTATACATCGAAATGATTGTTGTATCAATACCTACAACATTCTAATATACATGCCTATACAAAAAGATTATAGTTTTCGAGATAATTAACCATTTCGGTATTGTCTCGCATCTGTGACCTTGACCTTTGAACCCATGACCTTTTTCTATACATCGAAATGATTGTTGTATCAATACCTACAACATTCTGATATAAATGCCTATACAAAAAGTTTATAGTTTTCGAGATAATTAACCATTTCGGTATTGTTTCGCATCTGTGACCTTGACCTTTGAACCCATGACCTTTTACTATACATCAAAATGATCGTTGTATCAATACCTACAACATTCTAATTTACATAACTATACAAAAAGTTTATAGTTTTCGAGATAATAATTATAATCAGAGGTAAAAAAATTAGGTCACGACTTTCACAATTGACCTTGACCTAATTATGAAGATACTAACAAGAAGATGTCAAAACTGAAAATCCCATGTCATTATCCAGTCAAATAGTCAAGTTATAACAATTTGAAACTATTTTACAATTTTTTCGAAATTAAACGCTAAAACGCGTAACCTATTTTTTGTCAGAATTTCACAAAATGAACAAACTATAGGCTTAAGACCCTAGAGAAGCCAAATATCACATCAGATTTTTTCTCCAATCAATACTTTCGGAGAAGAAGATTTTTTAAGATTTTTGCACCCCTAGGTCACCTTGACCTAGTTATGGTAGCCATGGCAACGCCACGAACAAATCTGAATTGCACCGGCCCATATATACTTCTCACCAAGTTTCATTGAAATCTGCCAAGTACTCTCAGAGGAGAAGTCGAAAATGTGTGTTAACGACACACGCACGCACGCACACACGCTCATACACACGCTGCACCATACCATAAGCTCACGTGACCTTTGGTCAGGTGAGCTAAAAATCCAACAATCGCTATAAAGCATTCAGCATAGCTGATGCTTTAAAAAAAAATATTGTGAGGCCAATACCTACATGCCTATACAAACAGTTTATAGTTTTTTGAGAAAATTAACCATTTGAGTTTTCTTTGCATCTGTGAATTTGACCTTTGAACCCATGACTTTAATCTATATACCAAATTAATCGTTACATCAATACTAACAATATTCTGAAATACAAGTCTATACAAAAAGTTTATAGTTTTGAGAAAATTAACCATTTCAGTACTGTTTCGCATCTCTGACCTTGACCTTTGTCGATACATCAAAATGATTGTATCAATACCTTCAACAATCTTATATACATGCCTATACAAAAAGTTAAAAGTTTTCAAGATAATTAACCATTTAAGCAATCTTTTGCATCTGTGACCTTGACCTGTGAACCCATGACCTTAAGTTATATATCAAAATGATCGTTACATTAATACCAACAATATTCCAATATACATGTCTATACAAAAAGTTCATAGTTTTCAAGATAATTCAACATTTCAGTACTGTTTCACATCTGTGACCTTGACCTTTGACCTCATGACCTTTTCCTATACATCAGATTGATCGTTGTATCAATACCTACAACATTCTAATATACATGCCTATATAAAAAGTTAATATTTTTCAAGATAATTAACCATTTCAGTATTCTTTTGCATCTATGACCTTTGAACCCATGACCTTAATCTATATATCAAAATTATGGTTACATCAATACCAATAATATTCTAATATACATGCCTATACAAAAAGTTTATAGTTTTCGAGATAATTAACCATTTCGGTATTGTTTTGCATCTGTGACCTTGACCTTTGAACCCATGACCTTTTTCTATGCATCAAAATGATCATTGTATCAATACCTACAATATTCTAAAATACAAGCCTATACAAAAATTTATAGTTTTCGAGATAATTAACCATTTCGGTTTTATTTTGCATCTGTGACCTTGACCTTTGAACCCATAACCTTAATGTTTATATCAAAATGATTGTTACATGAATTCAAATAATATTCTAATATACATGTCTGTACAAAAAATTTATAGTTTTCGAGATAATTAACTATTTCAGTATTGTTTTGCATCTGTGACCTTGACCTTTAAACCCATGACCTTTTTCTATACAGCGAAATGATTGTTGTATCAATATCTACAACAATTTAATATACATATCTATACGAAAAGTTTGTAGTTTTCCAGATATCAATTAAAATCAGAGGCCAAAAAATTAGGTCATGACCTTCACAATTGACCTTGACCTCATTTTAAAGAGAATTACAAGAATATGTCCAAATTGAAAACCCCATGTCATCCTCTGGTCAAATAGTCAAGTTATAACAATTTGAAACTATTTTACAATTTTTTCTAAATTAAACACAAAAACTCTATTTTTTGTCCGAATTTCACAAAATGAACAAACTATAGGCTTAAGACCCTAGAGAAGCCAAATATCACATCAGATTTTTTCTCCAATCATTGGTTTTGTAACAGAAGATTTTATAAGATTTTTGCACCCCTAGGTCACCTTGACTTAGTTATGGTAGCCATGGCAATGCCACGAACAAATCTGAATTGCACAGGCCCATATATACTTCTTTCCAAGTTTCATTGAACTCTGTCTTGTAGTTTCAGAGGAGATGTCGAAAATAGGTGTTAACGACGCACATACGCACGCAGACATGCATGCACATACACACACTGCGCTATACCATAAGCTCAAATGTCCTTTCGGTCAGGTGAGCTAATAAAATGTCTTAAAACTACTGTTATGTTCATTTCTATTCATGTTTGAAGTTTATGTTATTCATTGATTAAAACTTACTAAGGTTTTGAATGATTGACTCCAGTTTCACAATCATTCTTTAATCATGTTAATAAAGATTTTCCTTAATTTAAATTTCTTAAGAAACTTAATGCAGATGTTTTAAGCTTGAAGTAGTTTTCTTAAATATTTTAACAATTCGCAAAATTATGAAGATTTCAAATTTGTCAGATTTAAGTTAAGGTATTAATCTTAGTTAATCTGTATTATCAAAAACAAACATATGAATCTATGTTCAAACAACAATTCCAAAGCAATTTCGCGGTTCAGACACTGGAACTTATTCACGAGTATAAAATTTATTTCACAGTGCAGTGGCCAGTGTTAACAATTTTTTGTACAGATTATTTAAGTCAAAGTTTAATTATTGCTACATAAAAATATTCACTTTGTATTTAATTTCACGCTATGAAGTCAATTCATAACCACAGTGAATAAATGCAAATATACAATATATATCCAGGGTAATTTTGAAAACAGAGGCATCAAACTTATCAAGGAATAATTGTGAAACTGTAGCCTGGATAATTGTAACTTAATATATCTACTTGTCTCCTAATCTTACCAAAATAAATCACCTTTTCTGCTATCACTGTCTCCTAAACTTACCAGAATAAATCACCTTTTCCCCTATCACTGTCTCCTAAACTTACCAGAATAAATCACCTTTTCCCCTATCACTGTCTCCTAAACTTACCGCAATAAATCACCTTTTTAACTATCATCATCTCCTATACTTACCAGAATAAATCACCTTTTCCGCTTTCATCATCTCCTAAACTAACCAAAATAAATCACCTTTTCTGCTATCATCATCTCCTAAACTTACCAGAATAAATCACCTTTTCTGCTATCTCTGTCTCCTAAACTTACCCGAATAAATCACCTTTTCCCCTATCACTGTCTCCTTAACTTATTGGAATAAATCACCTTTTCTGCTATCTCTGTCTCCTAAACTTACCAAAATAATTCACCTTTTCCCCTATCACTGTCTCCTAATTTTACCAAAATAAATAACCTTATCTGCTATCACTGTCTCCTAAACTTACCAGAATAAATCACCTTTTCTGCTATCTCTGTCTCCTAAACTTACCAGAATAAATCACCTTTTCCCCTATCACTGTCTCCTAAAACTTACCAAAATATATCACCTTTTCTGCTATCACTGTCTCCTAAACTTACCAAAATAAATAACCTTATCTGCTATCACTGTCTCCTTAACTTATTGGAATAAATCACCTTTTCTGCTATCACTGTCTCCTAAACTTACCAGAATAAATCACCTTTTCCGCTATCACTGTCTCCTAAACTTACCGGAATAAATCACCTTTTCTGCTATCATCATCTCCTAAACTTACCGGAATAAATCACCTTTTCAGTTATCACTGTCTCCTAAACTTACCGGAATAAATCACCTTTTCAGTTATCACTGTCTCCTAAACTTACCGGAATAAAACACCTTTTCCGCTACTGTTTGCATTTCGTTTTATCATTTGGTTATTTCTCCTTCTATTTAAAACTAAATCTTGTTCCAGTAATATTCCACAGTACAGGGGACTGATGAACAACCTAGTAAAAAACAATATATATTTACAGTTCTAGTAAAAATAATATATATATATATATATATATATATTATATATATATAATATTATATATATATATATATACTTAAATCTGCCTTAAAGGCCACCTCTATATAAGGGCCACTCTGATGAACAGCCTAGTAAAAACAATATAAATGTATACAGTCCATCCTGCCTTAAAGGCCACCTCTATATAAGGGCCACTCTGATGAACAGCCTAGTAAAAACAATATAAATGTATACAGTCCATCCTGCCTTAAAGGCCACCTCTATATAAGGGCCACTCTGATGAACAGCCTAGTAAAAACAATATAAATGTATACAGTCCAACTTGCCTTAAAGGCCACCTCTATATAAGGGCCACTCTGATGAACAGCCTAGTAAAAACAATATAAATGTATACAGTCCAACTTGCCTTAAAGGCCACCTCTATATAAGGGCCACTCTGATGAACAGCCTAGTAAAAACAATATAAATGTATACAGTCCAACTTGCCTTAAAGGCCACCGATACAAGGGCCACTCTGATGAACAGCCTAGTAAAAACAATATAAATGTATACAGTCCAACTTGCCTTAAAGGCCACCGATACAAGGGCCACTCTGATGAACAGCCTAGTAAAAACAATATAAATGTATACAGTCCAACTTGCCTTAAAGGCCACATCTATAAAAGGGCTACCTGATTATAACAGGTTTGACTGTGTGTTTATTGACAAAAGGCCTCAGGCCCATATCACAATAAGTTACAATCAATGGCAGTATAAATGACAAAATGTGAATAATACATAAGCTTTTCACATTATAGGTAAACAACCTTGACCTGTCCGTTTGACCTTTCATTAGAAATATTCATATATTCATATAGAAAGATCCAACCAATAAATGGGTTGCAGTAGGATTCACTGTTAATAGTTTGTACTCAAGGTATTGATAAGCGTTCACATTATGTCAACAAAATAAAACACCTGTGCTCCCTATACATGGATGAACTTGGTCCGTGATAATTTATTTAAATCAAGGGTCAGGCGGACAGGTCAAAGTTGTTTACCTATAACTACAGATTTCTAAATGAAAATATTTGTAAACCTTTCTACAATTGCATAATATATAATAATACAAATTCACATGCTTAATGGCTGTAAAAAGCTCATTACTCAGTAGTCTTTCGGATGAGACTCAAAACCCAGGTCCCGTGTCTCAGTGCATGCTAGAGACACCTCTGCAGAGTTAGAAAAAGAGTAGGCCACCTGTAGCCACTACAGAGGATGCTCACAACTACAAGGAATTGAAACAGACTGAGCACAGTAGAAATTAAATTTTTTACAACAGTAACATTTTTTACAACTGTGTACAGTAATACAACAGACATAAAACATGTTATGAAGGATGGCATGATATATCGGTATACCGATATACCAATCGATGGGCTATTCCCGACGATAATCGATATTGATTTTTCAAATATCGATAAGTAACTAGACAATCCAAAACTTCAGAAAAACAATAAAAAGATAGGTTATATAAAACAATGCCTTACTTGTTTTTATTTATATTTATTCAAATGAGCTCCAACCAGGCATGGGGTAATGCTAATTTGTAATTGTAATGTTCTGTAATGCATTACATTTTCCCAAAGTAATGCATGTAATGTGTAATGTCCCAATTTTTGCATTACATGTAATTGTAATGTAATGCATTGCATAGACAAAAATGAATGTAATTTAAGCATTACATGGCATTACATAGCATTACTCCTCTCTGGTAAATGTTATATCTTGTTACCATTAAAATTCAGGGCTAGTAAGTACCTGCAGGCTACTTTTTTCCTAAGTATGAAATATGAAAATCAAAAAGTATGAAATATAAAAATCAATGTCTAAAAAAGTGTTTTTAACTGTTGTCAAACTAATGATATACTTTGTTTTCACTGATAACTTGTGATAAAACAATTTTATATTTTTATTATTTTTTCCAGCTATTGTTATTGTTTACAATCCTTTTATATGTTATTTTAGTCATTGAATACCTATCTTGAATGATTAAAGAAGTCATATGTTAAGTATGGTTTATCATTGACATCTGTCAATACCACTAATTAGTTTGTATACTTATCAATTCCTTTTTTCTGTTTTGATTTAATGGTAATTACATAACAGTAAAATTTAGTGGATAAAATAAATAATAAAAACACAATGTTAGAATAATTCCTTACAGCATCTTTTTTTTAGAGAAAAAACACAGAAGTGTATATTTTGAAAATAATAAGTTTGACATAGATGAACAATCGACTTTGACAAATTTTGTAAAACATACTGGTAGCCAGCAGAAATGTCAATTACCAAAAAGATATGCACTTATTGATAATATTGCTAGTGATTTACTCCCACATTACAACAGTTGAAAGTCAAAACTTTGAGAACTTTGTAGAAAACCTTCACCCTAAATTTCAAATTCCAAACAGGAAACATTTCTCATCTATTTATGTTTAAATTCTTTTGCTAATAAAATTTATGAAATGTAATGTGTAATATAATGCATTACTTTAGAAAAGTAATTGTAATATAGTGCATTACTTTCCAAAATGTAAGTAATTGTAATTGTAATATAATGCTAGTTTTGTCAAAGTAATTGTAATGTAATTCGCCCCATGTCTGGCTCCAACTGTCATAACATGTGCATTTGTACATGCAGGTAAATATGTCATCAATTCTTTGGCACCTCTGAAATGATGCGAAATCCTTCAGATGCTTGAGCGCACCTTATTACAGTGAGAAGTACCGGTACTCCAAGCGTACGCATGGTTAAGATACGCTCCATTCTTTAAAGCCTCTAGCTTACGTTGTTAAGCACATGGTAATTTGAAAATGCTTCATATGACATGATTTTAGGGAGTATTATTATTTTTCCGACAGTTATTGGCATGAAAAGAACCATAATCGATATTGGATTTCGGCAGCTATAGCCAGTCCTACATGTTATAACAGTAACAAAACATCAAGGCCCTAACCGCTTACCTGGTAGAAATGGCAGACTCAATTCTGTAAGTCCATTTGATGCAATTGTGATACGAGTTTTTAATGACGGTTTATCCACATTAACTTGCTGATTTTATAAGAGTTCAGATAATTTACTAGTATATAACACAATATTTTTTTAAAAATATCACATTTTCTTTGGTCCTATACTTGATGAAATGGGATTTTTTTAAAATCTTACGAAGAGAGTTGCGTAATGGTGTTTAACTTCCCAGTCAAGAATATGTTATTTATATAGAGATGTCACAAGCTTTAGGGGGAGGTGCAGAAATTTTGCCTGTGTTTTGCACTGATGGCATTATACAGCAGGGTTCTTTGTCATGCCAAGCCTACTGTGACATGGGACCTCGTTTATTTTAGGTTCCCATCCGAAGAACCGTGACTTTCATTTCATAATGCCAAGTGCTTGGCTAAAGAACAGTCACTTTCCACTTTTAAGTCTTGGGTCAGACCTGGTTGAGGTTATAACCTAGGACCTCTCACTTACGGAATGTGTGCTTTACCAACTGAGCTACCGCAGTGGTTCTCTTACAGAGAGAGGAAGACAGAGAGGACTTTTGCATGCTAATTGTGGCAAGAAATCTTTACTACACGACATACTTTTACATTCTACATACATCATTATAACACCACATGTTTATTGATAACTGACTGATAACTTTGTTGATTTTTCAAGCAAATCAATAACTTGAAATTAATTTTTATAGCCATATTTGAAATAAAATATTTGTCCTTGTCTATCATGTGTAGTGTAGCATATAAACATACAGAAGGACGAGCAGACAGACAACACTTTACATCAAATTTCTAGAAACAAATGTATAAAAACTAGAAAAATTGTGAGCCACAAGCTCACAAAAAATACCCCCCGCTCCCCATCCATCGGATCAAATTTTTAAATAGGAGGTGCACATCTACATTATATCACAAAGATTGTGTGAAAGTTTCATGAAAATCCATTGAAGGGTTTAGGAGGAGTTGCGGATAAGAGATAGGTACCCTAAGGTGTAACAGAAGGATGGAAGGGCAGAGGGACACATGGACGGACACCCCTATCACTATATATCCCCCACTTTTTAAGCGGGGGGTATAATAAACTTTTACCTTTCAACTTTTGCCAGTCGTTTCTGATTTGGAAACCAAATATGACGGCCGATCCAATAAAGGGAGATAAACCACATGACTCCGGGTATGATATGAAGTTTGGTAAGATCATCTGGCCAGAAATCATCACTGCATGCTCTAGCTTCCGTGGATACCACTTCCAAAAACTTGTACTCGCAATCGAACACAACGAGTAAAACAGCTAATGGTGTTGACAGTATCAGCGGAAAGGAGAAACAAAACTTCTGAAGCTGTAGTTTACAGGCAGTGTAGGCAATAAAGTAGCCAACAAAAGCCGCCAAAGTCAGAATGATAATAGATACGTTTTCCCGTATTTTATCATCACCTAAATCTCTCATTACTTCTCCTAAATTAAAATTTAAGTTTCCATGATAAGCATAAGCTAAACCAACTGCTAAGACAGTCTTTAAGAATCCGCAAATGGTCATGATTAAAGGTCGACTTTCCTGAAGGTCAAATTTTGTCCCTAGAATGAATCTTCGCAATGGATTTGAATCTTCCATTTTTCCACATATCCGGTCATCCATAAAATTCTCCCACCAAGAAAATGATACCAGAAATATGGCAAAACTGGCTTCTATCACGTTAAGCTCCTTGATGTCATGACCATCTTTAAAATGCGCCCGGTTTTCTTTCATGTAATAGTCGTATGAAATGATAATAGGAAAAACCGAGAGCTGAACCAGAACAGACAAAAGGTCAAGGACAAATGTTAATATTCTGCCTCCGGTACCATTACAGATAGGCTTTCCTGTTGATAAATTAGAGGAACAAATAGGTTTAAGTAAACATGGTAGTATACATGTTGCATTCATCAGCATTATTCCCTTTGCCATGTCCAGCTGCGGTAAAATCCTAAAGAGCAGCATAAAAAGTCCGCCAGTTTGTATCAACTCAATAAAAACAACCTACAATGAAGAAGTATTACTATACATGAGTGTTTGTTATCATACAAGGTAAAGTTCTGTAACACAGTCAAACTTGCCTTTATATAAAGTCACCTGCCAATTAAGGTCACCTGTATATAAGGGTCACCTGCTTTTAAAGCCAAGTAAAAATTCATCCCAACTGCTCTTTATTCATGTTATTTGAATCTGCATATAAGAACCACCTGCCCATAAATGTCACTTCTATAAATATGGACCACCTGCTTTTAATTGCCAGTCAAATTGTAGCTATCTTTATTCATGCTATTTGAACCTGTATGTAAAGGTCACCTGTCCATAAATTTAACCTGTATACATAACTATGGTCACCTGTTTGCTCTCTATTCATGTTATTTGAATCTGTATATAAGGGCCACCTCTATATAAGGGTCAATTGCCCATAAAGGTAACATTTATATAAGGGACACCAGTATATAAGGGTCATCTGTATATAAGGATCGCCTGTAATAAGGGACACCTGCTTTAAAGCTTATAAAGGCCAGTCACTTTTATCAGGGGGTTGGGGATATATAACCCTGTGTTAATTAAGAGGCCCTGTAAAGGTAGTAGGGGATAGATAACCCTTTGTAAAATGTTAAGAGGCCCTGTAAAGGGGGTAGGGGATATATAACCCTGTGTTAAATGTTAAGAGGCCCTGTAAAGGTGGGTAGGGGTATATAACCCTGTGTAAAATGTAAAGAGTCCCTGTAAAGGAGGTAGGGGATATATAACCCTGTGTTAAATGTTAAGAGGCCCTGTAAAGGAGGTAGGGGATATAACCCTGTGTTAAATGTTAAGAGGCCCTGTAAAGGAGGTAGGGGATATATAACCCTGTGTTAAATGTAAAGAGACCCTGTAAAGGAGGTAGGGGATATATAACCCTGTGTTAAATGTAAAGAGTCCCTGTAAAGGAGGTAGGGGATATATAACCCTGTGTTAAATGTAAAGAGTCCCTGTAAAGGAGGTAGGGGATATATAACCCTGTGTTAAATGTAAAGAGACCCTGTAAAGGAGGTAGGGGATATATAACCCTGTGTTAAATGTAAAGAGTCCCTGTAAAGGAGGTAGGGGATATATAACCCTGTGTTAAATGTTAAGAGGCCCTGTAAAGGTGGGTAGGGGTATATAACCCTGTGTAAAATGTAAAGAGGCCCTATAAAGGGGGTAGGGGATATATAACCCTGTGTTAAATGTTAAGAGGCCCCTAAAGGGGGTAGGGGGTATATAACCCTGTGTTAAATGTTAAGAGGCCCTGTAAAGGAGGTAGGGGATATATAACCCTGTGTTAAATGTTAAGAGGCCCCTAAAGGGGGTAGGGGGTATATAACCCTGTGTAAAATGTTAAGAGGCCCTGTAAAGGGGGTAGGGGATATATAACCCTGTGTAAAATGTTAAGAGGCCCTGTAAAGGGGGTAGGGGATATATAACCCTGTGTAAAATGTTAAGAGGCCCCTAAAGGGGGTAGGGGATATATAACCCTGTGTAAAATGTTAAGAGGCCCTGTAAAGGGGGTAGGGGATATATAACCCTGTGTTAAATGTTAAGAGACCCTGTAAAGGAGGTAGGGGATATATAACCCTGTGTAAAATGTTAAGAGGCCCCTAAAGGGGGTAGGGGGTATATAACCCTGTGTAAAATGTTAAGAGGCCCTGTAAAGAGGTAGGGGATATATAACCCTGTGTAAAATGTTAAGAGGCCCTGTAAAGGGGGTAGGGGATATATAACCCTGTGTAAAATGTTAAGAGGCCCCTAAAGGGGGTAGGGGGTATATAACCCTGTGTAAAATGTTAAGAGACCCTGTAAAGGGGGTAGGGGATATATAACCCTGTGTAAAATGTTAAGAGGCCCCTAAAGGGGGTAGGGGTATATAACCCTGTGTAAAATGTTAAGAGGCCCTGTAAAGGGGGTAGGGGATATATAACCCTGTGAAAAATGTTAAGAGACCCTGTAAAGGGGGTAGGGGGTATATAACCCTGTGTAAAATGTTAAGAGGCCCTATAAAGGGGGTAGGGGATATATAACCCTGTGTTAAATGTAAAGAGTCCCTGTAAAGGGGGTAGGGGATATATATAACCCTGTGTTAAATGTTAAGAGGCCCTGTAAAGGGGTAGGGGGTATATAACCCTGTGTTAAATGTTAAGAGACCCTGTAAAGGGGGTAGGGGATATATAGCCCTGTGAAAAATATTAAGAGGTCCTGTAAAGGGGGTAGAGGATATATAACCCTGTATAAAATATTAAGAGGCCCTGTAAAGGGGGTATGGGATAGATAACCCTGTGTAAAATATTAAGAGGCCCTATAAAGGGGGTAGGGGATATATAACCCTGTGTTAAATGTAAAGAGTCCCTGTAAAGGGGGTAGGGGATATATAACCCTGTGTTAAATGTTAAGAGGCCCTGTAAAGGGGTAGGGGGTATATAACCCTGTGTTAAATGTTAAGAGGCCCCGTAAAGGGGGTAGGGGATAGATAACCCTGTGTAAAATATTAAGAGACCCTGTAAAGGGGTAGGGGATATATAACCCTGTGTTAAATGTTAAGAGGCCCTGTAAAGGGGGTAGGGGATAGATAACCCTGTGTAAAATATTAAGAGGCCCTGTAAAGGGGGTAGGGGATATATAGCAAAGTGTAAAATGTTAAGAGGCCCTGTAAAGGGGGTAGGGGATATAACCCTGTTCAAAGTATTAAGAGGGCCTGTAAGGGGGGTAGGAGATCTCTTACCTTGTTTAAAATGTTAAGAGTTCCTATAAAGGGGGTTGGGATAAATAAACCTGTGTAGAATATTTTGAGGCCCTGTAAAGGGGGTAGAAATATTGATACTTACTGTGAAGATTGATTTTATAGCTGGAAATGGCATGTTACCAAACAGTGCTTTACTGAAGCTGACTAATATAGTCAATATGTAGGGTATCGTCATGGCTATTAATAGTAACAGATATCTAGCACTAGCCTTGTTTTTCTGTGAATTAAAAATTAACAGTTAGGCCTATTAAAATTAATTCCTAGATTTTCATCTTTTTTTTCATAATTGAGGAGGGTCGAATTTTATTGTTTATTGCTTATTTTCAGCTTCAAAAGAAATAACAGAAATGACAACAGAAAGTGCCTAAAAGAAACTTTATTAAAGAACACAACAAAAATAAACTAATAAACAAGAGCTCCATGGGCCTTAATGCTCACCTGAGGCTGAGTACATATCTCATGCAGAGGTTCAATGGTCAATGACATTAAAGAGAATGTCTAAATTTTCAGCAGTAAGGGCATCTGACCTTGACCTTTGAAATTATGACCTTCATTCATCTATCAAAATGTTCATTTAGCCAATACCTACAATATTCCAATATACATGCCTATACAAAAGGTTGATAGTTTTTGAGATAATTAACCATTTCAGTATTTGTTAGCATCTATGACCTTGACCTTTGAACCTATAACCTTCATTCATATATCAAAATGATCTTCAATATTCTTACATTCATGCCTATACAAAAAGTTGATAGTTTTTGAGATAATTAACCATTTAAGTATTTGTTTGCATCTATGACCTTGACCTTTGAACCTATGACCTTCATTCATATATCAAAATGGTCGTTGTACAAATGCCTACAATAGTCTAATATACATACCTATACCAAAAGTTTATAGTTTTCAAGTCATATTGACAAATACATTAATTTTGGCAATTTCCCCCTAATGTACCTTGCCATTTCCCTATTTTGGCCTCTACAGTTACAATTTGTGCAAATCTGAAACTAGGTATGTTTCACATATATTTCTAAGCTATATCTCTTGTAAGTTCAGAGGAGATGATTTTTAAAATTTTTACATTTTTCCCCTTTATGGGGCCCCAAGGAGACATAATCCTTCTGAAATCCCCTCTCCAAGATATCAAAATTGCCAAGTATCATCCAGTTTGGCTTTGTAGTTTTAGAGTTGATTAAAATGTGAAAAATTTAATAATGATGGATGACGCAGGACACACGACAGACGAAGATAGATGGCAATAGCTCATCTGAGCCTATGGCTCATGTGAGCCCAAGATTCTAGGACGGGCCTAAAAAAGTGGGGTGGGCAGGGATGATAATCTAGAAGTTAATTTTATAAGGCCTTATATATATTACGGTGCCTTTAACAAGCAAATTTTTACATAATATGCCCACCTAGGTAGTGAAAGGCCTTGCATTCAGAAATACTCTGTATATATTTGACGTTCTTTAGTTCCATGTCCCTTTCATTCTCAATTTTGATTACAAACATGGCCAAGAAAGCTAGATAAAGAGGAGGTCCTTACCCTCTTTTGAGAACAGACTTCACTTTCCTGGTGGTGCTTAACCTTTCTAAGCACAGACTTCACTTCCCTGGTGGTGCTTACCCTTTTAGAGCACAGACTTCACTTGCCTGGTGGTGCTTACCCTTTTAGAGCACTGACTTCACTTGCCTGGTGGTGCTTACCCTTTTAGAGCACAGAATTCACTTGCCTGGTGGTGCTTACCCTTTCAGAGCACAGAATTCACTTCCCTGGTGGTGCTTACCCTTTCTGAGCACAGACTTCACTTCCCTGGTCGTATTTACCCTTTTAGAGCACTGACTTCACTTGCCTGGTGGTGCTTACCCTTTTAGAGCACTGACTTCAATTCCCTGGTGGTTCTTACCCTTTCTGAGCATAGACTTCACTTCCCTGGTGGTACTTACCCTTTTAGAGCACTGACTTCACTTGCCTGGTGGTACTTACCCTTTAAGAGCACAGACTTCACTTCCCTGGTGGTGGTTACCCTTTTAGAGCACAGACTTCACTTCCCTGGTGGAGGTTACCCTTTTAGAGCACAGACTTCACTTGCCTGGTGGTGCTTACCCTTTTCGAGCACTGACTTCACTTGCCTGGTGATGCTTACCCTTTCAGAGTACAGACTTCACTTCCCTGGTGGTGATTACCCTTTTGGAGCACAGACTTCACTTTTCTGGTGGTACTTACCTTTATGGAGTACAAACTTTACTTCCCTGATAGTACTTACCCTTCCAGAGCACAATTTTTTCTTCCCTGGTGGTGATTACCCTTTTAGAGCACAGACTTAACTCTCCTGGAGGTGCTTACTCTTTCAGAACACAGACTTCACTTTCCTGGTGGTGATTACCCTTTCAGAGCACAAACTTCACTTTCCTGGTGGTGCTTACCCTTTCCGCACACAGACTTCACTTTCCTAGTGTTGCTTACCCTTTCAGAGCACAGACTACACTTTCCTGGTGATGCTTACCTTTCGGAACACAGAATTCACTTTCCTGGTGATGCTTACCTTTCGGAACACAGAATTCACTTTCTTGGTGGTGCTTACCCTTTTAGAGCACAGACTTCACTTTCCTGGTGGTGCTTACCCTTTTGGAGCACAGACTTCACTTTCCTGGTGGTACTTATATTACCCTTTCAGAACACAGACTTCACTTTCCTGGTGGTGATTACCCTTTCAGAGCACAAACTTCATTTCCCTGGTGGAAATACCGTTTCAGAGTGCAGACTTCACTTCCGTGGTGGTGTTTACCCTTTCATTGAAGAAACTTCACTTTCCTGGTGGTGCTTACCCTTTCCGCACACAGACTTCACTTTCCTGGTGTTGCTTACCCTTTCAGAGCACAGACTACACTTTCCTGGTGATGCTTACCTTTCGGAACACAGCATTCACTTTCCTGGTGATGCTTACCTTTCGGAACACAGAATTCACTTTCTTGGTGATGCTTACCCTTTTAGAGCACAGACTTCACTTTCCTGGTGGTGCTTACCCTTTTAGAGCACTGACTTCACTTGCCTGGTGGTACTTACCCTTTCAGAGTACAGACTTCACTTCCCTGGTGGTGATTACCCTTTTGGAGCACAGACTTCACTTTTCTGGTGGTACTTACCTTTTTGGAGTACAGACTTAACTTTCCTGGTGGCGCTTACCCTTTCAGAACACAGACTTCGCTTCCCTGGTGGTGCTTACCCTTTCTGAACACAGACTTCGCTTCCCTGGTGGTGCTTACCCTTTCTGAGGACAGACTTCACTTCCCTGGTAGTGCCTACCCTTTCTGAGCTTAGCATTCACTTCCCTGGTGGTGTGTACCCTTTTAGAGCACAGACTTTCCTGGTGGTGATTACCCTTTCAGAGCACAAACTTCATTTCCCTGGTGGTACTTACCGTTTCAGAGTACAGACTTCACTTCCGTGGTGGTGTTTACCCTTTCATTGAAGAAACTTCACTTTCCTGGTGGTGCTTACCCTTTCCGCACACAGACTTCACTTTCCTGGTGTTGCTTACCCTTTCAGAGCACAGACTACACTTTCCTGGTGATGCTTACCTTTCGGAACACAGCATTCACTTTCCTGGTGATGCTTACCTTTCGGAACACAGAATTCACTTTCTTGGTGGTGCTTACCCTTTTAGAGCACAGATTTCACTTTCCTGGTGGTGCTTACCCTTTTGGAGCACAGACTTCACTTCCCTGGTGGTACTTATATTACCCTTTTGGAGTACAGACTTCACTTCCCTGGTGAAATTTCATGTGTTTAATCTAATTTGCCAGTTTCAAAGATTTTACTTTGCTCTGGAGTTTTAATTTTGACATAGATTTCTATGTTTGTTCGGACTTTAAAAACATATCTGACAAAGACTGGTTATCAGTTTAATGTTTAATCCTCAACCAACTTGCAACCTTCAACCATTGCAAACATCAACCACCTTGCAACCTCTAACCACCATGCAAACTTCAACCACCTTTCAACCTCCAAACACCTTCAAACCTTCAACCACCTTGCACCTTTCAACCACCTTGCAACTTTCAACGACCTTGCAACCTTCCACTACCTTGCACCCTTCAGCCACCATGCAACCTTCAACCACCTTGAAACCTTTGACCACCATGCAACCTTTAACCACCTTGCAAACTTCAACCACCTTTCAACCTCCAAACACCTTCAAACCTTCAAGCACCTTGCACCTTTCAACCACCTTGCAACCTTCAATGACCTTGCAACCTTCCAGTACCTTGCACCCTTCAGCCACCATGCAACCTTCAACCACCTTGAAACCTTTGACCACCATGAAACCTTTGACCACCATGCAACCTTCAACCACTATGCAACCTTTAACCAACGTTCAACTTTGCATACTTCAACCACTTTGCAACCTTTAACCACCTTGCAACCTCTAACCACCATGCAAACTTCAACCACCTTGCAACCTTCAACCAACTTTCAACCTTTAACCACCATGCAACCTCCAACTACCTTGCAACCTTCAACCATCATGCAACCTTCAACCATCATGTAACCTTCAACCACCTTGCAACCTTCAACCACCATGCAACCTTCAACCACCTTGCAACCTTCAACTACCTTGCACCCTTCAACCACCATGCACCCTTCAACCATCTTGCAACCTTCAACCACCTTGCAACCTTCAACGACCATGCAACCTTCAACCACCATGCATGTAAACTTCAATCACCTGAAAACCTTCAACCACCATGCAAACTTCAACCTCCTTGCAACTTTCAACCACCTTGCAACCTTCAACCACCATGTAACCTTTAACCACCTTGCAAACTTCAACCACTTTTCAACCTCCAGCCACTTTCAAACATGTAACCCCCTTACACCTTTCAACCATCATGCAACCTTCAACCACCTTGCAACCTTCAACCTCCTTGCAACCTTTAACCACCATGCAACCTTCAACCACCTTGCAACCTTCAACCACCATGCAACCTTCAACCACCTTGCAACCTTCAACTACCTTGCACCCTTCAACCACCATGCACCCTTCAACCATCTTGCAACCTTCAACCACCTTGCAACCTTCAACCACCATGCAACCTTCAACCACCATGCAAACATCAACCACCTTGCAACCTTCAACCATCTTTCAACTTTTAACCACCATGTAAACTTCAATCACCTTGCAACCTTAAACCACCTTGCAACATTCAACCATCATGCAACCTTCAGCCTCCTTCAACCACCTTGCAACCTTCAACAATAATGCAACCTTCAACCACCTTGCAACCTTCAACCACCTTTCAACTTCAATCACTTTGCATATTTTACCCACCATGCAATTTTCAACCACCTTGCAACCTTCAACCACCTCTCAACCTTCAGCCACCATGCAAATTTCAACCACCATACAACCTTCAACCACCATGCAAACTTCAATCACCTGATAACCTTCAACTACCATGCAACTTTCAACCACCTTGCAACCTTGAACCACCTGGCAACCTTTAGCTACCTTGCAACTTTCAACCACCTTGCAACCTTCAACCACCTTGCAACTTTCAACCACCATGCAACTTTAACTGCAATGCAAATTACAACTACCTTCAACCACCTTTCAACCTTTAACCACCATGCAACCTCAAACCACCTTGCAACCGTCAACCAACATGCAAACTTCAACCACCATACAACCTTCAACCACCTTTCAACTTCGACCACTTTGCAACCTTCAACCACCATGTAACCTTTAACTACCATACAACTTTCAACCACCATGCAACTTTCAACAACCATGCAACCTTCAGCCTCCTTGCAGTCTGTGGGCTAGGTGGACCCACCGTGCACCCCCCCAGGATCCTCCGACACCACTTTTTTCTGGTACCTTAGGGTGTCTAGTAATGGAATCAGGATGTTTCCCAGAAATATATTGGGATGCTCTTCATGAAAAACTTCAATATTTAGTAGTGCCTGAAAGTTTTCAGTAAATTTCTCTATTAGCGGTAGGGGAATGTTTTTATCTTTGTTTTCAATAATATTATGCAGATACAGATCATATTTGGTATCATTGTAAAGGGAACATGTTCAGCTTTAATAAAATACAAAGTTGGTTGATGTAGCTGCTACTACGTCGTCACCATGACATCATAAACCGTGTCAATTTAGCCTTTATAAAATTATTTCTGTACAGCATAATAAAACACATTAAGACAAAGTATGTTTTCCATTTACTTAATGATTTGTAGTTATAAATGATCATATATTCTCATCTTCAAAACAAGAGGCCCAATGGGCCTGATACGCTCACCTGGAAAATGATGACTGGTGTTCAGGTATGCAATTTATTATTCTGAAAAAATTAATAATTTAGCAGCAACAACTCTTACATGGATTAAGATATAGATATGAAACTTGCTACATTGCTAGATCTTGTCATGCTAAACATTTTTGCAATTTATTGTTATTATCTACCTATAAGTTTTTCCAAAAAAATGTCAAAAACAGCAAAATTTGCAAAAAATTACCATATTCCAGAACAATAACTCTCAATGTTATTTTCTGATTTTTTTTAAAATTGAATAAATCATTAGATCTTACAATTCTCATCAATTTTAACACATAATAAGGATAAAATATCCTAAAAACAGCTCATTTGGTACTAAAAACTCAAAGGTTAAAAAATAGGTCGTGACCTTGACCTTTGACCTTGACCTCATTTTGAAGGACATTTCAAGTTGAGATCAAAACTGAAGATCCCATGTCATTATCTTTGCAAATATTCAAGATATAGCATTTTTCAGACAATTTCGAAACTCTAAAAATTTTAACGCAAAAACGCGTAACCCATTTTTCGACCGAATTTCACGAAATGAACAAACTACAGGCTTAAGACCCTAGAGAAGCCAAATATCACATCATCGGTTTCAGAGAAGAAGATTTTTCAAGATTTTTGCACCCCTAAGTCACTATGACCTAGTTTTGGTAGCCAACAAATCTAAATTGCACCGACCCAGACATGCTTCTGACCAAGTCTCGTTGAAATCTGCCAAGTACTTTCAGAGGAGAAGTCGAAAATGTATGTTAACGACGCACGCACACACGCACATACACATGCTGCACCATACCATAAGCTCACATGGCCTTTGGTCAGGTGAGCTAAACAGACACCACTCTATTAGAAAAAATATATTAAAGATACCCATTTTAAAAAAAATGACCGAAACAGGGTAGGGGAACATTTTTATCTTTGTATCGATGGTTTTATGTAGATACAGATCATATTTGGTTTCATTGTAAAAGGAACGGGTTCAGCTTTTATAAAGAACAAACTTGATTGGTGTAGCTATTACTGTAACGTTTCCATGATGTCATAAACTCAATTTTTGAAGAAACAAGAGGCCCATGGGCCTTAACACTCACTTGTGACCTTGACCTTTGAACCCATGAGGTTCATTCATATATCAAAATGATCATAAGGCCAATATTCTAATATACATGCCTATACAAACAAGAGGCCCATGGGCCTTAATGCTCACCTGAGGCTAAGTACATATATCATGCAGAGGTTCAATGGTCAATAACATTTATTAAAGAGAACTCCTAATTTTCAGTAGTAAGGCAGAATTAAATGCAAGGATTTTTGCAAATTTATCATACCTTGTCCCAAGATGATTGCTACATATAATATATGTATAATATATTAATATATATATATATTATATATATATATAATATATATATATATATATATATATATATATATATATTCTAGTTACAATACATTATTTATAAACAGCTAAAAAAGTAAAAACAAAAGTATGAAACTATGACCTTCATCTATATATTAAAATGATTGTTAGGCCATTACCTACAATATTCAAATATACATGTCTATACAAAAAGTTTATAGTTTTCGAGATAATTAACCATTTCAGTATCCTTTCCCATCTGTGACCTTGACATTTGAATCCATGACCTTAATCTATATATAAAAATGATCATTAAATCAATTCCTACAACATTGTATTATACATGTCTATACAAAAAGCTGATAGGTTTTAAGATAATTAACCATTTCAGTATTCTTTCACATCTGTGACCTTGACCTTTGAACACATGACATTAATCTATATATAAAAATGATCGTTAAATCAATTCCTACAATATTGTAATATACATGTCTATACAAAAAGTTAATAGTTTTCGAATAATTAACCATTTTGGTACACTTTTGCATCTGTGACTTTGACCTTTGAACCCATGACCTTTATCTATATATAAAAATGATCGTTAAATCAATTCCTACAATATTCTAATATACATGTTTATACAAAAAGTTTATAGTTGTTGAGATAATTAACAATTTCAGTATTCTTTTGCATTTGTGACCTTGACCTTTGAACCCATGACATTAAACTATATATCAAAATGATCGTTAAATCAAAACCTACAATATTCAAATATACATGTCTATACAAAAATTAACAGTTTTCGAGATAATTAACCATTTCAGTATTCTTTCGCATCTGTGACCTTGACCTTTGAACCCATGACATTAATCTATATATCAAAATGATCGTTAAATCAAAACCTACAATGTTCGAATATACATGTCTATACAAAAAGTTAAAAGTTTTCGAGATAATTAACCATTTATGTATTGATTTGCATCTGTGACCTTGACCTTTGAACCCATGACCTTAATCTACATATCAAAATGATCGTTAAATCAATTCCTACAATATTGTAATATACATGTTTATACAAAAAGTTAATAGTTTTCTAGATAATTAACCATTTCGGTATTTTTTCGCATCTGTGACCTTGACCTTTGAACCCATGACCTTTATCTATATATAAAAATGATCGTTAAATCAATTCCTACAATATTGTAATATACATGTCTATACAAAAAGTTAATAGTTTTCGAGATAATTAACCATTTTGTTACACTTTTGCATCTGTGACTTTGACCTTTGAACCCATGACCTTTATCTATATATAAAAATGATCGTTAAATCAATTCCTACAATATTGTAATATACATGTCTATACAAAAAGCTTATAGTTTTTTAGATAATTAACAATTTCAGTATTCTTTCGCATCTGCGACCTTGACCTTTGAACCCATGACATTAATCTATATATCAAAATGATCGTTAAATTAAAACCTACAATATTCGAATATACATGTCTATACAAAAAGTTAAAAGTTTTCGAGATAATTAACCATTTAAGTATTGATTTGCATCTGTGACCTTGACCTTTGAACCCATGACCTTAATCTACATATCAAAATGATCGTTAAATCAATTCCTACAATATTGTAATATACATGTTTATACAAAAGTTAATAGTTTTCTAGATAATTAACCATTTCGGTATTCTTTCACATCTGTGACCTTGACCTTTGAACCCATGGCCTTTATCTATATATCAAAATGATCGATAAATCAATTCCTTCAATATTGTAATATACATGTCTATACAAAAAGTTTATAGTTTTCGAGATAATGAGATACATATGGCGGGAAACAGTATCAGGACCGCTTTGCGTCTGCGGGGCAGCGAATTGCCACAGACTGTTCATATTTCATTGTTGATTACGTCACCGATAACACCAATCAAAAGATGTATCTAGATCTTATAATTTTAATCTTAAATTATAAGATCTAGATAAATTTTTACTGTTTACGCATGGATTTTTAAGAAATATGCTTCCCGGAAAACCGAAGACATTGTGACGTAAATGGTGTTATCAGTGACGTAATCAACATAGAAATGTGAACAGTGTGTCGTAATTCACTGTCCTGCAGACAAGATGCGGTCCTGATACTGTTTCCCGCCAAATGTATCTCATTAACCATTTCGGTATTGTTTTGCATCTGTGACCTTGACCTTTGAACCCATGACCTTTATTAATATATCAAAATGACCATTGTGCCATTACCTACAATATTCTAATATATATGCCTATACAAAAAGTTAATAGTTTTGCAGATAATCAACTATAACGGAAATAGTTGTGCATCCTTGACCTTGACCTTTGAACTCATGACCTTGATCTATGTATCAAAATGATCGTCATGTCAATACCTACAATTAACTGAAAATCCCTTGCCATTATCACCTGAAATCTTTAAAAAATAGCATTTTTTATCAAAGGTCAAAAACAGGGACATGACCTTGACCTTTGACCTTGACATCTTTTGGAAGAAAATAGCAAGACAAGATCAACAGTGAAAACTCCATACAATTATCTTCAGCCGTTATGAAGTTATAACAATAAATGTCTCATTTTAAAAATTACATAATTTTACGCAAAAAACGCGTTACCTATTTTTCGTTCAATTTTCATGAAAAACACAATTTTAATGTTCCCAGGTATGCTGATTCTAAATATCTAATCAAAATTTGCCTGCACCTTTTGGTTTCAGAGAAGAAGATTTTTTTGTCTTTTTGCTATTTTTAGTAATGGCGGCCATCTTGTTGGGCGTGGCCAAACCCCGAACACAATTTTTAAAGGCTGTTACCCAGGCATGATAATCGCCAAGTTTCATCAAATTTGCCCCAGTAGTTTTGGAGAAAAAGTTTAAAATGTAAAGTTTACACACGACGCACGACGGACGACGGACAACGGACGGTGATAGATTGCAATAGCTCATCTGAGCCTTTGGCTCAGGTGAGCTAAAAAGTTTAAAGTTTTTGAGATAAATAATCATTTCAGTAGTTGTTTGTATCTATGACCTTGACCTTTGAACCCATGACCTTCATTCATATATCATAATGACCATTGTGCTATCACCTACAATATTCCAATATACATGCCTATACAAAAAGTTAATAGTTTTGCAGATAAGTAACTATTTCAGTATTCATTTGCATCTGTGACCTTGACCTTTGACCCCAAGTTTCATTCATATATCAAAATGATCGTTAGGATAATACCTACAATATTTTAATATACATGCCTATACAAAACGTTTATAGTTTTTGAGATAATTAACCATTTCAGTACTTATTTACATCTGTGACCTTGACCTTTGAACCCATGACCTTTATTCATATATCAAAATTACCATTGTGCCATTACCTACAATGTTCTAATATACATGCCTATGCAAATCAAAGCACCGAAGGTGCCCAGCGAACAGAGAGCGAGAACAAATTGCAAGCATCTTTTACAATTGCTAATTACCTATCATCATGACGAATGTTATAACTGTGTCAGTTTTTAAGTACAAGTCAAGATTGCACTGAGTCTCATTATTTCAATATGTGTTATTCTTCACATGTTTTTTTCACAGAAGTGTTTTCAAAGTAAGCATATATTCTGCACTGCTGAAAACTTAAGAATTAGATGTTACATAACATATGCAATTTTCTTGTCTCCTGTACATCTGTATTTAGTTCTATCTTTGGTTGTGGCAAGACAAGTTTTATTCACTTGAAAACTTCATTGTTCTATTTTGAACTTGGCATAAGCGTTCTACAATTTTTGTTCAGTGGTTGACTTTAGTGTATGTGGTGTGCATCTTGCAATTTATTCAATATTTACAATATATGCCTTGTGTAAGATTTTACAAAGTACATTTTGTTCAGCTGCTAACTTTTATAAATACAGTATAACCTGTGAATAAAGACCACCCAGGGGACTGGGCAAAAGTGGACTTAATAGACAGGTGGACTTTATATAGAGGGTCACATCTTATGAACGAGTTATAATGTATTGTTGATATCGTTTTACAAATGTGTGAAACGTATGTAGTACATATTTAAATACTAATTTATTAAATCTGTTAAAAAATGATTTTCATTACAGTTTTAATGACTTTTCAGAGTTAATTATAGAAAATATTTGACAAGTGTATTTAATCATCTGATTGCATGGTTACTGTATCGGTATACACTTGACTAATTGTCTTTGTTTTCTTAAGAAGTAGTCACTAATTAAGATAATAGGTATAGAAAACAAACTACATGTAAATAACAAAGACTTTTTACCTTCTTATCTAATGGCTTCATTCACTGACAAGAGAATAATGACTTTATTTGTTTACACTTATCAAAGATTTGTAATTATAATAATTATATATTTCTAATTTTCATGCATTAAGAATATAAGAATAAGTTACCTTAAGAAATTATAAAACTCTAAAGACTTAAAAAAGTTGATTGAAAAAGTGGACTTTATAGACAGGTTGAAAAGTCATTTGGGACTGAAAAGGGTGGACTCTATTCACATTAGACAGGTGGACTTTATATAGAGGGTCATTATATAGCAAAATCCATTGGGGATAGGTTGCTCAGACCGGTTGCTATAGACAGGTGGACTCTATAGCAGGTTATACTGTACTTTCCATTTTTGACAAGATTGATTTTTTTCACAGGCCATGATTTTAAAATGCTATTGTTACCAATGTAGCAAATGTCAAATCCTGAGGAAACATTGTCAAACATAGGGAAGCTCAATTGAAAACTTCAAATTCCAATATACATTTGTATACATTGTTGTCTTATAAAAAGGGAGCTCAAAGGAGCCGGAATTGCTCACCTGGCACGATTGACAGGAAAATGGCCGCCATCACTCAGAACAATATTTTGTCATTAAAATCTGTATATTCCCATGTGTATATAACATTGAAATCGAAACAACTTATAAATTTCGCAGGGAAATGGTGACCATATCACAAATGGCCAACCGGAAACAATTTGTGTCTGCACCACTTAACTATGCATACCATGTTATTCATGTAAACTAAAAACTTTTGAATTTTGAGCAACTTGAAAATTTGTGGAGAAAGGGCGGGCTTGCAGAAAATGGCCGTTCATTTTTTCGTCATCCCCATTGATCTCGGCATACCATGTTTTTCATAACCTGAAAATGGTCGCTCAAAAAAAAATGGGTCAATGGGCCGGGTTGCCATCAAGTCAGGTGCACATCTTTGATAATCTTTTGATATATACAGTACAAAGTAACTAAGTTTCAAAGTCTGGAAAAATGGGGAAAAATCTTGAAATATTTCCAAAACGTCAGGTGCGTATCTTCAATATTTATAGAAACATTCTGTGAAGTTTAAAGGTTGTTGATTGAAAACTGTAGGAGGAGTTGAGTTCACAAATTAGGTACCCCCAGTTCAAATACTTGCTAAAAGTGACTAAGTTTCAAAGTCTGGAAAAATAGGGGTAAAAATCTTGAAATATTTCCATAAAATTAGGTGCACATCTTAGATATATAAAAACATTCTGTGAAGTTTCAAGGCTTTTGGTTGAAAACTGTAAGAGGAGTTGAGTTCACAAAGTAGGTACCCCAGTTCAAAAACTTGATAAAAAGTGACTACCGTAAGTTTCAAAGTCTTGGAAATGGGGAAAAAATTTGAAATATTTCCATAAAGTCAGGTGCACATCTTCAATATACATAGAAACATTCTGTGAAGTTTCAAAGCTTTTGGTTGAAAACTGTAAGAGGAGCTGAGTTCACAAAGTAGGTACCCCCGTTCAAAATCTTGCTAAAAAGTGACTACCGTAAGTTTCAAAGTCTGGAAAAATGGGGGAAAAGTCTTGAAATATTTCCATAAAGTTAATGCACATCCTCAATATGTATAGAAACATTCTGTGAAGTTTCAATGTTTTTGGTTGAAAACTGTATATGGAGTTGAGTTCACAAAGTTGGTACCCTATTTTCCCAGCCTGCCCGCCCGCCCGCCATTCACCATACTATAAACCGGATTTGCACTCCGTGCAACCCGGCAAAAAAACGGCCTTGTTCCTGTAAGATCACTCCAAAATGAGGAATCTTTGTAGCAAACATGCTACAAAGTTTCAAGCAACTTTCGATTTATCAGTTTCAGCGTACATTTTTTAGAAGTTTACACGGACAAACGACAGGCACATACAAAGTCATGATAAAAGCTCACATGGCCTATGGCCAGGTGAGCTAATTAAGACCATATGTTCAAAAAGTAATACTTATGAATGTTACCACTGCAAACCTGCTAACTCTCACGATATAAACTGGGGCCTCGGCGACATCCCACCACCCCGTTTCTCCCGATTTAAAACAAAATCTTCTTAAATTGACCTTAGTGACATATAAATATTTTATTATCAATATTATTAAACTCCTTTTGAATTTCTTCAGTTGATAGACGCTTGATCAACAAAACACTTAAACACTTACAGGATCAACAATTTTTTCAAAATACGTTTTTTCGCTTTTTTCAACATTCAAACACTTTATATTTTTATACCTTGATCATACAACACGTCTAGGTAGTTTTTCTTAGTAAAAGATTAATAAGATTATTCTCAGAAGTGTGCAGTATAGTTCCCTGATCTTTAATCGAGTTTCATAAAGATATGTCGCTTTATTTCAAATAAATCTCGCCTGTAAAAGTGAGAAATCGGCACTTTTTTCATTATAGGAAATGGCGACAGTGATAGTACTATACAAAACGGCAATAAAATGACAAGCCGGACCCGAAAAATTCCGGGGAAAATCGCAAAGTAGAATGGCTTGCGATTTACCAATAAGTGAGTTCGCTACCACGACCAAGACCCAAAATGAAGAGTCGCTTAATTGGGGCGGTTCACTGCCAAATCAGAAAAGATTTGCTCATCTTTCTTTCAGCTTCGATCATTTTATACGAATACAGTGGCATCAAGTTTCCCCTATGTTTTACATACTCAGTGACGTATGAAGTTATCTACCCAGACTGGTTAGATTATTAATTTTTCAGTTGGGTTGAGTTTATTCTTTATGTCCTGCAGAGAAATTCATCACAAGAAAAGGTTCGCCACGAATACATTTTATCATGTCAAAGATTTCGGTAATTGTGCGTGAGGGTAACGTATTACGGCCCAAACCACCCTCTCAAGCCAAACATTCACTTTTAGACCAAAATGAAATTTTGAGGAAAACAGAGAGACTGGAATAAAAAGCCTAACATAAATGTTTTACACCGATATACATGTAGTTATATTATAAGCACGAAGCCTTCTGGTATGGTACCATTCTGATTTAAGGATAACGAGCCGGCCTTCAAGGCAAGCGAAAATTCAACACCGCGGCTCACACAATAGAGAAAAGTTGCAAAGAAACTTGCTTTAATGGTTGCTGCTGCTTAATAAGCAAATTTTATTCATTATGAGCTTGCAAATATCCAATTAAAAGTTCAAATTTAGAAAATCACTTTTGAGGTCACTCTGGGCAGTTACGATAGTTTTCATTATTTGTAATTCGTTAACAAAAAAGATAGCAATCAAACGCATCTGACAAGTATCATCTCGGTGATACCAAATGTGAGAAAGTCTAGCAATTTATCAAGATTTCTCCAAGATTCCAAGACTTCAAGCATTAAATCAAACAACGATCACTCACGGTTCGTTTTTAATATTAAAAAAACATATTTAACCAATAACTTCAGGATTTTCCAACTACATGTACAGCTCAAGTGGATACGTGAATTTCCACCCGCTGCGGTGTCAAAAGTTGCCGATATGAAGGGATTAATTTTCCACCGCGGTCCACCGTGATCCATAGACATTCACAATAAATAACGGATTAAAATATTTCTGCCGCGGTGGACAGTAAAATTGTCCGCCGGCAAGAAAAATCCCCGCCGCGATGTTTATTGAAAATAAAATTACACTTAACCATTGATGGATTATCACATTATCTAGGTACATGTATAGTCTAACTTAGTTTATTCAAACTTCGATTTTTCAAATGCCTACAGTTATTCGAAGTTCCCGTCATTCATTATAATTCTTATTATTTTTTTTAAAAACCGAATACCGCAGATTATTCGAACCTGAATTGTTGACCCAAATATTTGTTAATGATACTTAACCACCCGCCCCGATAAAAAAAATCGAAGTTTTTTTTCACCAATATTAAAAAAATTACCAGTGTGCATGTTTTTCCGGCGTGTATGTTTTCATCATCTCATTAACCAAGCGTTACTGACAGTAATTTCACATAGAGTGGCATGCACTAGCCCTTCCAAGCTTTTTTTCCAAAGCTTGCCGACAAAGACTATTAGACGGTTGAACGCACAATACCATTTTCAATTAACCACCCCCGCAACTTGTCCATCATAATCTGAAACCTAAGCACGTGCACACAGATACTGCGGTATTCCAACAAAGAGACTTGTATTAGCCCTTCAGGCTTTTGTTCAAAGCTTACCGACAAAGACGAGTAGACGGTTACACGGACAATAAAGATACTTTCAATTAACCACCCCCGCAACAGGTCCATCATAATCTGATCCCAAGCGTCCTTGACACTTGTCTGTGTAGTAGATATGATGAGTACACACGTACTATCTTACCCCTATGTACTATATAAAAGACATCTCGTTTTTTTGTGTTTTTTTTTTCAAAATGTCGCATGTAATTAAACACTCCCTATTGGAAATTGCATTGAAAGTGACATTAAAAACTGATGCTCCGTGTCGTGGTAAGCGCGGCGTTCTAAAAATCAACCGCACTAATTACCGAGCGCATTGCAAAGATAAATAATTCTGCCACTTCACCTATAGCTGGTTTTGTCTCGATAAATGTGATAGATTCTTGACTGAACGTAAAACCCCATTCAATCAACCAATCATCTCCGCTTGTTGAGGCCGCAGTGGCCGAGTTTTCGTGATCCTCTACCTTTCGCCGCCAAGGTTCTAATCAACGGGAATTTTGTCAGTTTACTTGCCGTTGGCTAAGATTTTCCTTAAATGAAATCTGACTAATTTATTGTACACATCCAGGGGGGAAATGTCCAATTTAAGAAGGAATCATTGTGAAACTTGCGTCTTGTCACTGTTTGCTAGCAGTGATCAGGTCTGGGATCCGCCCGAAACGGGGGATAAATCGAAATCGCCCGATTGGGGGATAAAGCGTCTAAGCGTTTTTATGACTATAACATCGCGCGTGCATATTTCATTTGTTTGCCTAGAAACGGGCTTAAAATCGAGTAAAATTGATGACCTTTTATAAAAACCGGCCGCAGGGATTCGTTTCTGAGTAGGGAGACTTAAAAATTTGAACAGTTACAGTAAACTTATATTTCTAAAGATCTGTCGTGCGGAAAAAAAATCTGCCGTGCGGAAAAAAAGTTATAAGCTCTTAAAAATGCACCTCCGGTTATAAATGTTCCAGTTAAAAATACATCGTAGTTACGGGTATAGAAATGCTAAAAGGTCCGTTTCTTACCTAGTTCAGATGTGCGATAACCAACTCTTTGAAGATATTTTTTCATTTTATGTCTGAATTCCGTCTACCCCCCCCCCCCCATTAAATACCAAAATGTTTTTTAAAGAATTTTGACCAATCTACACATTCTTTCATGAAATAACTTGTAATTGTTCAGGATAAAATGTCCAGGTTGTGTCAGAACTTGTATTCTGTTGTAAAGTCGGGTGAAAAGCTTGTAAATATGTAGCTAATAATAGTATATGTTTCAATTCTCAATCCAATGCCACAATATACTAACTATATATTATAAGCTTTTAGTGGCAATTTGATTTTTCAGTTTTACCCGTATATGTAGCAATTCCGAACTCAGTTTATACTATAAATAAAAATTCTTCTAATTATTCAGCATTTACACCAAAAAATAAAAGGAAGAAAACTGACAAAATGAATGTCCTCCTCTAGTGGAAAAACAAGATAATTTAATAGTGTATTAATTTTTTTAATTGAGTAAATTTATCAATTTGAATCAATTTGTGTTTTAGAAATCTTCATTCAATTGTTCTTCCTTTATTGAATCTTTCATGTCATCATTGGAAAACACTGCCGATATGTCTGTCATTATTACCTGTTGCCTGTTTTATTGACAACCGCGAGTATCTATGTACGATCTACCGGATGTTTACATAAGGTAGTATTACTCACAATCATCGAAACTCTTCTGTGTACTGGCGTGTACACCCACAAGAATTACTTCCCTTTGATTGTCCCCCGATCGGGCGATCCCCCCCTTTCGGGCAGATCCCAGACCTGGTGATACCTTGTTCACGCACGCGTGCGACACTTATTTAATTCTTAAAACTGATGACCCCGGTGGACGATCCGGTGGACTAGTCCTTTCAATATTTTACCACTGGCAAAATCGTCCACCGAAAATTGCGGTGGTCAGATAATTCCCACCTGAATCCATCGAAAATTTTTCTGTCACGGATTAAAAAACTCCACGGCGGGTGGAAATTCATGTATCCACTTGAGCTGTACTGTACAGTGCAAAACCACTAAGTATTCTCGCACTTTGGTGTATATGCAAGAATGAAGTCTATGTACAGGTGCACCATTAAAGCCGCCTGAAAAGTTGTTTTTTTTCAGGGCCTATTTTCATATGAAAAGGCTGAAAACGAGCATGAAAAATACAACGATATTCCTTTGCATCCGCGCATCTCTATGACTACACCTACGTCTGATAATCTTCAACTTAAAACTAACATTGCTTCATTCACAGTAGTTCGCCCTGCACGCTATCATCACGTGAAACATGATACATTTCACCCAGTTTTAATTGCGATTTTAAATTAGTAACTTTATTTTAAGTTTTAACGCTATCCACAGAGAATTCATTTTATTCGCCTCGTGACGGCGGTTTGCCCATAGTGGTGGAAACTACAGCAGAGTAAAACGAAATATTTAACCAATCAAATAACGGCTTATAACACATGTCCGGTACTCGCTGTATGTTTAATGATCAAGAGTTTATGAATGGATACCTCATTCATAAATCGGTTACGATGTATTTTCAGAATTCATACGCTAGTAATGTAAGAACTACTATAATGTAACCATTGCATCGAACTTTGTTCCACATAGTTTAAACAATGATGCTCATTCATTTTCATATTCCATACAGCATAATGTCTACATCAATTATTTGCACACTGATACCAAATTATGTTCTTACAAATGACGCTCACATACCCGCACTACATTATTATAGTTTGCGCAAGGTTTGTCATTTAGCGGTTGTTCAGCCTGTCCACCTTTTAAAAATGGAATATTTCATTACATGAGACACTTTATGTGCGATGGAATGCTTCCCCTTGTTGGATTCCCTAGTACCCTTCAAAACCCATCTGCTTCCCCTGCTTTGCTTCCCCCATTTAGAAATATCAACGATTTTCTTGCCAGCTGTTGCTGGCGGCTCCCATGACAATACTCCCAGAGATTACTCTCTGTTCGTAAAAATTCATAGTTTTGCAGATAATTAACTATTTTTGTATACTTGGATATCTGTTACCTTGACCTTTGAACCATGACCTTGATCTATGTATCAAAATGATCGTCATGTCAATACCTACAAACAACTTAAAATCCTACGCCATTATCACCAGAAATGTTTAAAAAATAGCATTTTTTATCAAAGGTCAAAAACTGGGACATGACCTTGACCTTTGACCTTGACATCAATTGGAAGCAAATCGCAAGACAAGATAAACAGTGAAAACTACCTACAATTATCTTCAGTCGTTATGAAGTTATAACAATAAATGTCTCATTTTAAAAATTACATAAATTTACGCAAAAAAGGCGTAACCTATTTTTCGTCTAATTTTCATGAAAAACACAATTTTAATGTTCCTAGGTATCCTGAATTCAAATATCTAATCAAAATTTGCTTGCACCTTTTGGTTTCAGAGAAGAAGATTTTTTTTATCTTTTGGCTATTTATAGTAATGGCAGCCATATTGTTGGGCGTTGTCAAACCCCGAACACAATTTTGAAAGCCTGTTACCTAGGCATGATAGTCACCAAGTTTCATCAAATTTTGCTCAGTAGCTTTGGAGGAGAAGATTAAAATGTAAAGTTTACACACGACGGACGACGCACAACAGACGACGGACGGTGATAGATTGCAATAGCTCATCTGAGCCTTTTGGCTCAGGTGAGCTAAAAAGCAATAGAATCATTTAAAATTATACTATATGAAATTATTTCTGTACAACCTGATAAAACACATGGAGACTCTGTATGCTTTTCATTTACTTCATAAATTGTTGTTATAATGATCATAATTCTCATTTTAAAGAAAAGACGCCATTCTGTTAGGAAAAATATATTAACTTAAAGATGCCCTTTTATTTAAAATTGATCGAATTTTAAGATTAATAGTTTTCACGATAAAAGTATCCCAGTATGTGTTAAAGTGATCCAGTATGTTTCTTTGTATCATCATCATCATCATCATCATCATGACATCATCATCATCATCATCAATTTTTCATACATTCAAAACAAAAATGCCCAATATCATCACCCATTATCCTATAGCAAACAAAAAGCTTAATTAATAATCTTTGTTTGAGAATGACTTTTAGTTCAAAGTATTGCCAATGGTTATTTAGCAGGTGTTTTAATGGTAGTCATATGCCACAGGGTTGTTATATGCAGCTAGAGCAGTGGAAACCTAACATGCGATTTCTGCCGTTGACTAGTTGTAGTGAATAGGAAACTTCAAGTATAAATTAATCTTTTTTTACTTCACTACCAACTGTACATCTTACTAACCCAGGGTGAATTTATGCTAGATTTCGGAGCAGCTACAGTCCTAGAGATGCAGTTCCCTCATTTTTCAAACAGTTATGAGCAAAATCATTGAACTTTTCTAAGATATTATTTATTATCTTTATGCTTTATCACTACAACGAGGTACAGTATTTCGACAAAAAGATTGCCATAAAGTAACATCGGTATCACCAGAAAAAACATTTATCATATAACCATAGAAAAAATGTAGGAGGAGTCTATTCAATGTCAGGGCAATGCATGGAGCAGATGTCAACTCAAACCACCAATTTATCATGACAAAGATAAAAATAAAAACAGCCAAACAAATCCTGGAAAACAGAACATGAGTTTAATGTTAGAAAATTGAAACAACTGGAGAAGAATTAAGATAAGTCTGAAGAACAGGTTTTATGCTTTAACAGGTATGGGTGATAATAACGAGAGCTGGGATAAAAAGGGCATACTGGTATAACGACAAAGAGCACATGGTTGTCAGAGGAAACACGTTACAAAATATCACAAGGAAATGCAAGAGAAAATAACAAATAGCAGAACCAGATTAGCAAAAATTAGTATGAAGGGAGTATGAGGAGGCAAAGGAAGAAATATAAAGGAACACAAACAAGTGATGAACGAAAATATTTGGAAGATGGAAAATCTTGTAACCGCACAAGAAATAGTAGCTAATGGGAGAAACTTGGAAGATCTATACCTAACAACAACAAAAAACTCACACAGGTAAACCAGCAAACACAGACAGCCCGGTGTAAGGAAAGGATGAAAAAAAAATCACAACAGAGGAAAGATGGGCTGAACATTTTAACGATATACCAATATGACTTCCATAAGAAATATTGGACATAACATCACATACATTTGACAATAAAATATGGAAGGGTGCCAACAAAAGGAGAAATATAAAAGTATGAATCAACTTGAAAAAGGAAAAGCTATAGGACCTAAATAAATATCTAAATTACTGTGCAACATCTGGATAAGAGAAATTATTCCAACACAATGGGAGATGGACTATCTCATTAAACTACTAAAGAAGGTAGATCATGGAGATGTAAGATCTGGAGAGGCACCATACTACCCAATGTAGCTGAAAAAATACTGTCAAAGATTATCCTACATAGACTAAAAGATGGAAAATAAGAGGTACTAGGTGCTCTGAACAAAACAAGCTGGTTTTAGGAAAGAAAATCTTACACAGACCAAATTGCCATACAGTCAGTAGAATGACAATCTGTATTATACCTTTATAAATACTATTTGTATCTTTGTTAAGGTCTCAATATCCCCAAGCTTTCATGTGAATACAGGAGTATGTCAAAGCTGTATACAAATCACAAATCATCTTTAATTGCAATAAATGGAATACAATGGACACTAACACCCCAGATAGAGTATGTGGGCTTTGCCGATATCTGCCTATTGACCCTCACATTAAATCAAATGTGGATAAAAACCACACTATTGAATAATACAGTTTTAAAAACTGGACTAAAGATCAAACTCAAACAAAACAAAATGTTGAACAACAATACAACAGAGGTATAAATTAAAATAGTAGTAGAATGTAGTTATAAATTGAAGAGGTAATGAGCTCTGTTACTTGGGGAGCATGATTGGTGCTGAAGAAGATACAGAACGGGCTCAAGACAAGAATAAAAATATCCAGAAAAGCATTCAAATTATAAAGAAACATATGGAAGCTAGTCTGCCACTAAGAACAAAAACCCAATATTCAACTCAATGTAAATTCGTCTCTCTTATATGGTGTAGAACGGTGGAACTGAATTAGACATGCGATCAGAAACCACCACAGGGCAAGTGTTAGAGTAGAAGACCAAAATACCTTGGTGAGAAATAAAAGAGATGAAACAAAATTGCTTCAATTGGAAAAATACTGTGGTAGCCATATATTCAGATATTGTTCAAGGAACTATTTGAACAACAATACAACAGAAGGTATAAATTAAAATAGTAGTAGATGTAGTTATAAATTGAAGAGGTAATTGAGCTCTGTTACTTGGGGAGCATGATTGGTGCTGAAGAAGATACAGAACGGGGCATCAAGACAAGAATAAAAATATCCAGAAAAGCATTCAAAATTATAAAGAAACATATGGAAAGCTAGTCTGCCACTAAGAACAAAAACCCAATATTCAACTCAAATGTAAATTCGTCTCTCTTATATGGTGTAGAAACGGTGGAACTGAATTAGACATGCGATCAGAAAACCACCACAGGGCAAGTGTTAGAGTAGAAGACCAAATACCTTGGTGAGAAATAAAAGAGATGAAACAAAATTGCTTCAATTGGAAAAATACTGTGGTAGCCATATATTCAGATATTGTTCAAGGAACTATTTGAACTATGTCAAAGTAAAGTAATTAATGGCGCAGCTTGTTGTCTAATAATGCATTGTACTGATGAAGCATATGTTATAAGGATAATGGATGATAATGTTAGAAAATTTCTATGATTTTGCTTATGAATGTTTGAAAACATGACGGAACTGCATCTCTGGGACTGTAGCTGCTGGGAACCTCCACAAATTCACCTGTACATTTTCTGAATGTTGCTAAGAGGAGCACTGCAAGAGTCTTGACAGTGAGGCAAAAGAGATTTATTCTATATGTTTCCTTTTCGCTACAACTAGCTTACGGAAGAATCCACTGCTCTAGATGCATATAACAACCCTGTGGCATATCTCCACCATTAAAACAACTGCTAAATCTCCATTGGCAATGATTAGAACTGAAGTCATTCTCAAACTAAGATTATTAATTAGGCTTTTTTTTTAGCTATAGAATAATGGATGATGATGATGATGATGATGATGATGATGATGATATTATTTATGCAAAGAAACATACTGGGATACTTTTATCGTGAAAACTATTAATCTTAAAATTCGATCAATTTAAAATAAAAAGGCATCTTTCAATAATATATTTTTCCTAACAGAGTGGCGTCTTTCCTTTAAATGAGAATTATGATCATTTATAACACAATTTATGAAGTAAATGAAAAGCATACAGTGTCTTTATTAGGTTGTCACAGAAATAATTTCATATAGTATAATTTTAAATGATTCTATTGCTTTTTTCTTCAAAATTGAGTTTATGACGTCATGGAAACGTCACAGTAATAGCTACACAAATCAAGTTTGTTCTTTATAAAGCTGAACCCGTTCCCTTAACAATGATACCAAATATGATTTATCTACATAAAACCATCGACAACAAAGATAAAATGTTCCCCACCCCGTTTCGATAATTTTTTTTTAAAATGGGTATCTTTAATATATATTTTTTTCTAATAGAGTGGTGTCTTTTTTTGAAGATGAGAATATATGATCATTTATAACTACAATTCATCAAGTAAATGCAAAACATACTTTGTCTTATGTGTTTTATTATGCTGTACAGAAATAATTTTATAAAGGATAATTGACACGATTTTATAGCATTTTTCCTCAAACTTGTGTTTATGACATCGTAGTGACGACATAGTAGCAGCTACATCAACCAACTTTGTATTTTATTAAAGCTGATCATGTTCCCTTTACAATGATACCAAATATGATCTGTATCTGCATAATCCCCTACCGCCAATAGAGAAATTTACTGAAAACTTTCAGGCACTCCTAAGTATTGAAGTTTTTCATGAAGAGCATCCCAATCTATTTCTGGGAAACATCCTGATTCCATTACTAGACACCCTAAGGTACCAGAAAAAAGTGGTGTGGGAGGATCCTGGGGAGGGGGTTTGTGCACGGTGGGTCCACCTAGCCCACGGACTACAACTTTCAACCACCTTGCAAACATCAACCAACTTGCAACCTTAAACCACCTTGCAACCTTCAACCACCTTGCAACTTTCAACCACCATGCAACTTATAACCAACTTGCAACATTCAACCACCATGCAACCTTCATCCACCTTGCAACCTTCAACCACCTTGCAGCCTTCAACCACCTTGCAACCACTGTGGTAGCTCAGTTGGTAGAGTGCTCGCTCTGTAAGTGGGAGGTCGTGGGTTCGATCCCCGGCCAGGTCTGACCGAAGACTTGAAAGTGGGTAGTGACTGTTCTTTCGCCAAGCACTCAGCATTACGAAATGAAAGTCACAGTTCTTTCGGATGGGAACTTAAAATAAACGAGGTCCTGTGTCACGGTGGGCTTGGTACGCTAAAGAACCCTGCTGTATAATGCCATCAGCGCAACGCACAGGCAAAATTTCTGCACCTTCACCTATAGCTGGCGACGTCTTGATATAAGTGAAATATTCTTGACTGGAAAGTTAAACACCATTACTCAACACAACTCAACTCAACTCAACCACCTTGCAACCTGCCACATTTTTTAATTTTATTTTGATTTTTTAATCAAACTTTTAATGATACATACCATTGCCCTATTTTCCTCTTCAGATGCACTTTCTTCTGGTTCGTATTTTGATCCAGACACTAGTGTCATTAAGCTGACTTTTTGACAGATCAGACAGAATAACAATATCAGAAATAATACAAAATATGTGAAGACCTTCAGTATTCTCATACTTCTACTGGTATGTACATCCCCGCTTTTACCTTCACGAGCAATAATTTGAAACATATCCCAAGACCTGAAGTATCAAAAAAAGAAAAAAAAACTTTTCAAATATGTTAAATTTGTCTAATCTAATTAATGAAAGAACAAAATAAATAAATATGAATAATGTTAATGAGCCTATATATATGCCTCTCTCTCTCATGTCTCTGTATAGCCTTTGTGACCTTGACCTTAATCTCAATTTATCCTAAATTGTCCTTCTGTGACCTTGACCTAAGTCCTAATTTATCCTAACTTGCCTTTCATGGCCTTGATTTAAATCCTTATTTATCATAACTTGCCTTTTTGACCTTGACCTAAATTTTAATTTATCCTAACCTGTTTAAAGAAGTAAAGATTTTTAAGGTCTCTATTCTGAGGACCACATGATTTTCATTTCTAAATTAAATGTCAAGTGCTTGCATCATGTGCATGGCAAAATAACAGTCACAACTTATTTTAAAGTCTTGGAGAGACCCCCAGTGGGGATTCAGACAACCTCCAACATATGGTGACCTCACACAAAGGGAACAAACACTCTACCAAATGAGCTACTGTAGTGATCCACATGTTGAGAGTTCTAGATGCTAAGATTCCTCTGTTCCTAAAAAAAACTTTTATTTTAGTTTTTGACTAACCCATCAATAGTTGTCATGGAAATGGCCAAAGTATCATGGTGATAAATAAAATAGTTCGTTGGATGGGTGGGTGGTTGGTTAGAAAAGATTTTTACATACTTCTCTGTCAATTGAGTAATCACTATCTGAGGTGTCCAGTTTTAAAATGGTGGAGAAAACCTGGAGTAAATGATGTAAATCACTAGACATTAATCAGTGTAGACTGTAAAGATCAAAATACAAGATCCCCCCCCCCCCCCGCTACCCCAACATTGACCTTTTGACCTTAACCTTTGACATAAGCACATAAATTTGGTATGCAACAAATTATTTTGTGTTGGTTTACATTTGTGCCAAGTTTGATTAAAATCCATCTATAGACATGGAAAATATGGAGCAGACACGATATTGGGATGGACAACCAGATGGAGAGACAGACAGCGTGATTCTTATATACCCCCCTTAACTTTGTTTGCACGGTTATAACTATAATAATTACGGTTTTTCTTTTTTCTCTGGCGTAGTTGTTACATTAGCCTGTTCTTCTCCGTCGTGACTTGTTTTTGATTCCATTTTAGTCTTAGATGGAGGAGGGGATGATTTTTTTGTTGGGCCTCTGTAATTTGCAAATGAGTTTTGCGATGATGGCTGGTTCCTAACTTAGGCTCATTGTCCCAGGTACATGAAGATGAAGATTCCGTTGACTGATTGCTGGAGGACATTTCAGAGTATGATGGGTCTGTTGGCTTCGATGCAGGTGTAGTCTGAAATCAAATCACAATAAATGTCAATATATAATCAATATTATGTAGAACTATTACAAAGTATGAGACATAAGGACAAGTGTTATAGATAGCACACACAGGCATGCACGCAAACACACCACCACCAACACCACATACATACACACACCACCAACACCACATACATAAACACAGGCATGCACACACACCATAAACACCACACACACACACACACACACAGAGGCATGCATGCACACGCACACACACACCACATACATACACACACACAACAGGCATGCACGCACACACACCACCACCACCACATACATACAACACACCAACACCACATACATAAACACAGGCATGCACACACACCATAAACACCACACACACACACACACAGAGGCATGCATGCACACACACAACAGGCATGCACGCAAACACACCACCACCTACACCACATACATACACACACCACCAACACCACATACATAAACACAGGCATGCACACACACCATAAACACCACACACACACACACACAGAGGCATGCATGCACACACACAACAGGCATGCACGCACACACACCACCACCACCATATACACATACACACACACAAGCATGCATGCACACACCAACAACACCACACACACCCCACCACCACCACCATGCACACACACACACTTTTCAATATTGGATATTTGACTGCTTAGTTTCACAATTACATGAACAACATGTTTTTCCTGTAAAACTCGTTCTGGGCATTGAAAATATTCATCCAAGTTTAAGATATCTCTGTCTTATACTGTTAATGGTGTAGGATTCTTTTTTCTCACAAATTTGCAACATAAAAACACAATTTGTAAACAAATATTTGCATCAAATGTTCAGTTTTGCCCACTGAAAATGACATCATCAAATTTTGTTGACGTTCTTGCGTAAAATGATTATGACGTCATCAATTTAGTGTCTATAAATGCCTTCTTTTTTTCATAGAATAGGATTAAAAAGTCAGAGAATTCCAATTATTGCGGGAGATGGTTCATGTGATCTGTCTCAACTAAGGTGAGGCAGGTGAAATAGCTGGATTCTCTTGTCACATGTGTGAGAAAATGAGATTCAACCTAAATACCTTTGTATCAATGCTATAAACTGTTGTGTGTTTCTTCCTTCTTTCTTCCTCTTCTTCCCGTTCTTTTCGTCGTTTCTCTAAATATTTGCGAGTATGACGAACCAATATTTTTGCAGCTTCTTTTTGTCTCATATAAACACATTTTTCAAGGAATGTACTGACATTCTCTTTTAAGAAAACCTACAATATATAAAAAAAAGACAAAAAGACTACAACTGTCAGTAAAGTCTACTTATACCCGCCCACCACCCCACCCCCATGTAGTTGTTTTCATTGAGTTATGGTCCTTGACCTACAGACCTAAATTTAGTATGTGACACATCATCTTATGTTGGTTTACATTTGTTCCAAGTTTGATCTAAATCTTTACAAATATGTGAAAGATATAGAGTGTACACACTATTGGGATGGAGAGAAATCGACAAATATACAGACAGTAGATTTGGTTAGTTGGTTGAATGTTGCTAAACGTCACATCAGCAATTTGATCTATGAACAAGTTTGTGTATGTGTTGTACGGTCTGTCTTGACAAGCATACTCAGGGGGACTCCAGCGTGCTAGCTCAGGAAGTCAATATGCTGCAGACAAGCGTACCACTCCCCCAGTCACATTATAATGATACCAGGTGAACCAGTAAAGCCCAACTGCAAGGAAAATTCACTTTCCCAGAAGTGGTCCTTTTATAACACATGGTAAGCAATGGAAATGATGTGACAGGGAAGAACAGTTGTACAGATATACACTGCCCTCCACAAACTACCACACACGTTTAAAATTGGTCCTATCAGACTCAAAATCTTTACAAAAATCAATTGCTGAAAACATCATTATGCTAAAGCTGAGTTATGAGTATCCTAATGTCACTGAAGACGAAAATTTAATTACCGATAATATAAATGTAGATAGTATTGAATATGAACTATTCAATAGTCCTATAACTGGACAGGAAATTATAGACTCTGTTAATAGTCTTAAAAGAGGTAAATCTCCAGGTCCTGATAAACTTATACTAGAATTTTTTATTTATGGTATAAATACACTTCTGGTACCAATGGAAAAGTTATTTAATTATATTTTTTCACAAGGTATTTTTCCAAAGGCATGGTCAAGTGCAATAATTGTACCAATACATAAAAAAGGTTCATATGTAGATCCTCAAAATTATAGAGGAATTTCTATAGGCAGTATTTTTGGTAAGATTTTTGCTACAATTATACATAAAAGGTTACAGTGTTGGGTGGACTTGTTCGATAAGATAACAGAGGCTCAGGCCGGGTTCAAACAAGGATATTCATCAACTATTGATAATGTTTTTATACTACATTCTATTATACAAAAGTACCTATGTAAAAATAAGGGGAAACTGTATGCAGCCTTCGTAGATTTTAAAAGGGCCTTTGACACAATACATAGATTTAACATGTTTAGTGTCCTCAAGAAGAGAGGAATTACTGGTAATCTATATAAAGTTATACTAGGTATGTACAGTCAAGTGCAATGCTGTGTTCGTAACGGTAACTTGCACACAGATTATTTTCATGCTACCTTAGGATTAAAACAAGGTTGTGTTTTAAGCCCATTATTCTTTTCATTATACATAAACGAGTTATATGATATGATATGTCAAAGCAACATTAGAGGTATTCAGTTATTTCCCGATATTACCGAAATTTTCATGTTATTATTTGCTGATGACATTGTTATGGTCTCAGATACTATAATAGGCTTGCAAAAGCAACTTCATATGTTAGAAAAATATTGTCAGGAATATTATCTAGATGTTAATCTTGACAAAACCAAAATTGTTACTTTTGGAAAGGGTGGAAGATTGTCTAAACGTGACAGATTTGTTTATAGGGGAGTAGAAATACAACATGTAAACTGTTATACATATCTTGGTCTAAATTTTACAAGGCAATTGTCTGTAGCCAATATGGTAAAACCATTAGCACAGAAGGGCAAAAGGTCAGTAATAAGTATGTTAAAAGCTACAAGTAGCTTAGGCAACCTACCATATAATACTTTTTTCAAAATTTTTGATAGTAAGATATACCCAATAATACTATATGGTTCTGAGATCTGGGGCTATCAAATGTATGATGTATTAGAAAGAGTCCAGATCTATGCATGTAAGCGCTATTTAACTGTTGGTCTAAACGCTGTTAACTCTGTCTCATTAGCAGAATGTGGCAGATTACCGGTTTATATTTTTACTTTTAAAAGACTTGTCAAGTATTGGTTAAAAATTGTTGATATGAATACTGACAGATATGTTAGAAAGTGTTATGATATGTTACATAACTTAGATAATCAAGGCAAAACAAATTGGGCTACTAAAGTTAAAAATATATTGTGTTCTACAGGGTTTGGTGAAGTATGGTCTAACCAGGGAGTGGGGGATAAGGATATTTTTATGGAAGCTTTTGTACTTAGACTGAAAGATATTTTCCTACAAACATGGTATAGTGATATGTCAAGTAAACCCAAACTTTCCACATATAACAACTTTAAACATATATATGAAAAGGAGGTATATCTCGATCAAATTAAAATTAGTAAATTTAGACATGCAATGTCAATTTTTAGGTGTGGTACACATGATCTTATGATAGAAGTGGGTAGACACAGAGGTCTTGATAGAAATGACAGAGTTTGTGTTATATGTAATTCCGGTTGTGTGGAAGATGAATATCATTTTTTACTTATCTGTAAAACATATAGTGATCTCAGGAAGAAGTTTATTTTACCAAAATATTTTTTGAAACCAACTTTTAATAAGTTTATTATAATTATGTCGACACAAAATGTCAAACTACTACAACAAGTCAGCATGTTTATTTTCTATGCCTTTAAAAGGAGAAAAGAAGTTATTGATAATTGTAATAATTAAACATATGTATATAACATTTATTATGTATTATAATACATTTGTAACATTATTTAACACGCCATTGATGTTGAATGTATATCTTATAATGCCATGGGCTGGAGGCCTTAAAGCAATAAAGTTATATATAACGAAAATAAAGCTGAATGTTTTTCAGATGAAATAGTGGGTGTTTTTTCTTGAAAAATATCATTTTCCCATATTTTTATATTTTTTCCCAAAATTTCAGACAATTCCAAGAAAATTGATTGTCAAGAAAAATAAAAACTTTATTACATAAATTTAGATCATAAAGTTAAGATATTACTTTTAAATACAGGAAAAACTTCAATATTTCAATTGTATGAACAAAATTTGATAAAATGTAAAACCTATTTATGGAGAAGGGCAGTGAAGAATGATTGGGTTTTATAAACTAGTCAACAATATTACACTTATATAATATTCTTTAAGCTGTATGAAATGGCCAAAGTCTTATTTTGATGACCCAATGAAAAGTTGCCATGGTACATATTTTAGTTGCCATGGTACATATTTTAGTTGCCATGGTACATATTTTAGTTGCAATCGCACAGGGTTAAGTTGCCATGGTACATATTTTAGTTGCCATGGTACATATTTTAGTTGCAAAGGTACATATTTAAGCTGCAACCTTGAGCCCTGCAACTTACCCTGTATTTTCCAATTTTGTATTGATCTCTGAAGCCCAGTGGTAATATTTTATCCATGATAACTTGAATCTTTTGTTTTGTGTCTTGCTCCTGTCTGGATTCAGGGTATAACTGTGTATACCTACAAATATTACAATGCAATTACAAAAATAGGTGCCCCAAAATTATGGAGTAGGTATGGTAAGATAACAGTAGGTCATCCCAAAATTATGGAGTAGGTATGGTAAGATAACAGTAGGTCATCCCAAAATTATGGAGTAGGTATGGTAAGATAACAGTAGGTCATCCCAAATGTATGGAATAGGTATGATAAGATATCAGTAGGTCATCCCAAAATTATGGAGTAGGTATGGAAATATATCAGTAGGTCATCCCAAATTTATGGAGTAGGTATGGAAAGATATCAGTAGGTCATCCCAAAATTATGGAGTAGGTAAGGAAAGATATCAGTAGGTCATCCCAAAATTATGGAGTAGGTATGGAAAGATATCAGTAGGTCATCCAAAAATAATGGAGTTGGTAAGGTAAGATACCAGTAGTCATCCCAAAATTATGGAGTAGGTATGGTAAGATACAAGAAGGTCATCCCAAAATAATGGAGTAGGTATGGAAATATATCAGTAGGTCATCCCAAAATTATGGAGTAGGTATGGTAAGATACTAGTAAGTCATCCCAAAATAATGGAGTAGGTAAGGTAAGATACTAGTAGGTCATCCCAAAATTATGGAGTAGGTATGGTAAGATACCAGTAGGTCATCCAAAAATAATGGAGTAGGTAAGGTAAGATACCAGTTGGTCATCTCAAAATTATGGAGTAGGTATGGAAAGATATCAGTTGGTCATCCCAAAATAATGGAGTAGGTAAGGTAAGATACCAGTAGGTCATCTCAAAATTTTGGAATCAGTATGGTAAGATACCAGTTAGGTGTCCGAAAATTTTGGAGTAAGTATGGTGAGACACCAGTAGGCCACCCAAAATTATAGAGTAGTTATGGTGAGATATCAGTAGGGAACCCAAAAATTATGAAGTAAGTATGGTAAGATACCAGTAGGTCATCCCAAAATTATGGAGTAGGTATGGTAAGATACCAGTAGGCCACCCAAAAGTATAGAGTAGTTATGGTGAGATATCAGTAGGGCACCCAAAAATTATGGAGTAGGTATGGCAGGATACCAGTAGGTCACCCAAAATTATGGAGTAGGTATGGTGAGATACCAGTAGCATGAGTAGGGCACCCCAAAATTATGGAGTAGGTATGGCAAGATACAAGTAGGTCATCTCAAAAGTATGGAGTAGGTATGGTAAGATACCAGTAGGTCATCCCAAAATTATGGAGTAGGTTTGGTAAGATACCAGTAGAACACCTCAAAATTATGGACTAAGCATGGTATGATACCAGTAGGGCACCCCAAAATTATGGAGTATGCATGGTAAGATACTAGTTGGTCATCCCAAAATTATGGAGTAGGTATGATAAGATACCAGTAGGGCACCCCAAAATTATGGAATAGGTATGGTAAGATATCAGTAGGTCATCCCAAAATTATTGAGTAGGTATGGAAAGATATCAGTTGGTCATCCCAAAATTATGGAGTAGGTGTGATAAGATACCAGTAGGGCACCCCAAAATTATGGAGTAAGTATGATAAGATACTAGTTGGTCACCCAAAAAATATGGAGTAGGTATGGTAAGATAAGAGTAGGTCATCCCAAAATTATGGAGTAGGTGTGATAAGATACCAGTAGGGCACCCCAAAATTATGGAGTAGGTGTGTTAAAGTGCTCCTTAACATAATGTAGTAGTCAAATTAAGATACCATAGCTTCTACACAGAAAATTTTAAAATATATTATATCTGTTGAAGTTACCTCTGTGTAAACTCTGAATGTTTTTTCCGTATAGAGTATCCCATTTTGCGGATATTAGCTATTTCACACACACCATTATACATTAACTGATCCTTGACACTGGAGTCAGTGAAGTTGTCTGACTTCTGGTAACAGTTTGGTTTGATACATCTGAAATATAAAACAATTTCAAAATGACTGCATGGTGGGCAAATCATAGGTAAAAACTACATAAGGCAAACCATTGGTCATAGGCAACTATCATGTACATTGTCGTACTTCACCTGTGTAATGATCTACAGTTCAGTGTCTTGCGATCGGTACATAGAAATACATAACAGGTGAACAGTAAAGAAACTAAAAACGAAACAAAAAATGACCAGATATATTTGAGTTCCTGATAAAATCCTGCTTATTTCAGTATTTATTGTAAATTTTTAGGACGTCGGGAAATTACTTCCATTTTATGTTATAAATATAGCAGTTGTTTCGGCAGTATCTTTTAACATTCCTGTTTAATTTTGGAAAAATGTGATGAAAGACCGTTAGTTAAGGGCTGTTTTTTCACGCTAATTTGAATTTTTTCAAAAATGACCACATCTAAAGTGTTAGAGCAAACTATTATAAAGGTAAAAATATAAATATCAAATGGTTTTGACGTCAAATTACTTCCAATTTCATTTAAAGATAGGGGAATTTTTGAATATCGAGTGAAGAAATATCCAATATGGCCGACGCCGCACCAAGTGTAATATGTGTGATATATACGCAAAACCACACATATCTGGTTTTCTGATGTAGCTGATCGCACAAGATTATTGTGCGGATGGATACATAACACGAGTGCGCTCTGTGTACAGTGTAATGTATGCGTCTGCATAATAAACGAGTGCAATTAGCTACGTTAGAAAACCACATATGTGTGGTTTTGTATTTATCACATACCCTTCCAAACTAAATGAAAAGCTTTCTTTGGCTTAATCTGTCAATGAATTCACAATCAACTATTTTATATTGATTTTTGATCTGATTCGAAAAATCTTATACCTGACTGGAAAAACTGCTTAAGAAGTAATTAAAAACAACAGATAACTCTTCGTTTATGCATCATTGGTTAACATTTTACAAATACCATCGTAAACACTGGAAAAAAATTAAAGAACAAACATTGATTTTACAAAATTATTTAACATCGTCTGCGATTCTCCCAACTCGAAAAATTCTCCCAACTTAACATAATGTCACATTATAACCAATGAATGACGTCATATTATTGTTGTCCGAAAAGGGAATTCCCCTAAAAGTAGTTCCGGCTACTATGGTGATAAGGAATATTGTATTGCACATGTGCGATACAGACCTTTGTATCACATGGCAAGAAAATGTAATGTATCGCTACAGTTAGATCCAATGGGTATGTGATAAGTTGTTTTATTTTCCCCACTAATAAAAATCTGACAAATTGAAAGGTTTTAATTTTTTCTTTCACTCAAAATGTCAAATTTGCTTCTTTCATTGTTAACAAATTTAAAAATACGGGTGCAAAAGGAAACTTCCGAATGGACACCGGTCAGTGAAGACGCCTTTACACCGGCTCGTCAATTTAAACGATATTTACAAGAATTTCAGCATACTTAAGTTATATATGGTAGCAGTGGAAGTAAGATAAGAACCTTTTTATATGAAACATAACTGAAATAATACCAAAAAGTTGGTTTACTTTGATATTTTTGATATTTTTTGTATCGGCCATCGACCTTTGCCCTCCCGCCATAGTAAACAATATGAGTATTGATCAATTGAAACAGCAATATGAGAACATGACTCCAGCTGAGTGCTTCGCTACTTTAGAAATGAAATTTGCTAATGAAATAACATCCCTAAAATCTGATATGGCAGAATTAAAACAGAATGTTGCGTGCACAGAGTCTTATGTCAGGCACGTAGACGAGCGTATTACGGAGGTAAACGAAAAGACGATACCCAACATGGAAGACAAAATTGAAGGTGAGCGTAAAGAGCGTCTCAAGTTAGAATATTGGGGGAGAAAATGGAACTTGGTTATAAGGGGAATTGATGGAAATATAAGGGAACCTGCTAGGGAGACGGAAAAAAAGGTCCGAGATTTTTTTCAACATACGTGGAAGATGCCAGAGAGCTTTTCTAAAAGTGTATCCCTTCAGGCAGTTCACAGACTACCGGGGGGCATAGAGGGTAAAAGAAGCATCATTGTTCGCTTTATGAGCCTACTAGATAAGGATGATGTCTTGCATGCAGGGAAAATTTTATCAAGGGGGTGTGGCTTCAGTATTGTGCCTGATCTACCACCTGAGGCAAGCAGGGAAAGGACCAAACTTCTCCAAAGTCTGAGACAGATGACAGAAACAGAAAGGAAAAAACATAAACTTATATACATAAGAGAATTTCCATTTGTGGCATTGCAGAGAAAATGATGTAAACAGTGACAATGAATGTAGACTGTTGAAAATTAATCTTTTTGACCACAGAAATGACTTTATGATACTGAATACCAATACCAATATCATGTATGGCTACAACCACATGTGCATATTTTTATATATATGTGTGTGTGTGTGTGTGTGTGTGTGTGTGTGTGAACCTACATGACATACACACACATACACATTAAAAAAAAAACCTAATGATTAATTAGAGAATTAGATGAACCTCTCTCTCTCTCTCTCTCTCTCTCTCTCTGTGTTTATAAACAAATGTCACGTGACAAGGGAAAGAATTTTACCTGCACGCCTCAATCGTTTTTTACCTGTCCAAAGGTATACCACTATATACTGTATATACGGCCTATATAGTTTGTACACCCGTATTATGACTGTGATATTCTATAACTATATCATACGGAATAGCTAAACATAAAATTATCAAAATAATATTTCGTTTACTGATGTGAAACATAATCAAATGCATACTTAACTCTCTGAAGAAGAAAAAACTATAATCCGTGAACGGGTACATAGTATCCATAAAATGTTAGTGTCTGTTACCCAACTTCCATCACGTTAATCAAGCACCTAACACAGGCTATTTATATATTTTGCAGGCTTGGACAGCGTGCTTTATGTAAAAGGACCAGAAAGCGAGATGTCTAATTTTTATCCGTGTAGAATTAAAGAAAGTGATGAATTGTTTAAAAGTGCTGAACACTTGTATCAATACAAAAAAACCATTTTTCATAATTATTCAAGTTTAGCTGATTATATAAAAAAAGCCAATTCAGCAAAAGAAGCCAAAGGGTTGTCAAAATGTATTAAGAAGTCAGAACTTTCGTCCACCTGGGAAAAACAAACATCTGAAATTATGTTTAATATATTGTGTCTAAAATTTGAACAGGTGCGAGAATTTAGAATAGCCTTATTGAATACTAGAAAAGCAAAACTTGTCCATAATGTTGTTCATGATTTCTGGGGAACGGGGTATATAGGGCACGGTAAAAATCATTTTGGAGAGCTACTTATGAGACTCAGATCAGAAAATGTTTACTATGGATCACATCAGTAGATGATTGTTACTTTCATTTTTTATCTCCAAAAATGTGCAGGTAATCGAATGAATGTATATACTAAGTGTTTGGTTCGACCATTATATTTAATAGAATTTTTGTTTTTGTACATTCTACAAAAGGTAAACGTTATCACAGTATATTACCTATTGTTAAACTTGACTGCGTAAATATAATTGCATAATGCTTGATGCGATACTGCATCATTTCTCATCACTTCCCCCCTCTCTCTCTCTCGCCTACACTTGATTTCGAAGGCTGTTCAGTCATCATCATTATATTAAAATAATAATGTGATAAATACCGATATTTGGTATACATTTCTAATATGTCTATGTTATAATATTACAATATAGATATAGATAACTGATAGGTTCTACTTTGTCAATTGCAACATGGCTGGACGAGAGCGGGGTGGAGTTGGGGGGATGCGCCAGATCATGAACATGAGGTAATAAGTGTTTTATACGCAATTATTATATATTAATCCATAATACATAATGCATGTATGGTCATGTATGTACTTGTGTATGCATGTGTATGTGTGCATGTGTGTATATGTATATATGTGTATATATACATGTATATATTCTGAACCTATGTGTGTGTGCACACACATGCACACATGTATATATATGTATGTATATGTATATGTGTGTATATATATATATATATCGCAAAGTATATAAATATGTAAATAATGAGCTGAAATGTGTACTAAAATGGGCTATGGTGTAAATAAAAGGTGGATCAGAGGAAGCCGTGAAACGGGTTTAGGTGGGGTCTTCTAGACTTAAAGAACAAAATATCAGATCTTTCATTATGTTCATCACATCAAAATTAAAATCGTTTGAAAACTTATTATACTTCTCAATATATCTCTATCTTTCCCATAGTATTTTTTATGTCAAATCAATGTCACTTTTACGAAATGCTGGGTAGTTTAAAAATTGGAAGCGTTGATTGTCGGGGTCTATTTTCAGATACAATCAAAAGAAGAGATATATTTTCAAGATATAAAGATAAATATGATATCATATTCTTAATAGATACACACTGTACGAAAGAGGTAGAACATTGTTGGAAAAATGAATGGGGATATGTAGCATGGTTTAGCTCTCACTCTAGCAACAGTCGGGGAGTGGCGATATTATTTAAAAACAGTTTCGAATATGAAGTTTTAAATCAAATTCATGACCCAGAGGGAAACTTTCTCATTTTAGATGTAAAAATTCAAGGACATAATATTACTTTGGTGGCGATTTATGGTCCAAATCAAGATAACCCAGACTTCTTTAATAAATTGAAAAATAAACTTATTCTTTTTGATAAATCATCTGTAATAATGGGTGGGGATTTTAATGTCCCTCAAAATTATGAAACCGATACTCTTAACTATGTTAAAAACAACAACCCTAAATCTCAGCAAAAAATTCACGAATGTATGTCCGAACTTGATTTGATTGATGTATGGAGAGAAATTAACCCAGAGGTGAAGAGATATACATGGAGAGGCCCCTTCAAAAAACTTAGCAGACTAGATTACTTTTTGATTTCTTCCGATTTACAACCGTATATTCTGAGCGCAGATATTGATTTCGCATATAGATCAGACCATTCGCCGGTTAATATTACCTTAAATTTTATAGAAAATAAGAGGGGGAGGGGCACCTGGAAATTTAATAACAGTTTGTTAAATAGCAAAGAGTATATTCAGATCGTGAAACAGTGTATAAATGAAACAGTAAACCAATATTTTACAGGGGTTGGGGAAAATGGAAATCCCACCTACTCTATTGATGATCAACTGCTTTGGGAAACAATAAAATTGATGATCAGGGGTAAAACTATATCTTATTCTTCCTACACTAAAAAACAACATGACAAAAAAGAGAAAAATTTAGAAGATAAATTAAAAGAATTATACCAAAATGAATCATTACAAAACACAAGGGATATTGAAAAAACCGAAATGGAATTAAGGGCTTTACGGGAGGAAAAAGTAAGGGGTCTAATAATGCGGGCAAAGGCGAAATGGAAAGTAGAAGGGGAAAAAAGTACTAAATATTTTTGCAACCTTGAAAAGAGACATTACTTTGAAAAAACTATTATTCCCAAAATTATATTAGATGATAACACTGAAATTACGGATCAAAACGACATTCTTTTACAACAGAAATTTTTCTACGAAAATCTTTATGAAACAAAAGGGACTTCCACAAACGATGACAACCTTAAAACATTTTTTGATATTGATAATCCTTTTATAAACTTTATTGAAAAAAAAGATGCAGACAGTCTTGAAGGAGAATTATCTATTTTCGAATCTACTCAAGTTTTAAAAAACATGAAAAACGGGAAATCACCAGGCTTAGACGGTTTTACAGTAGAATTTTATAAATTTTTCTGGAACGACATCAGTCATTTTGTGGTTAATTCTTTAAACCAAGGTTATAGACAAGGTAAATTTTCTATTACACAAAGGCAAGGTGTCATAACATGTTTACCAAAAGAAGGGAAATCAAAGTTTTATTTAACGTGGACTATAAAAATGCTTCTGCAAGTATCAGTCATAGAATCAAGAAGATTTTAAACAAAATAATAAGCGAAACTCAAACAGGTTTCATGAAAGGAAGATATATAGGTGAATCCGTACGCCTTATTTACGACTTAATAGAAACCCTTGAAAATGAAAATACATCCGGAATACTCTTACTTTTAGATTTTGAAAAAGCTTTCGACTCTATTGAATGGTCCTTTATTGAAAAATCGCTAAAGTTTTTTGGTTTTGGAAAGTCAATTATAAAATGGTTCAATTCCTGTTATACTGATATTTCAAGTTGCATCCAATATAACGGCCATTGCTCTAATTTCTTTCCTATTCAACGAGGAGTGAGACAAGGTGACCCCCTCTCACCATATTTATTTATAATAGCAGTTGGGCTGCTAAGTGCATCAATTAACAAGAGGCCCATGGGCCTGATACGCTCACCTGATAACTAATGGCTAGCTGATAGATTTAAAGAACACAATAAATACTAAACCCCAATGACTTTTTTCTTTAAACCATGATAACCATTGTATCGATACCTACAAGATTCTAATATACAAGCCTATACAAAAAGTTTATAGCTTTCGAGATAATAAACCATTTCGGTATTGTTTCACATCTGTGACCTTGACCTTTGAACCCATGTCCTTTTTCTATACATCAAAGTGATCATTGTATCGATACCTACAACATTCTAATATATATGCCTATACAAAAAGTTGATAGTTTTTTAGATAATTAACCATTTTGGTATTCTTTCGCATCTGTGACCTTGACCTTTGAACTCATAACCTTTTTCTATACATCAAAATGATTGTTGTATCAATACCTACAACATTCTAATATACATGCCTATACAAAAAGTTTATAGTTTTCGAGATAATTAACCATTTCGGTATTGTTTTGCATCTGTGACCTTGACCTTTGAACCCATGACCTTTTTCTATACATCAAAATGATCGTTATATCGATACCTACAACATTCTAATATATATGCCTATACAAAATGTTTATAGTTTTCGAGATAATTAACCATTTCGGTATTGTTTCGCATCTGTGACCTTGACCTTTGAACCCATGACCTTTTTCTATACATCAAAATGATCGTTGTATCGATACCTACAACATTCTAATATATATGCCTATAGAAAAAGTTGATAGTTTTCGAGATAATAATTATAATCAGAGGTAAAAAAAATTAGGTCACGACCTTCACAATCGACCTTGACCTCATTTTGAAGATACTAACAAGAAGATGTCAAAACTGAAAACCCCATGTCATTATCTGGTCAAATAGTCAAGTTATAACAATTTGAAGCTATTTTACGATTTTTTCAAAATTAAAGGCAAAAACGCGTAACCTATTTTTTATCCGAATTTCACAAAATGAACAAACTATAGGCTTAAGACCCTAGAGAAGCCAAATATCACATCAGACTTTTTCTCCAATCAGTACTTTCGGAGAAGAAGATTTTTTAAGATTTTTGCACCCCTAGGTCACCTTGACCTAGTTATGGTAGCCATAGCAATGCCACGAACAAATCTGAATTGCACCGGCCCATATATACTTCTGACAAAGTTTCATTAAAAACTGTCCAGTAGTTTCAGAGGAGAAGTCAAAAATAGGTGTTAACGACGCACACACGCACGCACGCACGCACGCACGCACACACGCACGCACATACACACGCTGCGCTATGCCATAAGCTCACATGACCTTCGGTCAGGTGAGCTAAAAATGATATAAATATTAAAGGAGTTAAAGTTAATGATACTGAATGTTTAATAAGTCAATATGCGGATGATACAACCTTGACATTAGATGACGATGAAGTATCTTTAAATACTGTTATCAGATTATTGGAGTCATTCGCCGACTGTTCTGGATTGAGAGCAAACTTCGAGAAAACACAAGCCGTTTGGATTGGGGTCAGAAGGGGCTGTGGTGAAGAACTAAAAACAAATAAGGAGCTAAAATGGAATCACGAAGGGAAGTTTAAACTTTTAGGCATAAAATTTAACCTACAAAAAGAATTGTTTTATATTGAAATATATGAAGAGAAGCTCGAGTCGATGAAAAAACTGCTAAATGATTGGTCTTTTCGAAATCTTACTATAATGGGAAGAGTAACAGTTGTGAAAACTCTAGCATTACCAATTTTTATTCCCATCTTTACCTCTCTTCCAAATCCACCCAACCATATTACAAAAGAAATACAAAATGCAATATTTAAATTTATCTGGAATGGGAAAATGGATAAAATTAAGCGCAATGTTCTCTATAACGACAAACACAAAGGGGGACTAAATGTCCCACACATTCAATCTTTTTATAGTTCACTAAAAATATCGTGGTTGAAAAAGTTTGTAGATCCACAAAACCATTCCGCATGGAAAGTACTTCTTTTGGATATGGTTGAAAAATATGGTGGCGATAAAGTTCTCTTACTTAACAGATCGGGAATCAAAGAGATTACTAAAAACCTAAACTGTTTCTGGAAAGATGTATTCGTGAATTGGTCTTTAATAAAACAGGAGAACACCACAGCCCCTTCAGATATCCTTTCACAACCATTATGGTTCAACCAGAATATATGTATAGACTCTAAACTTGTATTTATGAAACAATTATGTGAAAAGGGTGTATTCTTTATAAATGACATTGTTGACAAATCTGGTAATATTTTAAATTGTACCGAAATAAATACAAAATATGATATTAACTTAAACTACCTTAAATGCTACAGTTTGATACAGGCTATTCCGCAAACATGGAAGAATAGAATACGATTGACAACCCGGCTGGAAACTGTAACAAATAACCTTCTAGCAATCCTTAAAAGTAATATCAAAATCAATAAACCTTTCTATAAACTTTTTTTGGAAAAAATAATTCAAAATCCTGAGGTAGAAAATAATAAATGGGAGGGAAAACTCAATTTAGGGTCCAGGAATTGGGAAGATATATTTAAATCCCCATTTATATTGACTGACGATACAGCTTTACAATCGGTACAATTTAAAATAAACCACAATATTATATATACAAATAGCAAGTTATATAAATGTAATTTATGTGAAAGTCAACTCTGTACATTTTGTTTTGAAACAAAAGAGACTGTTCAGCATCTTTTTTATGAATGTTTCTATGTTAGAAACATATGGTATGGATTTTTAGACATGTTAAATAAGAAATACCAGTTAGTTATTGACAAAAATATTGATTCTTTCCTATTTGGCTTGAAGGACGAACCCTTAAGTATATTTAACTTGTGTTTTTTGATTATCAAAAAGTATATTTACTCTTGTAAATACAGAAATGTTATCCCTACAATTTCAGGCGCAGTTGAATCTATAAAATATTACAGAAATTTGGAAATATATTCCCTTTATTTACTCCCCGCGACAAAACAGGAAACAATAAAACAATCAAAGCACTGATGTTGCTGACCGAACAGGAAAATTGGATCTTGATCCTACTCTAAATAAACTGCATTGTTTGTAATTTCAAAGTATTCATTCAAAGAAAGGCAATTAAATTTTAACATCAGTCCCAGATATTGTTCTAATTTTTTCTCCAAATGCTTCCCAAGGACCAAAATAACGAACTTTTAAATATTTTAAACATGTGAATATAGATTATAAAGGCATTAAAGTTAATAAGATTTTTTTTTTATTATTTATTTTTTTTTTTATATAACATTCAACTTTAACATTGTAAATAACATGATAAGGTTAATAAACAAAAATATTTTCCCGTTTGATTTCAAGTCCCCGGGATCCTGTCTTACTAGACAATATTAATTCGTTAACCGGCGTGATTGTTATCTTGAACTTGATGGACAATGATTGAAAGATTATACTGTTTATCACGTGCAATAATGATATAGTGAAAAGTCGGTCAGCGACAATGTGGCAGAGCGTCCATAACTATGGAGTCCATATAGCTTATATAGCCCACCGATAGGGACATACACGAAGGTGGAGCCGCCAAACGTACGCATGAAGGTGCGAACACATATATACGACAACATGGTATATATAGTACCTATTGGTGCACAATGAACTCGCTCGTGTTTACATAACCGTTGGCTCTGCCATAAAATCGGTGACGGACTAAAACATTTTGTTGGGATTATATTTGGAGCTAAATATGAAACCAAAAATGTGAATTACAGCTATGTGAATTTACACGGACAAAGCGATTACAATGGTCATCTTTATTCACGGGTGAGTATGTACAGTTTTTTTTTTTTTTTTTTTTTGTAGTTGTTGTTCGACAGGATCCGGAGGTATTTGAAGCAAACTACATTGCAAAAGTATATACAAATTACATATATAAACATACATAACTATCTCAGTGAATGTTATTTTTTTAAGTATATGAGAAAATAAAAAGTTAGAGGTAAAAGACAGAGATAAAGAAAAAAGTTGCCGGGATGACACGTGTCCTGCGAAGATTGTGTATTTGTGTTATTAATCAATAAGAGGCGACCATCTAGACCAGAGAGTGTTATATTCTTCGGATTTACAATTTTTAAATAAAATATACTTTTCAATTTGAAATTTCATTTCTATAAATGACTTGAGAGCCAGCAAGTTGGGTTTTTTATTTTGCATTTTCATTTTATATATGTAATATTTTGTATTGATAATAAGCCAATTTTCAAAGTTATTCGTTGTTGAAATACCTTCTTTACCAAAAATGATTGTATTCTTTGTAACATTTATATCACATTGAGTTTTGTCTAGTATCCATTGTTTTGTTTTAAGCCATAATCTATATGTCACTTCACACTCATAAAAGAGGTGATCGATGGTTTCTGGGTATAATTTACAAAACGAACATGAATTAGAATTTTTATCATTCATCTTATTTAGCAGAGAATTTGTACCAAGGATTCTATGTATAATTCTATACTGGAACCATTGTAACTGAGTTTCTTGGCAACAATTAAAGGGAATCTTATAGTAGTGTGTCCATTGTTCCGGTGTGAATTTATAACCTAAATTTGACCATTTCTTTTGAGATTTGGGCTTGCTTGTATTACTATTCAGAAAATTATAGATATGTTTACAACCCGGTTTCTGTTTATTTATAAGCTGTACATCTACAGGGATAATAGGTTGTTGCTTTTTTTGTGCAAAGTTATATTGGGGGTGGTTTTTTGACCTATAATCTCTAATTGAAAGTTTTAAAGATGCATATTCTAAGAAATTTGTTTTTAGTTTGTAAGTTCTTTTAAATGTTTCAAAATCCAGTATATTACTATTTTCATCTAAAATATCATTAACATACACTATTCCTGCGTTCCAATATGTTTCATAGAAAAATGATTTCCCGCCCTTTGTTATATCTTGATTATACCAGATAGGTTGATTTTCAAAGTTATTGTTTAAAAGTTTTTGTTTACTTCGTATTATTTCCCAGCTATGAAGAACATCTTTCCAGAACTTATTCCTTGTTTTCGTTTTAATTTCTGTTAGGTAATCGTTTCCGAAAAGTATCAGCGAAGAAGTGTTCGTTTTTATTTCTGTTTCAAATAATTTTATCCATTTTGAATCATTTGTTATCGCTCTCCTTATCCAGGTAGATTTTAAGGCAGTTGAAAAGTTTATTATATTTATCATTTTTAACCCCCCTTCTGAATATTCTTTCACAGCTATATCTCTTTTTATTTTTTCTGGTTTATTTTGCCAGATAAAATTAAAGAAAAGCTTATTTAGCTCAGCCATCAATGTATCTGTGGGGTTTGGAAGTGAAAGTAGAAGGTGGTTAATTTGAGAAATTATTAGACTTTTAAGGATAATTATTTTTCCTATGGTTGTTAAATTTCTTCTTGACCATTGCTTCAAGAGTGTTTTCATTTTTTCAAGTTTTGGATAATAGTTTAATAAAGGCATTTTCTTTATATCAAGTGAAAAAAGTACTCCTAACATTGAAAATTCTGTAGAACCCCAATCAAGTTTCCATCTGTCATGATGGTACACCTCTTTTGAGAACTTTTTGCTACCTATCCATATCACCTTTGTTTTTGTTATATTTATATGAAGTCCAGAGATTTTATCGAAAATATCAAGTATTTGCAGCGCCGCTGTCAGAGACTCGGGGGACCCATCTAAGATTAGACTTGTATCGTCAGCATATTGCGAAATTTTATATTCTTCACCTCCTATTTTAATACCTTTAATCTCTTTGGAATTTCTTATAAGAACGGACATAATTTCTGCACATAGTATAAAAATGTAAGGGGAGAGAGGATCCCCTTGTCTACAACCCCTCTCTAGCAAGATTTTTTCAGACAGAGTTCCATTTTGTAGCACTGCAGAGCTTGCTTTATTAAAGAAGGTTTTTATCCAGTGTATAATTGAGTTTTTAAAATTAAAAAAGCGAAGAACTTCTATAATGAATTGCCAAGATACCGAATCAAAAGCTTTTTCAAAATCAATTAACAGTAGCATACCGGGTATATTATGTTCCTCGGTATAATGCATTATATCATAAATTAACCTGATATTTTCGCCTATATATCTGCCTTTTAAGAAACCTGTTTGGTCTTTATCTATTAGTTTGTTTAAAACTTTTTTAATTCTGTTTGCAATACATCCACTGGCTATTTTATACGTACAGTTTAATAAACTTATAGGCCTCCAATTTTTAAGATATTGTTTTGGTTTGTTTGGTTTTGGTAAACATGTAATTATTCCGTATTTTTGAGTTTCCGATAATTCTCCTTTAGTATAGCCTTCATTTATTGATCTAACAACGAAATTTCCGATGTTTTTCCAAAAAAATTTAAAAAATTCAGCCGTAAATCCGTCTGATCCAGGACTTTTGTTGTTTTTCATATTTTTTAAAAACATTAGAGCTTCATTAGATGTAATTTCACCTTCCAAATCGTTAGCTTCATGTTCATTTAGAATATTTAGATCATGATTTTGTAAAATCTTAGAAAGATTGATTTCTGAATTTTTATCCTTTGCAGAATATAATGATTTATAAAAACTTCTAGTTTCTTGTAATATCTCTTTTTGATCTGTTATTATTTTTCCTGTTTCAGTTTCTAAACTAGTTATTAACTTATTGGTATAATTTCGTGATTCTAGGCCACAGAAATATCTTGTTGGTTTTTCGCCTTCTTCTACAAATTGAGCTAGATCGAATTATGTTGCCTTTCATTTTTTGAAGCCTAAGCGTTTCAAGTTCTTTCTTTTTTGTTTCAAGGGTCTCAAAGTCAATATTTTCAGTGTGACATTCTAACTGACTTATTTCTTTTATCAATTTTGTTTCATTTTGTATATTTTGTTTTTTCTTGTATGTCGAATAAGAAATAGTTTTAGATCTAATTTCGAGAAGTAATATTTCTAAGAATAGTTGATCAGTAATTTGAAATTTAATTTGTTCGTTTGGGATATTGTTAATATTATCTGGATTGTACACAGGGAGCATATATTGTTTTTTAACTTCATCAATAAGTTTACTAATTGTTTGAACATATATAGGATCCTTTAAAAGAGAACTGTTAAATTTCCATATCCCAGGACCTTTTTTAAATTCGTTTAGTTTACATGTTAAGAGAACGCCTGAATGATCAGATCTATAGCCACTCGTCACGTTTACTGCTTCTATATTAGATAACAGATGATTACTTATAAGAAAGAAATCTAGTCGTGCTTGCTTTGTTGGGTTTTTTTTTCTCCAAGTATACGAGCGTTTATGAGGGTAAAGTTCTCTAAATGGGTCAATATAATTGTACATTTCTTTAGATTCCAAAATTTTTGTTTTTGCTTTCGGATTATTTACATGTTTATAATTAAATGTGTCTAAAGTTTGATCTAAAACTAGGTTGAAATCCCCGCAGATTAAAACATTATCATTATTGAAATTGTCTATATCAAAAAACAGCTGTTCATAGAAAGTAGGATTATCCTCGTTTGGTCCATAAATATTTGCGATAGTAAATCGTTTATCATTTAGTGTAATGTTTAAAATCAATGAATTTCCTCTGTTGTCTGTTTTTACATCGTGTATTTTATATTCAAACTGATTATTTAAAAGAATTGCTACTCCCCGAGAGTTTGTTGTATAAGAGTTAAAGATACATTTATATCCCCACTGATTTTGAATGCAAGATTCTGATTTTTTGTCAAAGTGCGTGTCTTGCAAACAGTATATGCTGTATTGTTTATCTTTTAAATAATTTAGAACATCTCGTCGTTTATTTGGGTCTCCCAGTCCCTGACAGTTCACTGATAGTATCTTAAGGGTTTCCATAATGGATTGTTGTATATAGTATATCAACATGTATACGCATGGCACGTACATACCGGCAAGGAAATCAGAATAGAGTTGCAGAGATAGAGTGAGGAAATAATAGAAAGAGAGAAAGAGGAAATTATTGAAACTGTGAGCCACGTGTGAAGTTGGCAAAGACATGGTCACACTAGGACAAATATTAATTTACAAAAACAATTCAACTATTGGGCTTATATATTTGGTTACTATGTGACACCACATCCGACAAATGTGAGTAAAAGTGGACATTGTCCCTTTGAATTTTCTGTATCTATGAATTCGGATGTAGTGTCACATAGCTATTTCATTTACCATTATCGCTCATACATACATAAATCTACACTCTAAACAAATTACCAATTCCGTTGAGAAAAAGTCCGTTTGTGATATTTTGGCAGAACGTCCTGAACACGGAAAAGTCTATATATTTTACTATTATGGGTTATGGCAAAAAACCCCACAGAGGCAGGAGTGCACTCGCGCGACAACACGTCAATGCAAATTATATTCCCCCGTGTTTATAAACATTCCGCCACCTTATCACAAACGGTCCATACCAGAGTATATACGCAAAACAGCACGGACCTCCCCGCTTGATCTTTTAATTATCTATTTGGTATATGGGTTATATAAGAGTAAGCAATCTATGATTTACACTAATGTTTACAGCCAAAATAAACATATGTACCCTGTATCGAAATATTATGGTACCTAGTAATATTTAAACTAAAGGTCAAGCGGAGAGGTCAATGTCGCCCGCCTACATGCATATACATAAAATACACATTTACAAAAGTTTTTTTTCAGGATGCTCAGCTCTGATAGCGTAAGTGACTAACGTGGTCACGAACAGCCAGTACATCAGTGTCTAGGTTTTCCAATATTTCACGATAGATTTTCACAATTACCGTTTTTAACCAATTCTTATAGTTCGATCGAGGGGAATCAGCTCACTGTACATATATATATATTGCACACACACATATACACATATACATATATATATATACAATATATACATATACATACACATACACATGTACATATATATACACATATATACATATACATATATATTATACATATAAACCGACAACACGATATAAGTCATTCTAGTATCTATGGAGGAATATATATAGATACCTAATAGATCATTAATACTTTAATATAACATCTAAGACACAAAGAACATTTGATTTTTTTAAATTAATTATTATTATTTGTTTGTTTATTTTTTTATGTTCCGTGCGCCGTTTCACCTCAATCGAACTATTCCTCAATACATCAACCGTGAAGAAGCGTGAGTGGGTATAAGCGTTAAATGGGATGTAAAGGCCGTCCACGACCCGATGACAGTGTGTTGATAAACACAGACGGGTCCAAACAACATATAGAGGTGTAGGTAGTGTTTTTCTATAGGATATGTGTATATTCACGCTGGCTCGCGGTATATTCATTAAAGCTAACCTAACTTCAAAATAGACTCGTTGTATCTCTGCCATCAGATCGTGAACGGACTATATAATAAAGAGAGGGACACATAGTTTTTGTTTTACCTGTATAGAGGGCACGTATAAAAACGTAAAAATGCGGTCACACATGGTTGAATGTATTTACAAACAAAAAGTACAGATTATATTTACAGTTTAGTTATATCAAAAAATGTTTTGTTCTTACACTTTATGCACAGCTGCTCTGCCTACTTCCACTATGTGCTTGAATCTCAGCGGTCCAAGTTTATCTCCCGACTTTCTAGATACAACTATTAAAACGTTTATAAGTTCATTTTCTTGTAAATATTTAAGTAAAGTAGTACCCGCGCCGAATTCTCCGTCGTCGTCGAAGCCATCGTGTGTTTTTCCATCCTTGTCAACAAATCTATAAGCAGCGATGTTATGGTCGGATCGGATTGTTAACGGGTCACGTAGTATTTGTAGTAGCTTCTCGGGTTTCTTGATATGTTTTGACAGTGACTGCACGCCCGGTAAATTCGTTTCCTCTGTCAAATAGAGGTTCACTTTCTGATATATTGTCGAAATTATTTTACTTTTTTCTGGATCCAGTACTTCCGCCGCTCGTGGGATTTTTACTTTTTCTTTGTACGCCGTTCCGTTATCTGTAAATATCAGTTTGTCGCCTACAATTTTCGTTTTTACGTTTTGTTCATCGTATTTTTTTTGCAAAGCATATAAGTTTTTACGCTTCTCTCGTACTTCATCGGGGAACTGTGGGTTAATCCTAACTGGAGATATTTCTGACCTTTTTTCTTTCGCCGTGTTTAAAACTAATTCTTTTTCACCGTAATCATGAAATTTCGCCACAATTGGTCTTGGCTGGGGGCTTGTTTTCTTTTGTTTTTGGCCGAATCTATGGATTCTATCGATACGTATTTCTTTCTTGATACCTAGTGTTTGACTGATAAATGTTAAGAAGTTTGTTTTGAGATTTTCCCCCTCCTTCTCTTCAAACCCGTTTATTATTAGATTTTCTCTCATGTTTCTCCCTACTATATCGGTTATTTGTTTTTGTTGTGATTGTACTTTCTGTTCTAGTCTTTCAATATAACCTTTCATTATGTTCATCTCTCGTATTAACATCTTGTTTTGTTCTTGCAAAGTGTTGACTACACCCCCTACATAATTACTCTCATCTATAGTACACTGTAGCCTATCCTCGATCCCCCCGGCTCGATGAATGTCATTCGAGAGCTCATTGACCTTATCACTTTGATTGTCTATCTTTACGTTTATTTTGTTTACAGTGAGTTGGACATCTAGAATTAATCTCATAAGTTTGTCATTTGTTTTATCAGTACCTTCATTCCAATTGCATACTTCTTCCTGAGATTCTTCGATGGTCGCAATATTCGCCATTTTTCCTTTGTTCTCAATCTCACTGACCACTTCGCCACTTTCAGATCTTTTCCTTTTTCTATCCTCGTCCCTTTCTTCTTTATCGTTCATCCTATACTTTCCACATATATTTACTCTTACCAGACGTTATCATTGATCGTATTACTGCCCTAATAACGTGATATTTTGTCCAATTATGACCATAATGACCGGCGGTCAGCAAAAAGCGTCCATTGCCTAGGTGGTCACGTGCCTGCATCTGGTCACGTGCCTGCATCTGGTTAATAAGATGATATGAACTGTCACTGTTGAGTCAGACCAGTGTTCCAGCCAGGATTTCAAAAAGGTAGGTTGCTGTTGCAACAATGATCACCTGAGATTAAGGTCAACCAACTTAGTAGATCTTGAAGGTAGCGCAAGGTCAATTAACTTCGTAAACAAAGTAGAACTGGTACTATATATCAAATTAAAAGCCTTAATGGTTTTTTATTAAATGAAAAAAGACGCGTTTTAAAGTTTTGCATACTTCTTAAGGTCACTACAACCTTGAATATAGGTCAAGATCAACCAGTTTCCCATTATTGGTAGAACTTTTTGTTCTGATGAAGTTTCAAGCTCCAAGGCCTTTTGGTTGTTGACAAGAAGATGTTTTCAGGTTTCATTTCATTAGGTCCTTCAATGTAGGTATAGGTAATTCACTTCACAAACTTGGAAAAGCTTCATGTCCTGATGCTGCATGAGAAGTTTTAAGCTGTATGTGAAGTTTCAAGCGACAAAGCCTTTTAGTTCATAACAAAAAATGTTTCAAGTCTTTATTTTTGGCAACTGTGACCTTGAAAGTAGGTCGCAAATTTTGTAAAGCTTTATGGCCTGATTCTTTATATGAAGTTTGACCATTCTAGTCATTTCTGCTCATGACAAAGTATTATAGTTTAACTTTTACTTAAGGTCACCATGACCTTGAATATAGGTCAAGATAAACTAGCTTCCAATACTAGGTAGACCTTTTTTGTTTCCCGCTCATAGGCCTTTGGGTTCATGAAATGAAGACATTAAGTTCTTACATTAAGTTCTTACTACTTTAGGTCACTTTGACCTTGAAAGTAGGTCAACATCAATCAGCTTTGCAACCTACTAGAGGTTCTTGTTCTGGAATCATATATGAAGTCCAAAGTGCCTAGGCCTTTTAATGTATGGCTATAAGATCTTTCAATGTTATCTAACTAAGTTACTATGACCTTGAATATAGGTCAAGGTCAACCAGCTTTGCAAACTTAGTAAAAACTTTATCCCCTGATGCTATATACATGTATATGAAGTTTCAAGCTCCTAGACCTTTCAATACATGACAAGAAGATTTTTACTTCTTTAGGTGAATGTGACCTTAAATGTAGGTCACGGTCAACCAATTTTGCAAACTTTGTGGTCTTTTTTGTCCTAATGCTATATATAAAGTTTCAAGGTCAGTCCTTTTGGTTCATGACAAGATGTTTAAAGGTCTTGTTATTTTAGGTCACCGTGACCTTAAATGTAGGTCAAGGTCAACCACTTTTACAAAGTTGGAAAACCTTTTTGTCCTGATGCAATATATGAAGTTTCAAGCTCATATCTCCTTTGGTTCATGCTTATATCCTTTTTGGTTCATGACAAGAAGACCTTTAAGGTTTTGTTACTTTAGGTTACTGTGACCTTGAATATAGGTCAAGGTCAACCAATTTTCACAAACTTAAAAGGACTTTGCCCAAGGAACATCCATATCCACTTTCACAATCAATGGTTAACTGGTTCTGGAGAAGTTGAAAATGTTTATGATGCAGGCAGCACAACAGATAAAGAACTTCCACTGTAGGTCACCTTCAGGAGGTTGCTCGGGTGACCTAAAAAGGCAATTTTACACATGGAAAGGGACTGTTTATTTTCTAATATCCCAATAGGGGGAAGGGGTTATGTTTAAAATGTAAAATGAACTTGCAAAATTGATTATTACATTTTACATGTTATTTTTACCATTTCAAATGATCGATGATATTATTTTATATTTTTTATTGTTCCAAAAATTAAAAAAAAAATACTTAAAGAAAAATTATTTATGAAAAGGGAATATAAATCAATTGGTGTACTTTATTCAAAGTGTATTTTATCTTACATTCATCAAATAAAATGGGTCAAAGACTCGATGGTTTGGTTGCCATTAAGTTAGGTGCACATCTTTGATAAACTTTTGATATATACAGTACATAGTAACTAAGTTTCAAAGTCTGGAAAAATGTGGAAAAATCTTGAAATATTTCCATAAATTCAGGTGCACATCTTTAATATATATATATATAATAAACATTCTGTGAAGTTTCAATGTTTTTGGTTGAAAACTGTAAGAGGAGTGAGTTCACAAAGTAGATACCCCCATTCAAATACTTGCTAAAAATTAATTAAGTTTCAAAGACTGGAAAAATGTGGAAAAATCTTGAAATATTTCCATAAAGTCAGGTGCACATCTTCAATATATATATAAACATTCTGTGAAGTTTCAACGCTTTTGGTTGAAAACTGTAAGAGGAATGAGTTCACAAAGTAGATACCCCCATTCAAATACTTGCTAAAAAGTAATTAAGTTTCAAAGTCTGGAAAAATGTGGAAAAATCTTGAAATATTTCCTTAAAGTCAGGTGCACATCTTCAATATATATATAAACATTCTGTGAAGTTTCAAGGCTTTTGGTTGAAAACTGTAAGAGGAGTGGGTTCACTAAGTAGGTACCCCATTCAAATACTTGCTAAAAAGTAACTAAGTTTCAAAGTCTGGAAAAATGGGAAAAAAATCTTGAAATATTTCCATAAAGTCAGGTGCTCATCCTCAATATATATAGAAACATCCTGTGAAGTTTCAAGGTTTTTGGTTAAAAACTGTAAGAGGAGTTGAGTTCACAAAATCGGCCCTTAGTTACTGTTCTACTACACCAATGGTGCTCTAAAAATCGGAAGAACTTAAGAAAGCACAACGTTTTAGTTTTCCTGCATGTCCAGAGTTCACATCATATTTGTTCATTTTATGTGAAATAAAATAATATGGCTTTATGAAAAGAAATTAAGGGTTGTAAAAACCATGGATTAAACTACTGACAACTTTAATCGGATATCCACTGTAAAAACGATCTGCTAATAAGGATTTACAAGGTAAATAAATTTTATCTGAATGTTTTAAAACATCGTTTTTTCAGTTCTTTTGTTTAGATTTTGATTTCAAGTTGTTCTTTCTCGTCGATTTATTTTTTTTTATTCAAACTATAGAACTGGAAATAGTATTTAAATGAACATTGATCATGAAATTATCTGTCTTCGGAGACATATGGCACGTGAGAAGTGGAGTGTGTGCGGAAGATCGGAAGTATGTAGCAGAGATTCGAGAATAAAGCATCTCGTTTTGATATTTAACTGATAACTGAAATGTACAGGGTGTCATGATCATTTTAAAAGGGACAATGGTGTACTGGACTAAAATTGGTCAGTCGCTACACTATGTGAATACATAATAAGCTTGGGCATTGGGTGTCAAACGCAGGCATGCCCCAAAACACATGGCTAATTTGCATACGAACTACGGTATCGATATAGCCTATACGAGTCACAAATAATTTATCAACATAGCCAATGAACTTGTAAATAAACTTCTTTTTTTCAGTTTCGTATCACTTTTTGGGAATAATCTTTGATTTCTACTTTTTTGTCATGCATTCGCTACCGGCAAACTGACGGGAGGGAATTTTAATACCAAATGAAAGCGGGAAAATCCTCGTGACGTATCACGTAATGAATATTAATGAACCAGGTCGGGATATCCCAAACACAAAATATTATTGCGCCGCACTGATACACACTTGCAAATTATACAAAAATAAAAACTAACATCGGCCTTTACCAACGAGGACCTCTCTTACTACTTGGATACTAAAATACTCCTTGCAGTCAACACAATTCACTTTAATTACATCTTGACATTAAAGCATCTAACGAACTATTTCATTTCTCGAACGGATAAGTCAGAGTAGTTGTTTGGTGAATCGCTTTTAAGCCCTACGCCAATACTTCCAGGGAAGTAGTCCTTCCCTGTTCGTAAAAATGGGAAAGTATCAAACTAATATTTGATTGAATTATAATTTTGCATATATGTTATTTTTTATTGCTTTGTAACAGTATGATTGATCTGAATAAAAATATGAAAGACAAAAAAAAGTCTTTTTATATGTGAAAATTAAAATTAAACATTCCAATTTAAAAGAAACACTAATATTAAAATAAAAATGTTTTATTTAATACAAGGCTACAGGATGTTATCCGAGTTTTTAATGTTTATTCAGTGGCTACATCCCCGTAAAAAGTGATATACTTCTCAACCTTTGATTATTTGATTACCACAATGTACAATAAAAAGTTTTAAAAATTTCCAAAGAAAACTTAAGACAGATTTGTCAGTCAGCTTCCTAAATGTCATATAAATATCACGAGAAAAGAAAAGTGAATGAAAGTGAAATAATCCTTTAAGACAATAAATATGATTATAAATAATTAATTCAGTCCAATTTGAAAAAAAATATGTATTTTAATAATTTTAATCATTTTAATTTTCCAAAATTAATTTTATTGTATCAGTAAGTCGGTCCATCAGTATATTCATCCTGATTAATCTGATATGACTTAAGTGTAATTAATAATAAGTCAAATTTATCTTTTCAAAATTAAGGAAATAACATTTACCAGGTATCATAGAGATTTCATGAATATATCTAATAATTTATACACACACATGTCAATCGTTTCTTGCAAATTGGATGGTAAATTCTTTTGATTACAGGTGATAAAGTTCTACTAATAAACAGGATGTTTATTGATAATCTTTTAATTACTGGTAGGTGAGATCCCACTTTAAACGATAATAATCTATTGTCAATTTATAGTAATCAGAAACTACCTTTTGAAGTTGGCCGTTGGAAGAATATATAATATTTGTTTGTTATTGCAATATTTTCTGATGCAAACATGTTTTCTAGTGATATAAATAATATATTCTTTTTTCTAATAATGGGCCAAAATATTATTTAAAAATATATATTTATTTATTTATTATTATTTTTTTTTTTGCATTTACCAATTAAATATTTGTTAAATTAATTTGGTAAGATTTCATTGCTTTTTGTTTCTAACAAACAATATATATCTTCTACTACTAAATAACCATCTACTTTTTCTTTCCCTCAATTTTCCTCTTCTTGTAAACATTCAAATTAATTTGCTGTTCTGCTTGGAATATCTGTTAGATTATTTGTACCATCATCTGGTCATTTTAATCTCATTATGACCGTGTCAGGTTGTCAGTTACCCAGTGATCAGTTACCAATAACTTGTGGTAACGAGGTTTGTGAAATTTACCTGTAAGAGTTATTCCGCCTGATCAATTAAAAAATAGTTGCAGTCGATAAACTACATCAAATGACTCGTTGGCAAAATTAGCAGAAACTACATCATGCAGTTTGGTTTGATACAATAGCAATGGAATGGTGGGCAAAACATTAGTAGAAACTACATCATCCAGTTGGCTTTAATTCAACAACTTCAAATGACTGTTGAACAAAACATTGGCCGAAATTAGATCATGCAGTTTTAATTTGATAAAACAACTTAAAATGACTGGTGTGCAAAACACTGGTAGAAACTACATTGTCCAGTTTGGTTTTATACAACTCCAAATGTAGGCAAAACATTGGCAGAAACTACATGATGCAGTCTTGTTTCATACAGCAACTTCCAATGATTGGTGGACAAAACATAGGCAGAAACTACATTGTGCAAATGGTTTTATAAAACTTCAAATGACTGGTAAGCTAAACATTGGTGGAAACTACATAATGCATCAACACATTGGTACAGACTGAAACAAAAGCAATAAGAGAAATGTTTTAAGTTTACAAACCTGACAAAATGTGGATGTGCGTGATTCATTTTACTCAGCAATTCATTCATGGATGTCTGCAAATCATAAAATAAAATTATTTTCATCTAACCAAACATGAACATGATGAAAAGAAATCCTTAGCATCATTAAATCAAGACTAAGACAAGGTAGTGACTGTTCTTTCTCCAAGCACTTAGCATCTAGAAATGAAAGTTACAAGGTCCTTCGAAAGAGACCTTAAAAACTGATGCCCCTTGTCATGACAGATGTGGCTATTAAAGAACCTCCCTGCAAATTGCCTTAGCCCACTGAAAAGGACAAAATTTCTGCTACTCACTTAAAGCTGATTGCGTCTTGATATAAAATATGAAATATTCTTGATTTGGATGCAAAATCCCATTTAATTAATGAAATTATAGATCATTTGCCCATTTATCTACATAAAAACAACACCTGTACAAAAAATCCAGATGGACTTTAGACATTTTCAAGGTGGAAAATTTTTAGGCCGATTCTGCTTAATAATATACATCCTTAAAATTGAATTAATATAGAGACCTTTAGCAAAATCCAGGTGGAATCAGGGCAGAATTTCAAGGCAGAATATGTAAACTTATAAATAAAATACTGTAAATATGGACTGTTAATGTCAGTTAATTAAGTGTACAGAGTAAATAAACAGATCTGGCAAAGGAACCGACACAATTTTTCACACTAGGGATCTTCCCAAATGGGATCCAAATACAGACTGCAAGCCCTGGGAGCTTTAAGGATTTTCATTGTTCATTTGTTTGATGTCAAGTTATAGTTAAGAGCTTTGATAACTGGGACACAAATTCGTTTAATTAACATGGAAAACAGAAATGGTATTACAGTCCAACCTGCCTTAAAGGTCACCTCTATTTAAGGGCCCCCTGCTTGTAAAGGCCAGTAGAATTGTATCCCAATTGTTCTTTATTCATGTTATTTGAACCTGTATATAAAGGCCACATGCCCATAAAGACCACTTTACTGGTTACCTTGGGTTGTCTTTATAGACAAGTTTGACTCTTTATGTATTCATGTTATTAGTCCCAAAAATTGTGTCTTTTATCTGTTTCCAATTCAAACCAAGCATTCTTGAATGACTCAAAGGTCAAAATCTAGACTTCTTATGCCAAGTTTTATTAAAATGTGACTGCATACAATATTGCCCTCTAGATTTGTGGACATCCAGAATTATCATCCTTCCGAAGGCTTGTCATCCAGGATTGACAATTTTGGATGCCCACAAAACTAGCAGGCAATTATTATTTCATTATACTGGAACAAAGAAAACTTTTTGTGTTTTCTGAAACTCAAATTTTCCAAATAGACCTGGTTGGCCTACTGGAAATTGTCATAAAACATTTCCCATATCATGAAGTTTTACCAAACATTTATTGTTATGGGCATTGATCACATGGAATATTAATAAAGCTCCACTTGAATCAATAAAGTTTGAACTTTTTCATAAAAACATTTTGTTACCTGAAAATAAGAGACAACGGTCTTGTGATCCTTGGGGTTGTAAACCTGTAAGATTGGTGTAGGTGCACCAAGCTTCCCATATCTGAAAAATATATATAACAGAGGTCAACAAGATTCCATATCTATCTAAACCCAAATCTAAACAAGATGCATGCAGCATGAACATAATAAGCTGCCTACTAAAAATTATAAGACTAGTTAATGGTGATTTAAATAATGTCAGCAAGGTAACGGAAGTCGTCTTCTACTTTCTTGGATTTGGATAAAGTTTGTTGCCTACTTCCAATTCCCAATTTGTTTACATTTTTCAAATACATTAATCATACTTGCTGCCTACTTTAAACACAAATTTGTCTTCTTAAAATTTCACTGAAAGTTCTGAATTAAGGTCACAAGGTCACATATTGTGTAAATTAATACAAACCTAAATAAAAAGGGGGTATCGCTCCATTTAATATTTAAGCAGCATAAGAATGTTGTACAGCATACAGCCATAACAAACACACATACCAAATTTCGTAAAATTCCATTCAAAACTGTTGAACTAGTTAAGGTCAGAATGTTCGCATATTGGGAAAAAAACATCAAGGTAGAAAAGGGGATAACTCCATTAAATAAGTTCAAGAGCATCAGGTGTGTTTAATATGTTCACCTTTGAGAAATACTAATATGTTTTAATATAGAAATTAACCCATCGCTATTTAGAGATCACATATCTATATAGTAAAATTTTTTGTGGCAACCACCTTTATATGAACACCAACTGTCTATCCACAAAACATGGCCATAATGACCAATTCTATATAAAGACCAAATATCTCCAGTAAAAACTGCTGTAGTGACCACCTCTATCTAATTATGGGCCCATCCAGAATGATGTCATTTTAGCCATATCAAAGCATGCAGAAACTAAATATTTACTACAAAGTATAACATGATAAAGATCATTAAAATATTTCATGTATAACACACAAGGTTAACAAATTATAAATCAGTTTGAAGTACTTTGTTTTAATGGACATTGATAAGTTAGTCAGCTCGGATTCCAGTTGTCTCCCTTTGTTTGTAGTTTTGTTTTCCTTCTTTCCACCCCCAAATCCTCCTCTTGTAGATTTTTCAATGTGCATGTGTGTCCTGAAAGTCAATAAAAGATATCAATTTACTGATAAAATATAACAGGAAATAATGTGACTTTTCGTAGAAAAAAAAACCTTTAACTGTTGTGATATTTACTTAGTATAATATATACTTAGTGTAGCTGAAGTGTGAGTATACCACTTAAGTAATAAGCTTAGCATATAAAGTGTTCATTTTTATGTAAGAGATCGTGGGTTTGAAACAATCAGGGTCTGACCAAAACCATATCACAGCTGCCGTAGCATGTTAAAGAACCCGCTGCACATTGCCGTGAATGCACTGGAACAGACAAAATTACTGAAACCTATATCCGGTGATGTTTCGATATTAGCAGGCCTTAGATAGAATTTTAATTCCATTTTGCACAGTGCTTCAGTGAATAAGAAAACCGCTCGGCACAGTCACCACAAGTGTAAAAGATAATATTGCCTTGCACCCCAGATAGAAAAATCCATAAAAAGACAGATGCAAGATATCTCCATCTTGTACCCCCCTGTGCAAGATAGCCTACACGCCGTTTTTCCCACAAAATTTTATCAAAAAAATCAGAGGTTTATCGAAGGTTGAAATTGATTTTAAATTGAAAAATTGTACTTTTTGATGCAAGAAATAGAATCAATCACTACTTGTAGTGCCAGATAAGGAAATCTCAACCTTCGTTCTAATATATTTCGTCCAGAACTCGGCAAGCCTCGTTCTGGACCAAATATATTAGAACTCGGGTTGAGATTTCCCTATCTGGCACCACAAGTTGTAATAGATTCTATTAGTCTTTGACATAGGGTACTTCACATACGACTGGCAAATATATAAACACTCAGAACATCGGTTGGATTTTACGCTACACTAAGTGATTTCCGTATGCGAAACGGTTTGCACATATGATGCAAACATTCAAATGATTTTATTGATTCACGCTTGTAACAGAATGGCAAGATTTTTACAAAGGGGCCCGGATTGTTACAATTGACCTCCTTATACATGATTTTCCTGACCTACACTACATTTTCTGTTGTTTATTGATTGTAACAAGCCCATGATGTATATGTCTGATAAATTTAACTCAGCACCGTGACGAGTGCAATAACAACATCACTCGTCCCAGTACACATTTCACTCGTCATGACGAGTGGATGAGTGAATAATCGAAGCCTTGATAAGTAAAATATTCTTAACTAGGTCATAAAACCCCATTTAATCAACAAATCAAATGTAAATACTTACGCAGATATGGTTCCAGTCGGACCTTTCTTAACAGTAAATATATCAGACACAAAGGTATCAGAACTACCCTGTAAACATTCAGTCAGTTCCTTACTAAGCTGATCTCGATTTTTTTCCAGTATTCCTTTAGCATTGTACCAAACCTGTTATAATTTTAAAAAATCAAAATTGAGTAAATCAATACAGTTGAACCTGTCTTAAAGACCACCTTTATATAACAACCACCTGCCTCTTGTTACAATTTTTGCAGTTAAGATGCTTATTCTCGTATTTGCCAGGTATTCAGAAAACAGTGAGATAGAGAGTGAGAGCCCCATCTATACTAACAGGTCCCCCCCCCAGCCATTCCCTTTTTTAAATAAACATAAAATATTGGCAAATGCAAAGTACATTTACTGCTTTAGAAATATCAAAAATCTTGCTTCAGATATTTACTAAATGCATGAAAAATGTCCCCAACATTCTGAATTCCTGACGCTACCAGTAACATAAATATAGGAAATATAGGAGGTTTTTCAAATTATATAGGAAAATATACATGATATAGGAAAGGATCAAAATGACAGGAAATATAGGAAAATATAGGAAATGTTGGACCCCTGTACTAATTAAAATAGTCAGTTGGAAATCTAAAACACATAATTCTTTTTGTTTGGCCTAACTTTGCATATTAATGATATCCAATGGAGTAAGCCATTGGGCCTTGTTGAGTTATAAAATAGTGAGTAGGTGGTATAGTTGTGTCTCAACAAAACTAAACTAACAACAAAACTAACTAAACTCAAACCATGTTTAATATAAAACATCACCACATGAATTCAGTGAATTAGGATCCCCAGCCAGCAGGTTTGTTATTGTGATTTGTACTTTTGGTCAAAGGGCAAAAACTCCCAGGAAAATAACCAAACCAACTCAGGTTAAAGATATGTGCATTTCCTATCTATGTTGATACTTAACACCAAGTTTCGGGAAATAGTGCTTCATAGTTTTGGAGAATTAACACAGATAAGAATTTCGGACCAATGAAGGGAGGGAAATTCTAATTTAATATCCCCTCTTTCTTCAAAAAGCAAGGGATAAAAATGAAAATATAGGTTTGTATAGTTTCTCTTACTACTTACATGTCCCGCAAAATGTCTGATACCGAACTCAGGTCGATCTCCTGAACATTTCTGGAAGATTTCATTTTTTCCATGTTTCTGTACAACTTTATATACAAATCCAGTATCACTTCCTTGTTGAAATTTTGTTTCTTCATCAAGAATGACCAAAATTCCTGTCTTGATCTAAAAATACAATTTTTACCATTAAACATGCTCCCACTTCACATGCATACATGAACCTGTTCATAGATATAATATGTAATTAATCCATAGAGATTCATAAAGTAGTTCTTGATGCAAATAGCTGAATTGGTGATGCAATGTTAAGCAACATTCAGCTACAACAACAAAATTAAACTAGAACTGTCTCCTGGGATTCAAAACACCCCTGTCCCTTAATAAGATTTGACCTCGAGACCTTGACCTTTAACCTACACATCTAAATGAGATATGTGAAACATTCACTCATGTTGGCATGTACATTTGTTCCAAGTTTGATTAAAATCCATCCATACATGTATGTGTGAAAGTTATGAAGCAGGCGTAATTTTACATAGACAAACAGATAGACAGGCAGAAAAACAGATTGGCAAACAAACAGATAAACAGATTGATAGAGAGATTGACAGATCACAGATGGACAGACAGACAAAGTGACAGACAGACAGACAGACATTTGATCTGATAGAAAAACATGGTGATTATTATATACCCCTAATAATAACATTTCATCTAACATAGGCTAAAAATCTTGTCTGTTTGAGTGGCAATTGTGAGCCACCTGGGAAACTCAAAATAACGAGGGAGGAATGCAACAGTCTTAGTTGCTCAGCTGGAAGAGCTCTAGTCTATAGTACTGGAAGTCCAATGTTTGATCCTCTTGTCCAAACGCATTATTTTTCTCCTTCCTGTTACAAATATTTAACCATTGAACTGTCTTAAAATGGCGTTTATAGTGCTATAACTTTCATTGTCATGCAAAGCAAACTGAATAACATGCAATATGATTTAAGTTTGGTTTTAGCACAATACAGGTCCAGAAAGTTTTGCATCCCCCTTTTATAACCTTTGTAAAAAAGCTGTCTGTTTATCAGTTATGCCATTTGAAAAACATCCTATGTAGTATATAAAAATAGTCCTTCGACAAATATTAGTTCACAAAACATCAAGTACTTCTACCGTCAAAACTGCTGTTTTATAAAGGTTATATAAGGGGGTGCAAAATTTTCTGGACGGACCTGTAAATGCCATTTCTAGACAGTCAACGGTTAAATATTTACATTTCTCATTTTTTGAACATCTAATTTTGGTTTTTAAATCCTGAAATAAATTTAAAACATCGCTGTGTCCGACATGCATTTTGAATCCTTGTAACAGCCAATCTATGATGTCACACATATAGAGGAAAGCAAGAAAGGAGTGACACAATTTAGCAAATGTAATTATAGTGCTATAATATGATAATCACATTTGGTCTCAAACAGATTTTCATGTTATAAAACATCACAAATGTAAATATTTACATATATTAATAAACATTATACTTACCCCGATAAGGAGTTCTATGGTTGGTTCATTATTATGAAATGTGACATCATCCAGATGGAGGCCGTCCTCCTCGTAGATATGCCTCTCCATCGTAAATACCGTCTCATTCATGAAGTTCTGTAGTCGTTCATTCACTATATTGATACAAAGCTGCTCAAAACTGTTTACATGTAACTTTTCAAATCCGGCAATATCTAAAACTCCTATTTCTGTGCTTGATCTGAAATTATTCGAATCAAAGTACTGAAAGTACTGAAAGCAGTATGATATTGGAACTAAAGTGGATATTTGAATAGTAATTTCTATAAATTTCCACGGATTCAAAGTTGTGACAATAATACAACCAATGACAACTAAAATTCAGATTTTGCGACAGTTTCTTTGCTATGAGTTGCCAATATGGCTGCCAAAATTTCTGTCATCAAAATCCAATTTGACAGTTATCAGTTAAAAATGGTTGTCCACAATCAGAAAGATTATATTAAACAATGAGATCACGTGATATGAATGGTCAACACGTTCTTTAGATCGTAGAGGGTTTTTGGCCAAAATACCTAGGAATTGCAGTTTTTTTTGGGTAAGCGATCAGATTGAATGCTGCATCATAAAATTAAGAAGAACTGTGTGAGTTTAAATTTGAAAATTTTGTAGTCATTTAAGGTTTTTTTTAACCTTTTCATAATTGTTTGAGTAAACAAAGGACAAAAGTGAACTGTTCTCAGTATATATACTGTATTTAGTATATATATACTACATCGAGTGTATATCGTTTAAACTAACGCAGGTGTGTGATATTAATGCAAAGTATGTCAGGTAAAAACTCTAATGTGACAAACTGTGTAATCCCATCTGAAGTTAGCATGGCGTTACAGCAACTTCCAATAATACAACATTCACTTCGGGATATTCAGCTTCAGTTAACAGAAATAAATTCCCTAAAAAGTACCGTATCCCAACTAAAAGCAGAAATATGGGAAGCTGATGGCATCGACCATAGGCTTGCTAATACATCCGACCAAACACAAGAAAATACTTCGGATATAGAACTACTTAAGTCTTTCAACTCTGAACTCAGAGAAGAGGTTGATCTTTTGAAATCAGTAGTTATTAAACTTGACAAAAAAGTAAGAGAACAAGAAGGAGAAATAATTGATTTAAAATCAAGGTCAATGAGGGAAAACATCTTGATTCATGGTCTAGCTGAGGAAAAAGGCGAAAATTTAAAGGTTCGGGTAAACGAATTATTACGATCGCATCTTGGTATCGATGTAAAATTTGTAAGGATTCATAGGAATGGGGGCAAACCGGGACAAGCTCAACCCAGATCTATAACTGGAAGACTTGTCGACTATGAACAAAAAGACCAAATCTTGAAACTTCAAAGAAGTAAAATTAATAGTGAAACATCCTTGCCCTTTCGCATCACACCGCAATCACCACCTGCAGTAAATGAAAATCGAAAAAAGCTTCTAGACTTGAACTCTAAATACAGAACAGGGGTAAATACTCGAGTGGTTGGAAACAAACTTATTTATCCGTCCGGTAAAGTATATAACGACAAAGTTACGGTCCCTACAGCTAAGGACGTTTTATGCTTGGATCAAAATGACAAAGATAAGTTAAATGAGATCCCATCTGTAGAAACCGAAGTGATAAACGACAACGGTAATAAATTCTTGGCGATTTGTGCACCAACTGATAAATACATGCAAGTCAGAAATCTTTACAAGAAAGTATGTGGAGACCCAAGATATGCCGGTGCTGATCACAAAATTATGGCATATAGATTTCTGGACGAACAGGGTGAATTACACGAGTCCTACTGTGACGACAACGAACATGGTGCAGGAAGACGTATACTGAAAAAGTTAAAAGATAACAATAAAATTAACGTTTCAGTAGTGGTAGTTCGATTCTTTAGTGGAACTCATATTGGCCCTCGCAGGTTTTCTATAATGGAAAATCTAGCCATGGAAGCTACAAGGCAATTGGCATGTTAGATACGTCTTAATTCTAATCTATTAATGTATTAAACCCATTACATTCTCGTGAAGAGCTATAGACACCATCGGTTTATTTCCGGATACAAATCAGATCCGCATCGGTTTTCCTTTTTACAGTTATTTAGTCTAATAGTCTTCCGTCTGGAAAATTGCAACAATACAGTCTCTTCACATGGATGTAACGGGCGTGTAATCAAACAGTATACAGGTACGCAACAAAGTGTATTTATAAATAAGTGTTTATTCATACATATGTGAATGTATATTGGTTTTAGATCTGCATACCGATACATGAATATGGAAATAAATACCTGTATAGTGTTTGTTATGATTAGCACATGTATATATGCATCTCATATTCAAGCTTGATTTTAATTAGTTCCCAGTCCTGGGTGCCTTTACTAAAATCTTCCGAATATTTATTTATTTTCACATTTTTTCATTTATTTATTTATGTATTTAAAACCCAAAGTTGATTTTCTATATTGATGCAATTTTGAACTTTTGATCTTGTTGTAAATATTAACAAAGCCTTAGAGTGTTGTGCTTTCCCATGTGGTATCTGTATTTATATTTCTGCATATTTTTGTATACATATAGACATGTTGGTATGTGTATGTGCAGGTGCGTAGATATGTTTATCACTATGTGCAATGTGTATACATATATATGCATGTGTATACATATATTTATTAAGATTTATTGCATATTCATATGTATAAGTTTATATATATGGGTATGTGTACACATTTGCATATAATCATGGCAATCCGTAATTTCTTGTTTTTTTTTGCATCTGTGCACATGCACATGCATGCTTATGTTTTTGTTATGTATGTGTACATGTTGGTATATGCATATGTATACATATGGTAAATATTAACAACATGCACATGCATACATGCACACACTATGTTGTAACACAGCCTTAGTTTAATGATTTATATATATTTGTGTATGTGCATGTATGCATATGTATGTTTGTATGTGTATATAAATGTGAACTGTTACACAGAAGACGGGAGTTCAGATATGTATCATATTGATTTTAGGTATTTTGGTTAAAACAAAAATCCTCTTTGAAACATGAAAGTACAAATAAATTTTGTACTTTTTTTTACACTACAATCACCTTTACACAAACACACACCACACATCATGTCAACCCCTTGGATTTTCCTCATGTTCAGTATAACCAGTAAAAAATGGTTCAACAGTTTTAAGAGTGTAGTTAGTATTAAATCACAAGTATGCCTTATCTGTGTTATGGATGAACAATTTAGTCAGGTACCCCTTAATAATAATGAATTTTTGCAATTAAATATTGTATATCTTCTTCATATTTATTCCCAAGACCGCTCAGTTCGAAGTGAGATATCCTTTTGTATTGTAATTCATATCACTAGAATTATTTGATTCAACCCAATCATGGAATCGCATAACAATTTCACAATACTCACTGCGAACTGTAGAGGTCTAAAGGATTATGAAAAGCGTAGGGATGTGTTGAACTTCCTGAGGTCAAAATCCTATAATATATACTGCTTACAAGAAACTCATTTGGTAGACAATTTACATTGGGTAATAAGATCAGAATGGGGTGGAGAAATTATTCTAAATTCGGTTACATCAAACTCAAGAGGGGTAGGCATTTTATTTAATAATAACTTTGAGTATAATATACACCAAATTAAGAAAGATAATGATGGGAATTATATTGCTGTTGACTTGACTATTGATAAGATGAGAGTAACACTGATTAATATATATGCTCCAAATGAGGATAACCCCCAATTTTTCTCAAATATAACAAAACTTCTCCAAGATTTTGAAAATGAATATTGTATCATAAATGGTGATTATAATTTAGTTCAGAGTCAAGAACTGGACACCTTTGGCTACCTCCATCACAATAATCCAAAAGCAAGAAATGTTGTCATAAATATGAAAGAAGAATTTAATCTCATGGACCCTTTTAGAGAACTATATCCAGAGGAAAGAAAATATACTTGGCGAAAAAAACAACCATTAAAACAAGGTAGACTCGACTTTTTCCTTATATCAGAAAATTTTATGTCCAAAGTCATAGATGTCAAAATCAATCCTAGTTATAGGTCTGACCATTCATCTGTCTGCTTATCATTAAAATTAAATGAATTCGTTAAAGGTAGAGGCCTTTGGAAGTTCAACAATTCCCTACTAGCAGATAAAAACTATATAGATATAGTAAAAAAATGTATAAAAGATATAAAAATACAATATGTAGTTCCTGTTTATAACATAGAACAAATTAATGAAATAAGTAATGATGATATACAATTTACTATTACAGATCAACAATTTTTGAAGCTGCTTTGCTTGAAATTAGGGGAAAAACCATATCATACTCATCTCATCGCAAAAAAATGTCTATCCAAAAAGAGAAACAGATAATTGATGAAATTACTAGACTAGAAAGTAACCCCCTATCTAACTTTAATGAAATTAATAATAGAAAGAAAGATTTAGAGGAACTACGTAAAGAAAAAATGAAAGGAACTCTGTTAAGGTCCAAAGCAAGGTGGGTAGAGGAAGGTGAAAAACCAACAAAATATTTTTGTAATCTGGAATCCAGAAATTTTGTTAGTAAAATAATTCCGAAAATTGTAAAAGAGGATAACTCTATAATTACTGATCAAAAAGAAATCTTAGCAGAAACAAAACAATATTACTCCAATCTTTACAATAGAAATAATGATGAGTATGGTATGGATCTCAAATATTTACTCAAAGGTATTACAGATATAAATATTTTAACTGAAGATCAAAAGCATTTAGTTTAGAGGGGGAATTAACAAACACAGAAATTCATAATGTTTTGAAAAAAATGAAAAATTTGAAAAGCCCTGGTTCAGATGGTTTCACAGCTGAATTCTTTAAATTCTTTTATAATGACCTAGTAAGCTTTTTAAGACGTTCATTAAATGAGGGATTTCAAACTTACACAACGTCAGGGTATTATAACTTGTTTACCTAAAGGGGACAAGCCAAAGCAGTTTCTAAAAAATTGGAGACCAATATCACTGTTAAATGTTGTATATAAAATAGCATCTGGCTGTAGAGCTGAAAGATTGAAAAGGGTTTTACCATTTATTATTTCGGAAGACCAGACAGGATTTATCAGTGGCAGATATATTGGTGAAAACACTAGACTAATTTATGACTTAATGCAATATACAGAGGAAAAACATATACCAGGTCTACTTTTAATGATTGATTTCGAGAAGGCCTTTGATTCAGTTTCTTGGGTTTATATAGATAAAGTGCTAGATTTTTTCAATTTTGGCGAATCTTTTATAAAATGGATTAAAATATTTCGACAAGATATTATGTCAGCAGTTCTACAAAATGGATTTGTTTCTGAATTTTTTAATATAACAAGAGGTTGTCGTCAAGGGGACCCTATTTCACCCTATATCTTCTTAATGTGTGCTGAGATCCTGTCTATTCTTTTGAAAAATAATAAAAATATCAAAGGTATAAAAATTGGTGATGAAGAATTTAAACTTTCACTTTTTGCAGATGACACTACTGTCATACTGGATGGAACAGAGTCATCACTACAAGAAACTTTACATGTCCTAGATGACTTTGCATTGCTGTCTGGTTTAAAAATTAATAATAATAAAACAAGAGCAATGTGGATTGGATGTAATAAATACAATGGTGAAACTTTTAATCATCGCTTTAAACTAGATTGGAACCAAGGTCCGTTTACATTGCTTGGAGTAAAATTTTCTGTTGATTTAGACAAAATGATAAAAATAAATTATGATGAGAAATTACAAGATATTGAAAAAAGCTTAAAACAATGGTCAAAAAGAATTTTAACTCCTTTAGGTAGAATAACGGTATTGAAAACATTGATAATTTCTAAATTAAACCATCTATTTATTGCTCTTCCAAATCCACCATTGGAAATAATAACAAAACTGAATAAGATGTTTTATAACTTTATATGGCAACATAAAAATGATCGCATAAAAAGAGAGTTAATGTCACAGAGCTATGAAAAAGGAGGCTTAAAAATGATAGATATTAAACATTTTATAGCATCACTCAAAATAACATGGATCAGGCGACTACTTCAAATTGAATCTAAATACAAAAAGTTATTTGAGATTTCATATTCTAAGATTGATAATTTCTTAAAGTATGGAAATGATTATTTTAATAAAATAAAACAAAATAATCCTAATAATTGCTTTTGGAATAATGTTTTTGATGCCTGGAATTCTTTGTCTATGAGACAAAAACCTGAAAATTTAAATGATGTTAAAGATGTAAGTATCTGGTTCAATAATGATATCTGTATAAATAACAGCCCAGTATTCTTCAGATCTTGGTCTGACAGTGGCATACATTTCATAAAAGATTTCCTTAATGAGGATGGAAAATTAATTTCATACAGAGAATTTACTAGAAGGTATGTGGCTGTCAGGGCAAACTTTGTTGAATATCTTGGTATAAAGTCCACCATTGAATCATATATTAAAAAACTGAATATACAAAACCAACCAGTCAATTTATTACAAGTTGATATACCATACTTTTTCAGAATAGTACTTAAAAGTAAAAAAGGGAGTAAGGACTTTTACAATGTTTTTAATAATAACAATCCAACTGTTATAAGTCAAGAAAAATGGAAATCCATTTTAGATTTAGATATTGACTGGAAATCACTATATATCACCCCCTTTAAAAGTTGTAAAAATACCAAATTACAATGGTTTCAATACAGGATAAACCAAAGAATAATTTCTACAAATGATTTCTTATTTAAAATTAAACTAAGAGATAATAATCTCTGTACCTTCTGTAACAATACAGCTGAAAAAATAGAGCATCTGTTTTGGTATTGTGAGATAATTAATAACTTTTGGATGCAATTAGAGGATTTTATATTTCAAAAAATAAACCGCTACATTAATATTTATAGGGAAAGTGCTATCTTTGGACATATTAACCAAAAAGAGAGAAATAAACCTCAAAATTTTCTACTTTTAACTACCAGACAGTACATATATAAGTGCAGAATTGATAAAAAACTACCAAATTTAATTACATGGAAAATTAGTATTAAATATCAACTTGATATCGAAAAGATCATTGCAATAAAAAATAATCTTTATGACAAATTTCTGGAATTTTGGGATCCATGGATAATTATCTTTGATGAATGATTTAATGTCTCCATCCAGCATGACTGTAGTTTTGGTACTGTAGAAGTGAAAATAAAAATATACCATCATGATGTATATGTACATGTATGTCTCATAATGCTTAAAACTATACCTGTATGAAAATGTTAATATACATTTTGTTTCTGAATGTTGTAGGGGTTGACACAAACAAACACACACACACACACACACACACACACACACACACACACACACACTAATAAACCAAAACCCAGACAAAACTGAAAAGGAAACATGACCCTGTATTTTTTGTTTACTTGGTTACTTAAAGAAGGGATTAATCTAGCTTAAATTTAACGAATGTTCATTTGATATATTGATCTTTTTTATTGCCACTTTTGAAAGTTTTAAATTCTAATAACATCTTTCTAATTAATTGTATTGCTATATTTTCAAATACTAGTAAACTTATTCTAAAAAGCTTAAGTGATACTCGTTTAATAGTTGCTTGAATAAGGACCCCCACCCCTATTAATCAGATGTGCCTTACTACTAAATCTAGATTAATCCCTAGAATGATCAAATACTACACAATTATATATATATATATTTATATATCTCTTATGTATGTCAGACTGTCCTATTGTTACCCGGCAAGTGAACCCAGTGGCCCCAACCCTGGCACTTGACCATCCCTTATTTAATGTCTGGGGCAATAAAAACAAATTACAAAAAAAAAAAATAAATAAAAAAAAATAAATAAAAAAAAAAAAAAAAAAAAAAAAAAAACAATGAGATATGCATGGCCCAAAGAATATTAAAGCACAAACAATTTGTTTGTTAAGCAATAAACAATACACAAATTTCACATACAAGAAACAAAAATGTTTCTTTGAAGTTTTGATTAAGTTGTGTTCATTTATGGCAACTAAAATGTTTGTTATAAAAACAATAAATAAATTTCAAAGTTTTTGTTTGAAGTTTTTGATTAAACTTTCATTTTAGGCAACTAAAAATTTTGATTGGCACCCAAAAATTTTAATAAGGACAAAAAACACACTTACTCCAAGATTAAATGTCACTCTAACCCCTGCTACCTCAAGCTTAGTTATTTTCGGGGCTATTATAAATAAGCATTATTATATAATTACTACCGTATATTCTCACCAAAAACCCGCACTTTTTTGACAAAAATTAAAAATTTGAGAAGGGGGTTGCAGGTTATTCGTGCAGTTTTACAAAAAACTTGCTGCAGATATTGACGATCTAGCATGAAATTGGTTGAGTTTTCCATGTACTCCGCAAGTCTATGTACTGAAAATGGGATAAAATCAGCATCACAATCGATGTTGGCCAATTTATTTCAGGATTGTATATTTATTATTTAATGTCTGATGTAAAGTCAACATGTATGTAGATATTATTTTTACATGTATGGATACAAACAATGAGGATAGCTTGAATAAAACATGTACTTTTTGACTCCCGATCATGAGATGGGGTCTTGTTGTCACCGACAAAGGAAGTCAAAGTTTGATCATGCGCAAAGGTTGTGATATGTATTGCATGATTTGTTTAAACAAGGGGGTCGGTTATAGCGTTTTTAGACTAATGTTTCAGATTTAACAATACCGGATTGTCTATATTATGTAAAGTTGACAATCTATTGCTCAAATATCACCACATTATATTGTTCAGAATGACATGTGGTTTTGCATTCGAGAGTATTGGTCAATAACTAGGACGACCTCCGGTTGTTTGAACTTTTGTGAAAAAAAATATTCGTATTCATCATGTCGGAATTGCAAATTAAATTTGAATAAATTTTATTATTATCCCAATAAGCGATTGTCCAATCCTGGCACTTTTTGCTCAAAACCGACAGATACGAAAGCGCCGTATGACCTCTGACATAGAAATATATAATTACACAAGAAGAAAAGTCACCTTTAAGGATCCTTAAAGCCCCCTTAAAGACTCATTAAATGGGGCTTTAAGGATCTTTAAGGGTCTTTAAGGACCTTAAATGTGTCTTTAAGGTCTCTTTAAGGACATCCTTAAAGATCCTTAATGGAACTGAAATTTTAAGGATCTTTAAGGCGGCTTTAAGGATCTTTAAGGATTCGTTTAATAAACACAGAAAACAAATTTCTTTACATTTTTTTAAATTATATAGATTTATATAAATGTGATGTTAAATATAATTATTTAACTTATTATACTCTTACACTGTTTTTATTTTATTTTATTGTTTTATTTAAAAATTTTTTATTTTATTTTTTTTTTTTTTTTAATTTATTTATAAAAAATGTAAATTTATAAAAAATAAACTTATTTATTTAATCATTTTTCTTTATCAATTTATACTAATTTTGGTTGTTTTGCAAGTAGTCCTGAAATCACAAATAAAGAAGAACACATTATTTAACATCATTTATTACAAATTTACTTATCTAATTTCGCTCGCAGCGGGACTTGAACTCACTACCCTTAGTTCCCCAGATTACATCCTTTCCTGACTCTACATCCTTATCCATTAGGCCACGGAAGACATGAATATGCATTTCATAATTTTAAACTATATTAGTACCCGGTAGCCTAAGGATCACGTGACTAGCTCTAAATCTTTCAGATTTAATAATAAAATATATAAATAAAATGTTTTACTCCATTTAAAAAATATTTTATTATTATTATTATTATTATTATTATTATAGTTTGCTCTTTCATTCTTAAGAGGAATAATTTTTAGGTTAATTTAACTGACTTAAGATTTCTGATCAAAGGAAGACGGGCGTATCAAACCTTTACCTGTAATACACTTATTTATCTGACTGGCAAACATCACTTTTATAAAGATCAATTATCGATCAGATATCCATTCCTATTTGTATAATCTTAATCATACTACTGCTTTTTTATTAAAATATTTCAATAATTCTTGAAATTAAAACAATAATTTTAAGTAAATTTTATTTAAAATTGTCTTTTATAATTTAGTTACATTTTTGTTGTAATACCAATACTTATTTCCTTGTTTGATAAACAACTATAATATTGTACCAGCGACATTTAATAATCTGTACAAAATGGAAGGATGAGTTTTAATGATAATTTATTATAATCTTAATCTATCCTTCAAAATCTCGCATTTAACTTAAATGACTGTTTTATGAGGGAAACAGTGAGAATGTTAAATAAAATAATTTCAAAAATTAATTCAATTCGCGGTGAGAGAGAGAGAGAGAGAGAAAGAGAGAGAGAGAGAGAGAGAGAGAGAGAGAGAAAAGGGGGTGCACATGTTAAACATTATAATAATAGTACTCTTTACAAATTGAAACAGTAGAACTAGCGACATTTCCTACTGTTATAAATCTGGTAAAACTGTTTAAAAAAAAATATTACCATTGTCATACTCAAAAGCGGATCCGAGTAAATAGTCACTACCCTTTTTCAAGTTTTGGATCAGACCCGGCCAGAGACCAAACCCGCGACCTTCCACTTCTGGAGCGGACAGTCGACACTCTACCGAGCTGGCTGCTACCGAAGTGGAAGGTCTCCTTCCTCCCCTTTTTTCCACACTTGTTTAAAATTATCTATATCATGTATATGACATCCATCTGAACATTCAAGTTAATTTTATTATATTAATTAAATTATTACATTATTATACTAAATAATCAGTATAATGGTGCAACACACAAGAATCCTTTTTACCAGAAAATAGCACTTATCATTTTAGATTTGTTCCATAAAGCCAATAACGGACGGATAGAATAAAAAGTCAAATGAGATGGAATTTATCTATTAAAACCAATTAATAATAAAAAAATGTACAAAAAATGTACAAAAATTGGGACTTTTATATGAAAATAGGACTTTGCGCTATAAAAATATACAAAAAGATAATCTTATGTGCTAAAAATGTACCATTCTAATTAGCTCTCTCTCTCTCTCTCTCTCTCTCTCTCTCTCTCTGGACCCTGACCCTTGGTCCCAATATTCATTTATGATTAATGGAATCACTCTTTATGGAATATGTCCTTGAATAAGAATTATTTTTGAAGTACTGATAACAGCCCAGTTTAAAATTCATGCTTTCTGACAAGACAGAAGTGTCTTAATTAGTATTACTAATTAACGTCATTTACTAATACTAACTGGGTTCTTTCATGCCTAAGTGATCAGGTAAATAACATTATCACCTAAGACTGGTCAGCACTACCTGAATTCTTTCATACCTCAGCGAACTGGTACATTACATCATCCTCTGATTGCAATTACCTACCTGTACACGGATTAATTAATCAGTACCACTAATTAACTGGTCCATCTACTGGTTGCTTGACAATTTGCGGTAAGCGAGAGGAAAAAAAGTGGGAAAGCAGGGGCAAATGTTAGGGTGCCCCCCTCCCCGCCCACCTACCTCCATCCCGCTGGATCTGACACTGCATGATTTACCATTTTTTTATTATTTTTAAACAGAACGAAAAAAGTACACGACACTGCAAATCCAAATTCTCTCTCCTCTCTCTCTCTTTCTCTCCTAGATATGACAATATTCCAACGTCAGCTGCAGACTGCTAATATCTTTTTGTGTTTGAACAACACCATTTGATTTATTTCTGGAGAAAACTTTTTTACTTTTTTCTCAACATAATCAAGATAACGGGATAGCAGAGTATAGAGTTTCATTCCTGTGTCAAGATTATTTCACTTATATCATTATTTGATTCAATAAATAAGAATTCTAGAATGGCCAATAATGTAAAACCTGAGCGAACTGACAAATTTTCTGAGATTATGGCCTGTTCCAGTTTAATATTTTGTCAGTTTGTAACAAAATTGTATAGTCTTGTGTATAGACTTTAAGTTCAAGGATAGTGAAAGAAATCGAAGTGCATTGAGATTAGAACCAATATTCGACAAGCGAGTTTTCTCACACTAGATTTTCCCTAAAGATGTGAACCAAGACAGTGAGATCAAGATTTTGCTAGTTATATTGAGGCTGTCAGTTCTAGGATTATTAATGAAACGGAAACACACAGAGAACCCCATTTTCGGCAAGAAAACAAATTAAAACGATAATTAACTTAAAATAAATACCGATGATATAAATGTTTTTTTCTTTTAATCGTTTCATTTTAAATCACAACTTTTTTAGCCCGAAATTCGTTAACTTGGATTGCGGACCTATTCTATGATTAGAAAATCATGCTTATAGTTTTCGCTTGTGGGAAAAAGTTCCGATAGACAACTCTCAGCTCCGAGTTTCTCTCTCTCTCTCTCTCTCTCTCTCTCCTCTCTCTCTCTCTCTATCTATCTCTCTTCTCCATAAACAACTTGATCAGAGAATACAAGTTATTTTACTGGATCGATCGAGAAATTATTACATGAAGAAGATAGTGCAAATGAATCTACCAGTTTTGTCTATAAAATTGTGGTTTATTTATTTATTTTTTATTTACTTATTTATTTATTTATTTATTTATTTATTTGATTATTTATTTATTTATTTGATTATTTATTTATTTATTTATTTATTTATTTATTTATTTATATGATTATTTATATATTTATTTGATTATTTATTTATTAATTTATATGATAATTTATTTATTTATTTATTTATTTATTTATTTATTTATTTATTTATTTATTTATATGAATGCACATTTCAAGGTCATGAAATTAGAAATATCAAATAATGGTAAAAACTGATGATGTACAAGTCTTCGCTCTGCCCTTTCTCTCTATCTCTCTCTCTCTCTCTCTCTCATATTTCATATACTTATTAAAGTTTTTTAAAAATATTTATTTATTTATTTATTTATTTATTTATTTATTTATTTATTTATTTATTTACACACAAATAACAATTGGTAAAAAGTATCTAAAGTATCCCTAACATTACTACTCATGTAGATTAATCATCAGATTCCATTAAAATTCAAATCCATCTAGGTAATTAAAGAGATTAACAACATAGGGTAAATTTTTCAGGTAGAATATACTATCGTCTGGTTAAAATGAGTTTGAATTTGCTTCTGTTATCAATTAGTTAGGTAAGTTGTTGATGAGATACCGGGGAAATGTTGATGATCATCAATTAGGAACCATGATCTGTTTATTACCTATGGGCGTAAATCCATAATGATAAATAGTCAAAACTACACTTTTTTAGTTTAATTAATTAATTAATTAATAATTAATTAATTAATAAATAAATAAATAAATAAATAAATAAATAATAAATAAATTTATTTTTAATCGCGTTTTTCTCCAATTATTTTGTGTAATATATACCAAATAAATAAATAAATAAATAAATAAATAAATAAATAAATAAATAAATAAATAAATAAATAAATAAATAATGGTGCATCCTTAGCCAATTCAGGGTGGTTGAAAAAACACCATTATATCATTTAAATACATGTGTATGTCGGGGTGATCCTTAAAGATCCGTAAAGCCGCATTAAAGATCCTTAAAATTTCAGTTCCATTAAGGATCTGTAAGGAAGCCTTAAAGATCCTTAAAGAAGATGGTGGTCCTTAAAGGGGTCTTTAAGGAGGCTTTAAGGATCTTTAAGGACATCTTTAAGGATCTTTAAGGATTCCTTAAAGACCCTTAAAGGAAGGAGTTGGTCTTGTGTTAGTGTTTGTAATGGCGGCGCTTTCTTCTTCAACATATACACACGGGTCCCGGTAATTATGGATGATTATATCAATGAATAAGGAATCGGAAATGGCTTCAATAATTAAACAAACAAGACACACGCGAGGTGTTACCGGGAAGACTTGATTAAAGTTAATTACAGGTGACCAGGTATTTACTTCTTTGCCGACAGCTGTAATTTCTGTTACACGTGACAACTTTACTCATACTTACCTTAATTAATTATTTATTTATTTATTTCAAAGACTTTATTGGTCAAATTTAATATAAAAAATATCACAAATAATAATAACAAAAATACAATAAAGATAAAAATTTACTTTCAACTTGAAAATTACCGTAACTTCCGGTTTGTCGATCTTCTATAATGCCTTGAATTATCAAAATATTTTCTGGGTGCGGGTTATATTCTGCGAATACAAATATTCCTGGGATACTCAGGGTGAAATAGGGGTGCGGGTTATGCCCCAGGGCGGGTTTTAGGCGAGTATATACGGTACTTTGAACATATATAACAAGAAATCTGTGAGCTACTGCTCAATTGGTAATTTAGAAAGAAAATATGAAGTAAATGTCTGTCATATTTGAAATCAGTACTTGCCGTATGGGACCTCATACTGAATTGGCATACAAAATTTCAAGTGGCTGTGATTAGTAGTTGCTGAGGAGACTGTTACAAAAATTTTCAAGCATTAACCATAAATGTTGAAAAATAAACTAAGTCATGGAACAGGAAGTAGATGTCCGGCAGACTTGACATCAGTACTTGTGGCATGGGACCTCAAATACAAGATTTCAAGTGACTGTGATAAGTAGTTACAAAGAAAACTATTATGGAAATCTTTGTTTCGATGGACGGACAGAACGACAGAGGTAAAACAGTATAACCCCCCCCCTTTTATTTGAAGTAGGGGTATTAATATGTGGTTAATCAGTATATACAGTGGAGTTCATCTATAACGAAGACGGATGTTACGAATTTAGGCCTATAACGAACTTGAAAATATTCCCCTGCAAATTTACTATATAAATTATAAGTAACAAAATCGGTTATTACGAATTTGCATATACCGAAAAAATGCCTATAATATAGTAGATTTATGTCCCGTAGAAAAAAAAATAATTATAAATTTAAGGTATATAACGAAGTCGGTAAAATTATTAAAAAAAAATAATATCGTCGGCAAAATAAAGACATTCCAAACAGGTATCCAAGTCGACAGTAAGTGTGAATGTTAGTAACAGTAGTTTAATCACTATCACAACATGTGTGTTCACCTTAACATTAGGCACGCTGAGGGTTCAGTGTAGCGTATAACATATTGTTTCAACGTTTATGAAATCTTTGATGCTAATAAAATTATTTAATCCTTTAATCCTTTGATCTGTGTTTGACACTTATTTGAGTAAATTTTGGGGGATAAAATGACAGGTTAACGATTAACTTAATCATTATTGCTGTGAGTTGTATTTTGGATTAGTGCTATTGTTGATTGATTAGTGCTCAAAAATGGATAGTAAAAAACGTAAAGCTTTATCGCTGGACATGAAGTATCAAGTGCTTACCGCTGTAGATTCTGGAATTAAATCCAAAAAACAAATTGCGTCTGACTTTGGAATACCTGCATCCACATTAAGTACAATTTTAAAACAGCGAGAAAACATTGTTAGCGCCTATAATTCTAGTGACTTTGGGGGAACAAGAAAAAAATTAAGAACAAGTCAGTTTACAGATGTAGAGGAAGCATTATTTACATTTTTTAGAGGTGCTCGTGACCAAAACATTCCGCTTAGTGGACCATCATTAGCAGTGAAAGCAAATGAATTTGCCGTGAAATTAGGACATAATAATTTCGAAGCAAATAATAGTTGGATCGAGAGATTTAAACAACGTAAAGGAATCGTGTCTAAAGCTGTCTGTGGGGAAAGCACGTCTGTAGACAAAAATGTGACAAATTCATACAAAGAAACGACACTTCCAAATTTACTTAAGGATTATGAGCCAAAAGATGTGTATAACATGGACGAAAGAGGACTTTTTTATAAATTATTACCTAATAGGACTTTACAAATGAAGGGAGAATCTTGTCACGGGGCAAGAGAAGTAAAGAGAGACTAAATGTTGTATTGTTTGCAAATATGGATGGTACAGACAAATTAAAACCTCTTGTTATTGGAAAATTTGCCAACCCGTGTTGCTTTAAATCAGTGAAATCTCTACCTGTAAGGTACAAATCCAATAAACGTGCCTGGATGACTAGTCAAATATATGAACAGTGGTTACGTGATGTTAATAAGTCGATGATTCGCCAAAGGAGAAACATTCTTTTGTTCGTTGACAATTGCCCCGCACAACAGGTAATTGACAGGTTATCAAATGTCAAAGTTAGGGCTGTGACGAGTACCCGGGTACCCGTTCACGGTTAGGGTAATGACTGTACCCGGGTAACAAATTGTTTACCCGTTACCCGTTAAAACATGTATCATTGTTGTAGACCTAAAATAAAATGTAATATAAGTTCAATTAAACTCTTGACTTTCATTCAAAATGACACGGCATGTCAGTAATCGTGAACATTGTTTATACTTCTGTCAGTTTGTGACACACGAGGTAAGTATCGGAACACCTTGAGGAACTACATCCAACACAATAATACAATATATGGTTCCGAATGGTGATATTGGTTATCGGGGAACCACTATAAGCAACTTTAAACATGACCGAAAGAAAATCGGAAATTTGGAAATTACTTTATTTAATAACATTAACAAAACAATGACAGTTATTGATTCTATTTAACCTAGATTGCAAGGCAAAACCTTTGAAGTGTAACTCGCATAAGCATTGCACATGCGTAGTTAAGGTTTCATCATGGAGAGCCGGGATTCACGATAGGTTACTATATTAGTCTATAATAAACATACAAGATGCCGATTTATCGGATTTATCTGCAATTTACTGCATTTGTTTACGGTAAAATCATCTATATAGATTAATAATCATTTATTTAATAATATTTGTTTATTCTGGTTACTTATTCACGGTTTGTGAAATAGATCCTTAACTGAAATGTGTGGAAGTTGAAAAGCACCGGGTACTCGGTACCGGGTCGGGTACAAGATTTCGGGTACCCGGGTAAAGAATTCTCTACCCGTCACAGCCCTAGTCAAAGTTGTGTTCTTACCACCAAATACAACCAGCCAATTGCAACCAATGGACCAGGGGATTATTATGAACTTTAAGACAAATTACCGGCGGCTAATCATAAACAAACTGTTAGAATGTTATGAAAATAAAATTGAATTTCAATTAAATGTGTACAATGCCATAGCTTTTATTCACCGCACTTGGAGAACTGTTGTTCAAAAAACCATTAAGAACTGTTTTGCGAAGGCAGGATTTATTCAGCGAAGTGTTACGACTGAGGAACTTTTGAACGTTGATGTTGATGTACCAAGTGATGATGACGACGATGTTCCATTGGCTTTTCTTAGACAAAATTGGACGCGCGTAGTGAGTGAGACTGACACTCCAAGTGATTTGAACTTTGAACATTATATCAGTGTAGATGACAATACCGTTGTTACCGATCGTCCAAATGATGATGAAATTGTGGCAGACATTCTTAACAAGAAATCAGACAATCAAACAAGTGATAGTGATGATGATAATGATGATGCTGAAGACGTTGATACTCCGCGTGTGAACCGTGAACATGCATGTGAATCACTAGCTAATTTGCAACTTTTTATTGATTCCCAGGAAAATGTGAGTGAAAGGATATATGACAGTTTGTCAGACTTGGAGTCATTTCTGTGTAAGAGAAAATTTGACTGACAAACGACCATCAAGGACTTTTTTCAAAGTGATTTTTATGTTTTATTGTACGGATAGTTAACTTTAATAATTAAATATCTTCAGTGATTTTACGCGATTTCATAGATTTTACGCGATTTGAAATTTATACGGACAGAATATTGGTGTGATTTTACGCGATTTGAATTTTCATTCAGTTATTGGATTAATGTTTTAATTTTTCGAGGTAAATAATTGGACTATAAAAATCAATACGTTGTGAAAATACTGTATGTTATATTTATTTTTTGTAATAAATATTTTTTTTTATATTTTGTTTTTATTTTAATGATAGTTAATTTCAATGTAAGGCATTGTATCCAGTATATATATCAGCAATTCCACACTTTATCGGCAAGTTAAACTAGCGGGGTTTTAAATTTTGACAATTACTTTAGCAAAATATGTGACAATCTATATTTTTAAAAATATTGTATTTTATTTGTCATTGGAAATTTAACCACCTGTTAGTTTAACTTTCTGATAACGTGATGAACACCCGCCATGATCAGCATTGCAGATTGAAAAGGGGAGATAACTCGTTGATGTTTGCATTCGAACCTAAAAAATATCTATTACGAAGTATGCTTATACCGAAGTACTTTTTGTTGTCCCCATAAATTCGCTATAGCCGAAGTCACTGTATAACCCAGTTTTTTGTGTGTGTATCTTTGATAATATATAGTACCTTGTACTGGATCTGGAAGGGTGAAGGTCATGGTTGATTTGTCTGACTAGCCATCCAAACAGTCGTTCATATAAAGCTTTAGCTAAGGCATCTCTTCCATCTTCGGCTTGACTCTTACTCTTAAAGCAAACTATATCCTCCTCTATACAAAATTAAAAAAAAAACAAGAATTGTAATTGTGCCAAGCACAATGATTTAAGTCTTCCACCACACCAACATTTTTAACCCTCCTTATCACAACCAGAAGTTCCCTAGATGGAGCATTTCTTTCTCTATACAAAATCAAAAAAAAAAAAAAAGATTCTTTGCAAAATAGATCCATTGATGGAATGAAGTTTTACGTACGTCCCAGTCAAGAGTATTTCACTATTACTGAAACATAACAAGCCATAGGTTAATTGGTAGAAATTTTGACTTTTGCAGTGTACTTAAGGAGGGCTCTTTTATACACAATGCCTGCTTTGACACAGGGCATCGGTTTTTGCTTACCCTTACGGAGCACCCAGCCTTACTTCCCTGGTGGAACTTCACATGTTTAACCTCACTTGTCAGTTTCAAAGTTTTTACTTTAATATGCATCTGGATTGTGATTTGGATGTGGATAAGTATGTTTGTTTTTTATTTTTAAGGTCTCTTCCATGACTTTCATTTCTAAATGTTGAAAGAACATTTACTACCTATTTTCAAGTCTTGATCAGACTCCAGTCAGGGTTTATACCCAAGATATCCCTCATACTAAGCAATCACTCTACCATTTGAGCTATCCCAGTGGTCATTACAAAAGCAGGGAAGGTAGACTTATAATGAGTTTAGAGAAGACCAATATTCTTTAATTTTTACAATCACTTGACAAGTTGTTAGATATAGTAATTAAAAAAATATATATATAACCTTAAATTAGAAACATTTAACAGTGTTCATTCTAGAAGGGACCATGGTGCCACTGTGTTCATTCTAGAAGGGACCATGGTGCCACTGTGTTCATTCTAGAAGGGACCATGGTGCCACTGTGTTCATTCTAGAAGGGACCATGGTGCCACTGTGTTCATTCTAGAAGGGACCATGGGGACACTGTGTTCATTCTAGAAGGGACCATGGTGCCACTGTGTTCATTCTAGAAGGGACCATGGTGCCACTGTGTTCATTCTAGAAGGGACCATGGTGCCACTGTGTTCATTCTAGAAGGGACCATGGTGCCACTGTGTTCATTCTAGAAGGGACCATGGTGCCACTGTGTTCATTCTAGAAGGGACCATGGGGTCACTGTGTTCATTCTAGAAGGGACCATGGTGCCACTGTGTTCATTCTAGAAGGGACCATGGGGCCACTGTGTTCATGCTAGAAGGGACCATGGTGCCACTGTGTTCATTCTAGAAGGGACCATGGTGCCACTGTGTTCATTCTAGAAGGGGCCATGGGGCCACTGTGTTCATTCTAGAAGGGGCCATGGTGCCACTGTGTTCATTCTAGAAGGGACCATGGTGCCACTGTGTTCATGCTAGAAGGGACCATGGGTCCACTGTGTTCATGCTAGAAGGGACCATGGGGACAATGTGTTCATTTAGAAGGGACCATGGGTCCACTGTGTTCATTCTAGAAGGGACCATGGGGCCACTGTGTTCATTCTAGAAGGGACCATGGTGCCACTGTGTTCATTCTAGAAGGGACCATGGGGCCACTGTGTTCATTCTAGAAGGGACCATGGTGCCACTGTGTTTTTACTAGAAGGGACCATGGTGCCACTGTGTTCATTCTAGAAGGGACCATGGGGCCACTGTGTTCATTCTAGAAGGGACCATGGTGCCACTGTGTTCATGCTAGAAGGGACCATGGGTCCACTGTGTTCATGCTAGAAGGGACCATGGGGACAATGTGTTCATTTAGAAGGGACCATGGGTCCACTGTGTTCATTCTAGAAGGGACCATGGGGCCACTGTGTTCATTCTAGAAGGGACCATGGTGCCACTGTGTTCATTCTAGAAGGGACCATGGGGCCACTGTGTTCATTCTAGAAGGGACCATGGTGCCACTGTGTTTTTACTAGAAGGGACCATGGTGCCACTGTGTTCATTCTAGAAGGGACCATGGGGCCACTGTGTTCATTCTAGAAGGGACCATGGTGCCACTGTGTTCATGCTAGAAGGGACCATGGGGACACTGTGTTCATGCTAGAAGGGGCCATGGGGCCACTGTGTTCATTTAGAAGGGACCATGGGTCCACTGTGTTCATTCTAGAAGGGACCATGGGGACAATGTGTTCATTCTAGAAGGGACCATGGGGCCACTGTGTTCATTCTAGAAGGGACCATGGGGTCACTGTGTTCATTCTAGAAGGGGCCATGGTGCCACTGTGTTCATTCTAGAAGGGACCATGGGGACACTATGTTCATTCTAGAAGGGACCATGGGGCCACTGTGTTCATTTTAGAAGGGACCATGGGGTCACTGTGTTCTTACTAGAAGGGACCATGGGGACACTGTGTTCATTCTAGTTATGTGTCGGTTATGTGTTTAATCTATTTTGATTTAAATGGACATGTTTTTTATAAGCAGCCAATAGACCCCTTTCACATTCAAATGCGCATGCCCTGTATCTACTGACAACAGCGAAATTTCTAGACTAAGTCTCGCGCGAATTTACAAAACCTCGCGGGATTTTGTTCCAGGGGGCAAGTGCGCGAGAGACAATGGCATAAAATGGGCTGCCAGGCAAACATTAAAAAAATGCCCTTCCTCGCAAAACGACTCAGATTAGATCGGTCTGTATTTTCAAGTACTATTTTCGACCACGTGATTCACACAAAAACAATAACAATAATGGCGGCGCCCATGTGTTTTGGCGAAAACAAGATGGGTTGGGCCTAGCTAGTAATCGCGATTAGAACTACATTACAGACCTGTCGAAAGTTTAACACTGAGCTAACGAAGTTGATTCGACGCTAGAAAGAAAAAGCTGTTGGGATAAGCATAGCAGCTGCCCAAAATTGTCGAGATATATACAGCTGATATACAGATATATGTAAGAAACTACAGGAATTAGCCAGATTTGGGACCAATATTCGGTAACTTAGTGTTAAATTTTCGACAGGACTGTACTTTATACACACGTGAACGTTAACCGAACTAAAGTTCTTATGGCGTATCTTTATGATAATTGTCACATAACACTACCGCTAAATCTTGTTAGTGGAATAATTTTGGATAGGTCATACTGCATCATGATTTAGGCAGATCTAGTAAAAATAAGATTTTTTTATTTTAAAGTTGAATTGATATTTGGAATCTTCCTTCCTTTTAAACAAAACTTATTTTTCCACTCCAAATCAGCAACATTTAGGTTAAAATGTTTATTTCTTCAGAGTATTAAATCAGTTCATCAGAACTCCATGTGTACACAGAGTTAGGGCTGGGTACATGTAATGATACTTTGTTTCATTCTATTGCAAAAAAAAACTGATGGACCATACATATTAATATTTAAAATAAGCACACTTTCCACAAAAAAAAAAATAATAATAATGAAACATACATAAAATTAAAATAGTGGGCTAAATCCAAATGACTGCCTGGTCATGTATCAAAGGATCACCTTCAAACTGCCAAAAGTGGTTAGAACATGAACCTATACAGACACTGGGACAGTGCTGAGCTATCAGCTGAAATTTCCAAAACTGCAACAGCCTTCTTTATTTTCAATTTATCCACCTGCATATATACAATATATTGGTGCAAAGAGGAGTCTAGATTTGCATTCTCTGTCGAGTATTGTATTTTAATTATTTATGACTGAATAAAGCCATCTTACCAGTTGTATGGAGATAACCAAACCATCTTACCAGTTGTATGGAGATAACCAATCTATTATAAAGAATAAGCCTATATGGCACAAAGACAAAGTGGTAATCAGTTTGAATATAAAATAACAGTATACACCACACCAATCAGTTTTCCTTGGTCACCCATTTCTGAATGAGGCATTATCATTGGCAAAAAATTATATGCAAATTTGGTTTTATGTTTTTCAATGCAGCTCAACTGTTCAAAGTGTATGTACAACAAAACGTGCAAAATAGCAAGAACCAAGCTGAAAATCAAGAAGATTGGGTTTCAAAATCAGTAGTGTTACATTACAAAGGAGTGCAAATAGAAGGGTTGTATCTAAATCTAAAATTCCCATCCATATTCACTAAAAGTTTGTTTTATTAACAAATTCAACACCTCAGTTATGCCAAACACAAAGGTACACAGAAAAGAGCTTTCATAAATAATTCTAAATTGACATTTTCTGCTTCCAAAATCAACAAATTTATAATCAGTCAAATCACTGAAACTAGTAAATCCTAACTGAATTTAAATGGACATGATTGTCATTTAATTTTAATTTAAGTGGGGATTCTTTAAAAGTATAGTGTTGGATTTACATATTTGATTCCAGTTTTACAATCATTTCTCAACTTATAAGATTTTCCTTAATTGAAATCTGTCAACTTTTGACAATAATTTTATACAAATAAAGTTTCAACAAAATGGGAATATAAATGTAAAAAACTTAAGAATGATCTTCTAAACGACAACTTAAATTTATGGATTTCTTGAATACTAAATAAAATATTCAGCTTTCAAATTTGCTAAATTCAAGTTGAGGAAAATCTCAAATAAGGAATGACTGTAACCAGCAGAATTTTCATATCTAGATGCAATAGTAACCACTTCCATTTCTCAGGTCTTGTATTCAAACACAAAAGCCATTTACAGAACAAATACTCTACCAAAGAAGCTTCTCTAGTTGTAATTTGATACAAAATACCACTATATGTATTTCACACAAATATTGTATATAAATACCATGAAGAGTTGGTTTTTACAATCCACTGGTAAATAGATACATGTACTGACTTGCCAATATAAGCTTACATAAATACTAAGAAGCATATATGGAGCCTGACTGCCAGTACATGTATGGAATAATCTTTGTAAGGGCAGTGCAAGCATGCATACATCTTGGATGCAGTATAGCTTTGACTGGCCAGTATGTAAACAGTATAGCTTTGACAGGCCAGTGTGTATACAGTATAGCTTTGACGGGCTAGTATGTTTACAGTTTAGCTTTGACAGGCCAGTATGTATACAGTACAGCTTTGACTGGCCAGTATGTAAACAGTACAGCTTTGACAGACCAGTATGTATACAGTATAGCTTTGACAGGCCAGTATGTAAACAGTACAGCTTTGACAGACCAGTATGTATACAGTATAGCTTTGACGGGCTAGTATGTTTACAGTTTAGCTTTGACAGGCCAGTATGTATACAGTATAGCTTTGACAGGCCAGTATGTATACAGTATAGCTTTGACGGGCTAGTATGTTTACAGTTTAGCTTTGACCAGCCATTATGTATGTATACAGTACAGCCTTGACGGGTCAGTATGTATACAGTTTAGCTTTGACCAGCCAGTATGTATACAGTACAGCTTTGACGGGTCAGTATGTTTACAGTTTAGCTTTGACCGGCCAGTATGTATACAGTATAGCTTTGACGGGTCAGTATGTTTACAGTTTAGCTTTGATGGGTTAGTATGTATACAGTATAGCTTTGACGGGCCAGTATGTATACAGTATAGCTTTGACAGGCCAGTATTTAGACAGTATAGCCTTGACAGGTCAGTATGTTTACAGTTTAGCTTTGACCAGCCAGTATGTATACAGTACAGCTTTGACGGGTCAGTAGCTACACAGTATAGCTTTGACGGGTCAGTATGTACACAGTACAGCTTTGACGGGTCAGTATGTACACAGTACAGCTATGGCTGGCCAGTGCAATTGTGCATTGATCTTGACTGGCCAGTGTAAAACTCAGTAGATTTTGACAAAAGTGTAAGCATGGTTTTTCTCTTGGTATGTCAGTATAATATTATATTATATAGATACTGTCAGGCTATAGCTAGCGCAAGATTTAGTAAATCTTGGTTGGGCAGTGGAGTATGATAAACATATATCTTAGCAGCTAGAATAAGGCTACATGGATACTGATAGGCCAGAATAGACTAGTTTGGTGGGAGCAGATATGTATGGTATAGCTTTTGACAGGCTAACATTGGTCCACATAATAACATGTTAACACACCAGTTGTAAAAATCAAAACAATGGATATAATGAAATAAAAATTATTAAATGAGTACCGTCGCCAGAAAAGGTACAAAATAACATCGAACGCAAAACTGTGTAAATGACGTTTGAAATGACGTGTCAGATTCTACCGAGTTATCACTGAGCTCTGACTGTGTGCAGGTGATTGTTTTCATTGTACACATGTTAAACTTTTTGCGTCGAGTTTGATTTAAAGCTAGATAGACTTCAGTATTCCAGATTATTTATTTATTTATTTATTTATTTTTTTATTTTTTTTTATTTATTTATTTATTTATTTATTTATTTATTTATTTATTTATTTATTTATTTATTTATTTATTTATTTATTTATTTATTTATTTATTTATTTATTTATTTATTTATTTATTTATTTATTTATTTATTTATTTATTTATTTATTTATTTATTTATTTATTTATTTATTTATTTATTTATTATTTATATTTTTTGGTTTGACCAAAAATTTGCAACTTTGACGTGCAGGTTTTACCCAGTCTTCCACAACCGGTACACAGTCTTCACTTAAAGATCTGCGACAATAAAATAGCAGGTCATAATTTATAATATAATAAAAATAAATAATTATGTCTAAAGAATTCTCTCGATTTACATTTTTCAAATATTGACTTTTGATAATATTTTTCTTGGTTTTAATTAAAGGATCCTGAAAATAGCATCCAAAGCAACCCTTATTGGCTTAATATCTCATTGGTTTTCTCAGTTAAAGTGATAAAAATAAAATTTTCACATTATGAAAAGCTATCCATTGATATATCAACGACTAACAGACATCAAAATTGTTAAAAAAAATATCACTTATTAAATTTGCATCACTTCTTGTAAAAAAAAAATTCCGATTTTTAGTGTTACGTACGGCGATAGATAAAATGTCTTCTACTACGTCCGTAACAAATGTATATAAATAAAGCAGAATAAGGGTCAAATACTAGATCGATGATTCTGAGAGGATGTGGGTTTTTTTTACGTAATAAATTATACCATCAAAACAATACATTTGATAATCTGTCGCAATGATACTTTGAAGATTCGAGTGATCGAAACTATCACCAATAAATTATTACCTCTTATAAAACCCGGGAATGTTGTTTTAGTTTTGTTTTGATCCACCAGACTTTATTTAGAGCTGAAAATGACTGTTGATGGCATTCCTTAATTTATGGATGCCCTATCGACTCGGGCGCATTTCTTAAAAAAAAAAAAAAAAAAAAAAAAAAAAAAAAAAATATCTGCTTTTTAGGTATTTTCCTTGTCAGAGATAAGTAACTATGCATTTTGTTATAAATAGTTATAACTAATATTCATGGGATAGATTTTCAAATTATTATTGTGTCTGGCCCACACGTCACAAGTTATTGAAACTATTAATCTCTGAACTTCTAATTAGACAACTTTGTCGCTACCCCCAGTTATCATGGAAAAGAAGATTACCATAACATGTTTATTTTCTGAACAATTGCTATAACAATTTTGGTTTTGCTTTGCAAATAATAATGATAAATTATTATTATTCAGCACTAGTATCATGAGCATTACGTACTATGAGGAAACCGAGGTTATTGTCTCGGTAAAAATATTACCGGCGACATTTATTGAAGTCTGCTAAACGGTCTGGTGGGGTAGCAGTGAACGGACACTATAAACGGCTAATTCTGGCTAGAAACAAGCAGCTCAAACGCACACGTTTATGTATTTTGGCTACTACACACATTAATAGCGCACGGTCTCATTGCAAGTGGCTAAAATTTTCCGATGCAAAGTAAAACACCTAGGTAAGTTTTTCATTCATTGCCGCGTGCGCTAAATTAATACTTTTGTTTTAACTATGAACACTCGAAATCATCCCGGAATATGTCAGATCGTAGCAATCGTAGTATGAAAGCGTCTATGTCTTGCATTTTCAGTCCATTGGTTCTTGAGGTACACGCCCTTCAGCAAAAATAACGTGATTACAAATTGTTATAAGTTAAGAAACCCGAAATAGCTTCTCACTTTGCAGTATATTTCATTTCGGTACATTCTTATAAGAAGTTGAGTCCAATTCGAAACTTTTTTGTATGTTTGGCGAGGACAAAACGTTTAGTTCCTATGTGCAAGACTACACAGTCTACGATCACTATTTTAACATTCAGTAAATCGGTTCTAGTAACTGAAAACATACATGTATTTGGGGGCTAGGTGGCCAAGTGGGCTCAATTGTGTGGTTACGGATCACAACACCTTGGTTCAAATCCCACTCGGGACACATGTGAGAATGTTTGTCAGTTCGCTTGTCGAAGTTTTTTATTCAGAGTCAAGACTATCCAGTTTCCTCCACCATCCTTGAACTGACCACCTCGATATAAATGTAAGAATTTCAACTGGGTAGTAAAACACACTTAACAACAATAATGCATCCAAAAATAGGACACAACAGACAACACAACACATACGGAGACTGGTATAAACTGTACACAGGGACTGGTATAAATTGTACACGGGGACTGGTATAAATTGTACACGGTAACTGGCATAAACTGTACACGGGGACTGGTATAAACTGTACACGGGGTAGGTATAAACTATACACGGTAACTGGCATAAACTGTACAAGGGGACTGGTATAAACTGTACACGGGAACTGGTATAACTGTACACGGTAACTGGCATAAACTATACACGTTGACTCGGTAAAAAAAATTCCCAATGAGGACATGTATAAACTATACACGGGAATGGGTATAAACTGTACACAGGGGTTGGTAAAAACTAAACACAGGGACTGGTAAAAACTGTACACGGGAACTGGTATAAAATGTACACAGGGACTGGTATATGTAAACTGTACACATATACACAGAACGTCAGGGACTGGTATGAGTTTGAGTTGGTAATACTCAATATGATATAGATGTAAGTGTTGATTGTCTCGATCTAGACTTCGAGAATGTGTAGTTATAGTTCGTCAAGTTTGACCCTGCCGCTTGACCTTTAATTTACATGGTCGATTATGTAGCACGGGGTATACTTGATTAAAAATAAGACGTTTGCTTTTGAACTCTTTTTTAAAGTGCGGAAATATACTTAGTCTTTTTTTTTAAATTCACGGTATATATATATAAAATAAATTGATAAAAATATATAAAAATACGTGTATCATTAACGTTTAAATAAGAAACAAAACGATTCATGGGTTTATCTTTTGCAAGCACGTTCAAAATCAACATCCAGGGTGACCGAGCCTGTTAGTGTGTTGTCTACATAATTGTTAAGCTGGCTACTGGGACAGTGGTTCAAATCTGGCTAAATCTGATTTTTTTTCTTATCAATTTTTTGTTAAATTTACTTGATTTTCTTGCGTCTCTTTCACGCGTGAAAAATCCGTGCATCATTCTCTCTTTTTCAGTTTAGTATAAAATTCTAATGATTAGAAACATGTCCGACAGAATACGCAATTAAATATCTAAATGGCCGAATGATGCTAGAAACATCATTTGTAATACTGCTAGCTCTTTTGAAAGAGAAGTGCATACTTCTTAAAAAATATTATAAAAATATATATTCAATTAAATAAAACCAAAAATAAATGCACAATTTTCCATTTATAAAATACAAAGTGCATAAAAAGTGAACAGTACAAGTACTGTAAAAATACGGCACTAGCGTGTGCTCCGAATCCTGAATTGAATTGAATTAAAAACTGATAAATTAAAGGTCAAGCGGCAGGGTCAAACTTGACAAGCTTTTTTAAATACCATTTGAACGACTCCATATTTGGTTGAAAAAGACACCAGCTGTGGACATTTTCCCGTTTTTGTTGCCATGGTAACAAAATTTGAGGTTATTTAGACGAAATAGTATGAGTCCTCTAATTATTATATTGTTTACCATAGATTTGTATTGTTGAAAGTTTTGGAGTCAAAGTTATGTTCTCAACAACAAAAAATGAATAAAAAGATAAAAGCCTGTTTGTTTAATGAATCACTGAAAACCTTTTATTTTCAGAGTTCCTATTTTTTGTGAAAACTTGCAAATTTTACAATTGTTATTACATGTATTATTATTATTATTATTATTATTATTATTATTATTATTATTATGCAGCATCTTTCATGATTATTTTTATAACCTGCAAATCATGTTCTTCTAGCGTACTAGTCTCAAGATATGAGAAATTTATTCTAAGAAAAACCTCAAATTTCAGCGAGTTTTCACATGTTATTATCGTAAATGTGGTGTTTATGTTGCCATGGAAACATTTATATATGGATGAAACGTACCTAAAAGGGAAGTATAGTATATTGGTATACCAAATATATAAATATGGATTGGTTTACTGCAAATATCTTAAAATGTGCATTGAAAATAGGGTACAATTTTCGCGGTTTTTCTAATTTTCTCTGCCAATTAAAGGGCTAAACGCCAGTCTGGAAAAGCGAGGATACAAGTGACGTTATTGTAACGTTATTGTGTTCAGTTGTATAAAATGTGAAAAGTTATATATTCCTTTTTAAATTTATGTGTAAAGAAAGGCATTAAGTCTTTAATATCATTAAAAACGTAAGATTTTCGCGAATTTAATGATACTAATATCTCAAAATCGATAAAAAATGTTATTTTGTACCTTTTCTCGCGACGGTACTCAAATGATGTTTTAGTTTTGAAGGCACTTGTAACAAGTACTGTTCAGACAGTGGACTCCTTCACTGACAGCTTCAGTGTTGAATCTTAGATTTTTCAGAATAGGTCATTTTCAAAACTTTTGTCTAAAACATCATGATATTAATTTTTTGCATTAATGTTTTATCAAATATGGCTACTAAGGTCTTAACAATAGTGCCATTTTGCAAAATAAGGGGGTCAATGTGCCTTCTAGAATGAACACCGCCCTTCTTATGTTCTGTGATTCATTATTTAACAATGGATCAAATAATTTCTTTCTGTTCTACCAAATGACCACTTGTCGATACCGAGGGATAGGAAAAGACAGTCTCACCCCGTCGTGGTTAGTCTGTCACTGTCCCGTCACAACTAAACCAATATCGGGGAAGGGGTATCCTAACCTGTCAGACGACACTATCTGGAATGGAAATAAATGAGTAATATAAGTTTTAACGGCTGCCGCTTTTACAGGTGAACATAATCGTTCTTCTCGCTTTGGCTTTACGTCGATGGATGGTCAAATCGGTGACACATTTATGTTTAAACCAGTGAACATCAAACGTCCATGCTGTTTACTATGTAAAGCGAAAGTAGACTTGCCCCCTGAGCTGATAAAAGAGTTCCGATTTTAGGGGAGATAACCGCGTTTGGCAAAATTTAGCACGTGCGCATTGGAATGTGAAAGGGGTCTATTGGAAAAAACTGCTTCTCGAATAGCAGCTTGATTTCTTAAATTGTTTCACATAGTTATTCTTCCAGACTAAATATAAGTCAATCATTTTATTAGAATTACTTTTGAACCCATGCTTTCTTTTAGGAACCAGTATTTGACATTTTAATACTGTCAAAAATCTATTGATATTCAAATATTCAAGCATTCATTTCAGTTCTAGTTTGATTTTTTAATGAGCAGTTCAGAATTGCAAGAATTGGAGCCATTATAGAAATTTTCGCAATTTTTGTTGAAATTATATAACCAGGGGAGATAAATAGAATATTAAAATTGAACAAATTTCTGAATAGTATTTAAAGTTTTTAATGAAGTTGTGGATTAGTATTTTTTATCTGGGTTTTTCAATGTTGTATAATGGGCGGACATGGCCAAGTGTCACTAGCTTTCAAAGTCAAGGGTTGTGGGTTCGAACCTCACTCGGGACTAGGAAATTTTTTGAGGTGATTTTCATCTCTTGCCCATACATAAAAGCTTGTTAATCATTAGTCTTCAGATAAAAATAACAAGAGGACAATGGGCCTGATACACTCACCTGATAACTAATGGCTAGCTGATAGATTTAAAGATAACATAAATACTAAACCCCAATGACTTTTTTCTTTACATCATAATGACCGTTGTATCAATACCTACAACATTCTAATATACATGCCTATACAAAAAGTTGATAGTTTTCAAGATAATTAACCATTTCAGTATTGTTTCACATCTGTGACCTTGACTTTTGAACCCATGACCTTTTTTTATACATCAAAATGATCGTTGTATTGATACCTACAACATTCTAATATACATGCCTATACAAAAAGTTTATAGTTTTCGAGATAATTAACCATTTCAGCATTGTTTTGCATCTGTGACTTTGACCTTTGAACCCATGACCTTTTTCTATATAAAAAATGATCGTTGTATCAATACCTACAACATTCAAATATACATGCCTATACAAAAAGTTTATAGTTTTTGAGATAATAATTATAATCATCAGAGGTAAAGAAAATTAGGTCACGACCTTCACAATTGACCTTGACCTCATTTTGAAGATACTAAGAAGATGTCAAAACTGAAAACTCCATGTCATTATCTGGTCAAACAGTCAAGTTATAACAATTTGAAGCTGTTTTACGATTTTTTTCAAAATTAAACGCAAAAACGTGTAACCTATTTTTTGTCCAAATTTCACAAAATGAACAAACTATAGGCTTAAGACCCTAGAAAAGCCAAATATCACATCAGATTTTTTTTCCAATCAATACTTTCGGAGAAGAAGATTTTTTAAGATTTTTGCACCCCTATGTCACCTTGACCTAGTTATGGTAGCCATGGCAACGTCATGAACAAATCTAAATTGCACTGGCCCATATATACTTCTCACCAAGTTTAATTGAAATCTGTCTTGTAGTTTCAGAGGCGATGTCGAAAATAGGTGTTAACGACGCACATACACACGCTGCGCTATGCCATAAGCTCACATGACCTTTCGGTCAGGTGAGCTAAAAATTGGGGTCCCGGTCTCAGTGCACATTAAAGATGTCACCTCTGTAGAGTTTGAAAAAGAGTAGGCCACCTGTGGCTGCTACAGAGGACGCTTACAATCAGAAGTCATTGAAACAGACAGGGCAATGTAAATAACATAAATGTACATACTAGAGAAAGTAGTCATACTGGCTATCAAGGCGTGTCCTAGAATAGTGGCGTCCACCATCAACAACTCTGCAGCTGCAAAAAATAGCAATGAAATACAGATATAGACAGGGGTTTTGTTTGCATAAAATTACTACAGAATAAAGGTAGTTTACCCTGGGGAAAAATAAATAAATTTTCCCAATTTGACCACTAAACTACGGAAGCCAGAACGTGCCACCTAGAAAAAGAATTTTATGTCGTAATTACGACTTACTATCTCATAATTACGACTTACTATCTCGTAATTACGACTTAGTTATGTCGTAATTACGACTTACTATCTGGTAATTACGACAGTTATGTCGTAATTACGACTTATATCTCGTAATTACGACTTACTATCTCGTAATTACGACTTAGGTATGTCGAAATTATGACTTAGTATCTCGTAATTATGACTTAGTTATGTCGTAATTACGACTTAGTATCTCGTAATTACGACTAAGTTATGTCGTAATTTCGACTTAGTATTTCGTAATTTCGACTTAGTATCTCGTAATTATACGGAAGCGCTTTTAGGACATGCAAAAAAAAAATTAAGTAATTAATCTGCCCAGACGGAATAACAATCTGCCCGGGCAGAATTAGTAATTCGCCTGGGCGGAATAGTAATCTGCCCGGGCAGAATAAAACATATATGAATATGCCATAGATAATTAGTTTTATGTACCCCCGACATTACTAGTTGATATCTTGCTGTCCTACATTTGTTGCAGAGTGGTCTAACGTGTGTGCTTACGAATTAGTGCCTCTCACCGCCTGAAACTCGCGATCGAATCTCATTCGGGACAGATCCTAAGTGAGGTTTGTCAGTTCGTTTGCCTTGGTTTTTTTGGGGCACTTGGGATTTCTCTACGATCCTGGAACTGACCGCCCCGATTTAAGTAAAACATTCTTGACTTGGGCGTAAAACTGCTCACTAACAACATGAACAAGATACAACCGCTAGATGGATGGGTTGAAGAACAAAGTTATCAAACCAACTGTCTGTAATTAAAAGCCAAAAACGAACATACTAATCCATACCAAAATCACAATTCATAAGCAAACCAAACATTTGAAACTGACAAGTTAGGTTAAACACGTGAACTAGAGAAGTGAGACCGTGTGCTCGGGAAGGGTAAGCACCGCCTGTTTAGCTAGTATGTGTATTCATAATTGAGTGAAAGGAACTTCGAACTACGAGAAGTCAAATATATCCAGGGCAATCCAGGACACAGAGACAACAAACTGTGATGATGTCTAGAAAATTTGATGGCTTTCATAAGCCTATATCTGCTATATCTCCATGTCAGCAACTTATTGGTAAGCAGCTTGCTTTGTTGTATAAAGCTCCTGTGGTTGTAACAAGCTTTACCATAGCGTATTAATTGTGAAACAAATACACCACAAGTAGGATAAGCAGTTAAAAAAGGAAATTGATAATAGAAAAAAATGATTTCATCAAGTTTGTTAAATAAGTTCAAATGATGTAGCATTTCTTAGGTGTAATAAATGATTATTATTCAATTATGAAGCTGAGCTTAAACAATCAGTCGTATCTTTTATTTCAATCTCACGAAGATAGAAGATATTAACATAACCTCCAAATTTAAGATTATTAAGAGTTAGAACGACATCTGTATATATGGAGTTGGCTGATTTGTGACAGTCTTCTCTCCAGATTTTACAAGGTTTTGCATTAAAAGGGCTTCTGAGACTTTGGACACGTTACCCGATTCCTGGAACCGCATTAGACTCAAAATTGATTATCTATCAATATTAATCAAAGGCGACGTACCAACACATTACATAGCACATTATGTGGTTAGTCACAACGCTCAACAAATACATGTACAGACTAGGCTTCAGGTACTCTCCACAAGTCCAAGACATGTAATCTCCACAAGTCCAAGACATGTAATCTTCACAAGTCCAAGACATGTAATCTTCACAAGTCCAAGACATGTAATCTCCACAAGTCCAAGGCACAAATCTCCACAACTCCAAGACATGTAATCTCCACAAGTCCAAGGCACGAATCTCCACAAGTCCAAGACATGTAATCTCCACAAGTCGTAGACACGAATCCCCACAAGTCCAAGACATGTAATCTCCACAAGTCGTAGACACGAATCCCCACAAGTCCAAGACATGTAATCTCCACAAGTCGTAGACACGAATCCCCACAAGTCCAAGACATGTAATCTCCACAAGTCGTAGACACGAATCCCACAAGTCCAAGACATGTAATCTCCACAAGTCGTAGACACGAATCCCCACAAGTCCAAGACATGTAATCTTCACAAGTCGTAGACACGAATCCCCACAAGTCCAAGACATGTAATCTTCACAAGTCGTAGACACGAATCTCCACAAGTCCAAGGCACAAATCTCTACAAGTCCAAGACATGTAATATCCACAAGTCCAAGGCACAAATCTCTACAAGTCCAAGACATGTAATATCCACAAGTCCAAGGCACAAATCTCCACAAGTCCAAGACATGTAATCTTCACAAGTCCAAGACATGTAATCTCCACAAGTCCAAGACATGTAATCTCCACAAGTCCAAGACATGTAATCTTCACAAGTCCAAGACATGTAATCTCCACAAGTCCAAGACATGTAATCTCCACAAGTCGTAGACACGAATCCCCACAAGTCCAAGACATGTAATCTCCACAAGTCGTAGACACGAATCCCCACAAGTCCAAGACATGTAATCTCCACAAGTCGTAGACACGAATCCCCACAAGTCCAAGACATGTAATCTCCACAAGTCGTAGACACGAATCCCCACAAGTCCAAGACATGTAATCTCCACAAGTCGTAGACACGAATCCCCACAAGTCCAAGACATGTAATCTTCACAAGTCGTAGACACGAATCCCCACAAGTCCAAGACATGTAATCTTCACAAGTCGTAGACACGAATCTCCACAAGTCCAAGGCACAAATCTCTACAAGTCCAAGACATGTAATATCCACAAGTCCAAGGCACAAATCTCTACAAGTCCAAGACATGTAATATCCACAAGTCCATGGCACAAATCTCCACAAGTCCAAGACATGTAATCTTCACAAGTCCAAGGCACGAATCTCTACAAGTCCAAGACATGTAATATCCACAAGTCCAAGGCACAAATCTCTACAAGTCCAAGACATGTAGTATCCACAAGTCCAAGGCACAAATCTCCACAAGTCCAAGACATGTAATCTTCACAGGTCCAAGGCACGAATCTCTACAAGTCCAAGACATGTAATATCCACAAGTCCAAGGCACAAATCTCTACAAGTCCAAGACATGTAATATCCACAAGTCCAAGACATGTAATCTTCACAAGCCCAAGGCACGAATCTCTACAAGTCCAAGACATGTAATATCCACAAGTCCAAGGCACAAATCTCTACAAGTCCAAGACATGTAATATCCACAAGTCCAAGGCACAAATCTCCACAAGTCCAAGACATGTAATCTTCACAAGTCCAAGGCACGAATCTCTACAATTCCAAGACATGTAATATCCACAAGTTCAAGGCACAAATCTCTACAAGTCCAAGACATGTAATATCCACAAGTCCAAAGCACAAATCTCTACAAGTCCAAGACATGTAATATCCACAAGTCCAAGGCACAAATCTCTACAAGTCCAAGACATGTAATCTCCACAAGTTCAAGACATGTAATCTTCACAAGCCCAAGGCACGAATCTCTACAAGTCCAAGACATGTAATATCCACAAGTCCAAGACATGTAATATCCACAAGCCCAAGGCACGAATCTCTACAAGTCCAAGACATGTAATATCCACAAGTCCAAGGCACAAATCTCTACAAGTCCAAGACATGTAATATCCACAAGTCCAAGGCACAAATCTCTACAAGTCCAAGACATGTAATATCCACAAGTCCAAGACATGTAATCTTCACAAGCCCAAGGCACGAATCTCTACAAGTCCAAGACACGTAATATCCACAAGTCCAAGGCACAAATCTCTACAAGTCCAAGACATGTAATATCCACAAGTCCAAGGCACAAATCTCTACAAGTCTAAGACATGCATGTAATATCCACAAGTCCAAGACATGTAATCTTCACAAGCCCAAGGCACGAATCTCTACAAGTCCAAGACATGTAATATCCACAAGTCCAAGGCACAAATCTCTACAAGTCCAAGACATGTAATATCCACAAGTCCAAGGCACAAATCTCTACAAGTCCAAGACATGTAATATCCACAAGTCCAAGGCACAAATCTCTACAAGTCCAAGACATGTAATATCCACAAGTCCAAGACATGTAATCTTCACAAGCCCAAGGCACGAATCTCTACACAAGCTAAAGACATGTAATATCCAAAAGTCCAAAACATGTGCTCTTCATAAATCCAAGATAGATACTCTCCACAAATTCAAGAGATATATTCTCCACAAATCCAAGACATTTAATCTCCACGAATCCAAAAGAGATACTTCCCACAAATCCAACACAGGAAGTAATGCAGTGTTTATATCTACTGAATACTGCTTCAAAGACACTAAGTTTGGACTACTTATAGGCTAAATCAGTCTGGAAAAGGATCTCAAACTTAACGTGCATTGAGAATTCCCACATACAATCACAGCTTTGTTTTTTGCTGTATGGAGAACAAGAAGGTCTTTGAAACTCAGTATTTCTCCAGAAGTTACTGATCTTGCATCTGATTTTCTTGCTATAACATACCGTCAAATGTATGCTGCTTTTAATCTCAACAAAATGTTGACAAGTGCTATGATTTAATTAAAGAATATTAAGGGACGTATTTTGTGACCACACATTTTGACACCAGATTATTAAAAGGCTTTAGCCATATCACTTGGCATGGTCTTTTCATTACTGTTAGGCGTCAATTCTAAAAACAAGAAGTTCAACTCCTTATCATTTAGACATGTTTTTTCTAAAGTTCTGGCTATTGCAACATTCTTACAATTTGTGTGAGCTACTCGGTAACTTATTGAGCCCCTTTTTGCCAAATATGTAAGAAAATTTCACAATTACTCACATAACATATTGTCCCCGTATTCAAAGAAGCTTCCATTTCATTCTATTGTCATATATTGTCCTCACAGTAATGGAGAGAGAGAGAGAGACGATAAGACAAAACATTGTCATCAGTGTTTGTACATTTATGCATACATATTTGTATTTACATGTATAATCTATAGCTAGTGAAGATAGAAGTGGATGATTTTGTGGGGACACAACCATATGAAGGAGTGTAGTGTTGGCATTTCACGCCTCAGTCTAAACTCTCACTTAAATCGAGGCATTCAGTTCAGACATGGTGGAGGAAATCTGAGTGCCCAGAGAAAACCATCGATTTTCAGCAAGCGAACTGACAAACTTTCTCACATTACGATCTGTCCCGAATGAGATTCGATCACGAATTTGAGGCTGTGAGAGGCACTGTGATTAGTACCACTCTGCAACAGGACATAAACTACTTATGTCGGGGGTACATAAAACTAATGCTCTATGGCATATTAATATAATTTTTATTCCGCCCGGGCGGATTACTTATTCTGCCCAGGCAGATTAATTACTTAATAATTGTTTTTGCATGTCCTAAAAGCGCTTCAGTAATAATGAGATACTAAGTCGGAATTACGAAATACTAAGTCGAAATTACGACATAACTAAGTCGTAATTAAGAGATAGTAAGTCGTAATTACGAGATACTAAGTCGTAATTTCGACATAACTAAGTCGTAATTACAACATAAAATTCTTTTTCTAGGTGGCACGTACCGGCTTCCGTACTAAACAGATATAAACAGTAATTTTGTTTGCCTAAAATTATTAATGAATAAAGGTAGTTTACCCTGGGAAAAAATGGCTAAATTTTCCCAATTTGACCACATAAATGCCCAAAAACAACAGTGATATACTTGTACTAGCAAATTAAATTAACTTGTCCTAATCCACAATATGTTAGATATTGCCACAATATAACATCTTTGCAATGAGGACCTCAAGCAATTTGCCACTATGAAAGTTTGCTAAATTTCAGAACTTAATATTTTCTAAATTTAAACGGCAGAAGGTAGTTTTTTTTTTAAAAAATGTTTCAAAATTACTGGTAGAGATTTACAGTACAATCCCAATCAGGATTCTATCACTCCTTTTTGGGAATGGTTGGCTGGTTAAATGTTGCTTAACATCACATCAGCAGTTTTTCAGCTATTCGCGATGAGAACTATTTTATTAATCTCTATGGATTAATCTATGAACAAGTTCGTGTATGCATGGGAAGTGTGAGTGTGTTTTATGGTCTGCCTTCTACTAGCGTACACTCAAGGTGACTTTAACGTGCTAGCTCACTGAGTCAGTATGCCACAGACAAGCACAACACTCCCCTAGTCACATTATATTGATACCAGGTGAACCAGTAAAGGTCAGCAGCAAGGAAAATTCACTTTCCTACATGTGGTCTGAGCGGGGCTCGAACTCACAGCGGTGAGAAACACTGGATTTATAGACTGACATCTTATCTATTGGCCACCATGGCCTCTGTGCAAGACGTAAGATGTCTTATCCATTAGGCCTTTTTGGGAATGGGGCCAGAGCGGTGTTTGTGGGAAAATTCAACAATAGACAAAATATTTCTTTCAGACTTTTACTGGTTACATGTAAGTGCAATATGTACAAGTTGGTTAAATATTGCCTAAAAACACATCAGCAATTTTTCAACTACTAGTATTCACAACAAGTACTATTTTATTAATCTCTATGGATTAATCTATGAACAAGTTCGTGTATGCATGATGTGCGAGTGTGTTATATGGTCTACCTTGTACCACTGGGCCCTAAGGTCGACTTTAAGGTGCTAGATCACAAAGTCAGTAAATCACAGACAAATGTACCACTCTCCTGGTAATATTATACTGATACCAGGTTAACCGGAAAAGGCCAATAGTAAGGACAATTCACTTTCCCACATATGGTCTGAGCGGGACTAGAACTCACAGCGGTGAGAGACCCTGGATTTGTAGACTGACATCTTATCTATTGACCACCTCTGTACAAGACGTAAAATTATTCCATTTGGTAAAGTTCAATGAACATTTATATGTTTTCATCGTAATGAAGCAACTAAAACAAAGTCTGATTAATAGTATTCAACACTGACTAGTTAAAAAGGAATGGTTGATAATAATAACACAATTAAATGCAACAGAAAGGAGAAAACATGCAGGTTTGGACCAGGGATTGCAAGTGCTCTACCAACTGAGCTACATAACAAGACTGCAACATTCAGGACCAGTGGCCAAGTGCTCTACCAACTGACCTACATAACAAGACTGCAACAGTCAGGACCAGTGGCCAAGTGCTCTACCAACTGAGCTACATAACAAGACTGCAACATTCAGGACCAGTGGCCAAGTGATCTACCAACTGACCTACATAACAAGACTGCAACAGTCAGGACCAGTGGCCAAGTGCTCTACCAACTGAGCTACGTACCCAGACTGCAACATTCAGGACCAGTGGCCAAGTGCTCTACTAACTGACCTACATAACAAGACTGCAACATTCAGGACCAGTGGCCAAGGGCTCTACCAACTGAGCTACGTACCCAGACTGCAACATTCAGGACCAGTGGCCAAGTGCTCTACCAACTGAGCTACATAACAAGACTGCAACATTCAGGACCAGTGGCCAAGTGCTCTACCAACTGACCTACATAACAAGACTGCAACATTCAGGACCAGTGGCCAAGTGCTCTACCAACTGACCTACATAACAAGACTGCAACATTCAGGACCAGTGGCCAAGTGCTCTACCAACTGACCTACATAACAAGACTGCAACAGTCAGGACCAGTGGCCAAGTGCTCTACCAACTGAGCTACATAACAAGACTGCAACATTCAGGACCAGTGGCCAAGTGCTCTACCAACTGACCTACATAACAAGACTGCAACATTCAGGACCAGTGGCCAAGTGCTCTACCAACTGACCTACATAACAAGACTGCAACATTCAGGACCAGTGGCCAAGGGCTTAATTAGAAGCCTGCTCAATCTTATCCTTGAAGGTATTTAATTCATATATTACCAGGTGACAGCAGAGTTTTATCTTTGATATTTAGTTCACTAGTGGAGTGAGACCAAGTGTTCTGGAAGACTATAATATATTCCCAAGTGACAGCTGTGCTTTATTTTTGATATTTAGTTCACTAGTCCAGTGAGACCGAGTGTTCTGGAAGACTGTGGGGTATTTATATAATATATTACCAAGTGACAGCAGTTCTTTATCTTTGATATCTAGTTCACTAGTAGAGGAATCTGTCTCTACAAACTGGATCTCCGTCAGGTGTAAAATAGCAGCCAGAATCGAATGTATAACATTGATGTCCTGTAATAGATAAGTTTTAGTGAGCTACCATACTTAGTTAGTAATTGGAACTTTTTATCAACAGCCTTACAGGGATCTTTTTACTTCCAACCAATATGGAATCAAAAATTCTGCAAATTTGCACCATAAACATTTTCAAAAACATACCACCAGAGCTGTCTCTCAAACTTTTGTGAATGGGGCTATAGGACCCTTGTAACTTTGAAAATTAGTTATAAAAATGGCGAAATGAAAAATACCTTTACTATTTGTAAAACTCGAAAATAGACAGATGAAAACATGATGATTAAAGAACTTAAACATTACTGATAGATGTAATTTTTTTTTCTAAGTTGATTTATCAGACTAGAGGCTCCCAGGAGCCTGTATAGCTCACCTAGGTAGAGTTGTTGCAGAATGAAAATCAACAGATTGTCTAATGTTTAAATAAATGCTTGAAATTTATTACACAATATTTATTTCTATCACAAAATTTCAATATTATTTCCTTTCAAAACTAAACCATATTTCAAAATTTTGAGACAATACATACCAAGTATCATCATGTATAATACCTGAGAAATTTTCCTTATCCAAAACCTGGTCAATGGACCATGAAATTAAGGTCAAGGACAAAAGCCATAAGGCAGTCTGACTGATGTACTATGGTGGCCACCTTGGATTACGTGCGGACACAATATTTCAAGTAGACCACACAAGGACTATTGTCACAAAGTTTGGTTGCAATTGGCCAAGTGGTTTCACAGGAGTTGATTTTTAAATGCAGATGTTATTTTAAAACACCAAATGTAAAGACCCAATGACTATTGTGGCCGAGTTTGGTTCCAATTGACTCAGTAGTTTCAGAGAAAAATATGTTTGAACGTATTTTCCCATAGGGTCCAATGTTAAAATATGTTCTCCACTGACGGCCATCTTGGATTTTGTGTGGCCCTCAAAAACACCAATGTTGCAGGGGCCATCCAAAGACTATTGTGGCCAAGTTTGGTTCCAATTGGCTTAGGGGTTTTAGAGAAAAAGATCTTTGATATTGTTCCCATAGGATCCAATGTTAACCTATGTTTCCCGTTGACAGCTATCTTAGATTAGGTGCAGACTTAAAAAAACACCACCTAAAGACTATTGTGGCCAAGTTTGGTTCCAATTGGCTTAGGGTTTTAGAGAAAAAGATCTTTGAAATTGTTCCCATAGGGTCCAATGTTAACTTATGTTCCCCGTTGGCGGCCATCTTGGATCAGGTGCAGACTTAAAAAAACAACGGTTTCAGATGGTACCATCTAAGGACTTCTATGACCAAGTTTGGTTCCAATTGGCTCAGTAGTTTCAGAGAAAAATATCTTTGAACATATTTTCCCATAAGGTCCAATGTTAAAATATGTTCTCCGCTGGCAGCCATCTTGGATTTGGTGCGGCCCTCAAAAACCACAATGTTGAAGGGTGCCATCCAAAAACTATTGTGGCCAAGTTTGGTTCCAATTGGCTAAAGGGTTTTAGAGAAAAAGATCTTTGATATTGTTCCCATAGGGTCCAATGTTAACCTATGTTCCCCGCCGGCCGCCATCTTGGATTTGGTGCAGACTTAAAAAAAACACCACCTAAAGACTATTGTGGCCAAGTTTGGTTCCAATTGGCTTAAGGTTTTAGAGAAAAAGATCTTTGAAATTGTTCCCATAGGGTCCAATGTTAACCTATGTTCCCTGTTGGCGGCCATCTTGAATCAGGTGCAGACTTAAAAAAACACCGGTTTCAGAAGGTACCATATAAGGACTTCTATGACCAAGTTTGGTTCCAATTGGCTCAGTAGTTTCAGAGAAAAATATCTTTGAACACATTTTCCCATAAGGTCTAATGTTAAAATATGTTCCCCGCTGGCGGCCATCTTGGATCAGGTGCAGACTTAAAAAAACACCGGTTTCAGAAGGTACCATCTAAGGACTTCTATGACCAAGTTTGGTTCCAATTGGCTCAGTAGTTTCAGAGAAAAATATCTTCGAACGTATTTTCCCATAAGGTCCAATGTTAAAATATGTTCTCCGCTGGCGGCCATCTTGGATTTGGTGCGGCCCTCAAAAACCCCAATGTTGGAGGGGGCCAATCAAAGACTATTGTGGCTAAGTTTGGTTCCCATTGGCTAAAGGGTTTTAGAGAAAAAGATCTTTGATATTGTTCCCATAGGGTCCAATGTTAACCTATGTTCCCCGCTGGCCGCCATCTTGAATTAGTGGAGACTTAAAAAAACAGGACTACTGTGACCAAGTTTGGTTCCAATTGGCTCAGTAGTTTCAGAGAAAAATATCTTTGAACATATTTTCCCATAGGGTCCAATGTTAATCTATGGTCCCCGCTGGCGGCCATCTTGGATTAGGTGCGGACATGTCGGACACAATTTTTTAAGTAGACCACCCAAGGACTATTGTGACAAAGTTTGGTTGCAAATGGCCCAGCGGTTTCTGAGGAGTTGATCTTTAACGACGGACGGACGGACGGACGGATGGACGACGACGACGGATGCAAAGTGATGGCAAAAGCTCACATGGCCTTTTAGGCCAGGTGAGCTAAACAGATGAATTTATTTTTTATCTTTAATTTTACCATATTTACAGTTTTTGTTGTTGTTTTTTTTTTTCAATTGTGAAAATCATCTTGGCGTTATATATAATATTTCAAATTGTGAATAGGGCCAAATATTGGCCCAAAATAAGGCCAATCAAGAGCCCTGACCACACAATTGAGCCTTATGTGCATCGTGACGTAAGCGGAGAAAATGACCTCAAAAGTTCGGGAGACGAAAGTGTGTTTCGCTGCGCAAAATGACTCAACTAATGAAAAAAATAACTTCAGGAGGCTAGACTCAGAAAGATTTATTTTGATCCAAATTAGCAGAGAACACCTAATTGTAAATCACAAAATGATAATAATATTTCAATGGGGTAATATAAAATGGAATTAAATTAAACCTTGACAAAGTCGACAGTAAATCAAAGCACAATTGTCGCAGGTGAAGAATTGTTAAACTATACACATTCTTTCGAGTGTTGAACATTATTTGCGATTGATATGTCTCTGAGCAAATTTCCTTTGATTTAAGAATGGAATGGGTTCCTCAGCTATTATAAAAAAAAGTTTTGTTGTCTAAATATTGTTTTGAGGGGCAAATGTAAACAACATACAATGTAGCATTTTCATATATTTGAGAATAACTTTACAATTGATGTTGGCGTTGGTGGCGCAATGGATAGCGTTCTAGATTTATGTTTTTGACAAATGTCCGTTGCCAGTTCAAATCACCACTGGTTCTTTTTTTTATTTTTTTTTTAACATTTATATAAATTTTATTTACTTATCCAGTTTCTTTCGATGTTTTTTTTTTTTTTTTTGTAGGATAATTTAAATTTGATGGCCTTTGTGATTTCCTTATTTTAATTCTAGACTGGCTATTATTTTTATTACCCGTATTATAATTCGCTCAAATTTTCAAGAATTTTTAATGCGAGATGTCATCATTTTTTGCACATTTATTTCCTACAATTGCTAAGTACTGTGATAAATATTAATGTTGTTTGGTAAATACAGAAAAAATTGGAGCTAGCTAAAATTTCTTGTGACACATACACATGTACATCACCCCCGTGCTAAATTTTGAAATGTTTATAAAATAATATGTATCTATTGGTTAGTACCATATTTGGTTCTTTGGATTTGGGGATATGCTTTGCTAGAAAAATGCATTTTTCATCATGAATCTATACAGAATTCTATGGTGCACCTTTTTTATCTTGGCAGTTGCTCCAACACTCAGTATTTGAACTGTCAATATTAAGAGTATATTGAGTAGTGATCAGTTGGTACATGACAAAAATGAAATTAAGGAATACATTTTTAGTACATAATTAACTTGCTTTCCATGCATATCCTTACTTTTAATTTTGAAATTATCACTGCATTAAGTACATGTATATATCCGTTTAACTGATACATTTTTAACTGAGTTGACCGAAGTTAGCAATAAAGTCTGATTGTCAACTTGTAAGGAAAATGAAAAAAAAGGTTTTATATTTATCATTTTCTGTTGTAAACTATAATATTCACATCATTTTAACAAAATTCTACAAAATAGATATGTTAAAATGCATTGGTCAGCTATTGATTTTTTTCGTGAAAAAATACATAAAAATCAACTCATCAAACAATTTCTTTTTGATGGCAAGAGAACATGTTTACTAAACAAGTTTTCAAGCTTTTTCAATTATCTACGTATTATCTAAATTTAGACAATTTAATTTTTTTAAAATCAGTACGATAAGTGTAGGTTTTTACATGTACAATGCGGTTAATATGTATTCTCAAAATTGTCCGATTGTTATTTCAGCATTGTGAAACACACAATTAAACAGCTTTGCATAAAACACGGTTGTAAAATGCATAATCATGAACACACCAAAGATGAAAGGGCAGCCACATACCATTACCTCATATATATGGTTAAAAGTTATGTGCCGATTTGTAAATTTTAAAACCCATAGTTTTCATTTTTCATCTTTATACGATAAGTGAAAAAGTATTGATAAGCATCACGGTCCACTTGGAATTCGCGGGGGTGATATGTGTAATTAAAATAATATTACCAGTGGCTTGACCTAAAGGAATGGGTGTGTTTTCAAAGAAAAGAACTTAAAAACATATTTGTAGAAAAGACAAATTTAAAGGGATATTACAAATTAAATAAATACATGTAATGCATGGTAGCTATTCAGATTTGAACCCCTGTCCTACAGATTACCTAAGCTTATAGTATAACATCAATTTTATGTAATACATGCATGACAAGTTTTAATGTCTCCGAAAGGTTGACCATCGAAACTTGATTTGAAAACAAATAACAAAAGTGGAAAATTTTATCATATAATAGAATGAAGATGGAGTTCCCAAAGAAATGCAAATAAAATATACATTTGTCTGAGCCAAAATCTAAAACTTAAAATATACTAGTAATACTATTACTTTTTTTTAAATTATAAGTATAAGAATATTTAGGAATTTGTGTTAAACTAAACAAACCAAATCGGATCATTTAGGATAAAATCCAATCAAACCTGCGGTACATTTTCAAAATGATAAAATATAAGGTATGAATTAAGCCCAATACAGGCACAGCATATGAATTCATGGTCTTGGATTGAAATCCTGTAAAATTAACCGTTTGTCAAGTTTTTGACAAATTGATCAACATGCAGAAATTTCAAACTTGCCATCTTGATTTGGGACAAGATTATTCACTATTTTTTTTTTTTTTTTGATAGATACATATTTAACTATTATTATTATACCGAATCTCCAAAACTTTCAATATTCAAGCAGTTTTCAGCTTGTGTCTGCCTCAGTGGGATTCTATCAAGAGCACAGGCGATAAAAGACGCCACAATCCGTAAGTCAGTATCAAGATAACTGGTCCCTAGACTCTCGGCTCTCATCCTTTGTTTTTCACATACAATCATTTCTCAACATCATTCCATTTGTGAGAGGTCGTGGGTTCGAACCCCAGCAGGCTCTGACCAGGCTCATAATAGGCAGTGATTCTTTTGCCAAGCCTTTTAAAATGAAAATCACAGGGTTCTTCGTAAGAGACTAGAGAATCCTATACCCCGTGACAAGGAAGACCCTCCCTGCACATTTCCCTGAACACACTGCAAAGAAAAAATTCTGCCATTTCACATAAATCTGGGGACTTCTCGATGTAAGTGAAATATTCTTGACTGAGACGTAAAACCCCATTCAATCAATCAATTTATCAATGCCGTCATCTTATTTTTTTCGTACTGTTATCTAGTAATATCTGGTAATACTAAGTTTTCACTTCCAAAGTTTATTTTTAAATTCATAGAATGAATGCGCAAGAAAAAGTCGCTCAACTCGAGGCAAAATGGATTATTACCTTACAGTCTCTTTGACAAAAATACCGATGTTTTTGCTTGAACAATAGACGCTTATTGACATAAATCATGGATTATATAAGAAACGTTAATGGAGACATAGGAATGAATGACCCAGTACCCGTTTTAAATTTTTATAAATCACTTTTTTTTTTTATCACAAAACGCTGAAATTAGACACATTGTTCAAACGTGACGTTATTATGACATTATGGTGGCAAAATATGTAAAATGGCAACCAACACCCCTTTTTATTGACCAAAATACATATATTTTACGCTTGTAAAGTAGGGAATGCCATATATCATTAGAAAGGTCATGAAATGTTCTATTAAAATCTAACAAAATCTGAAAATGTCAAAATTTGGCCATAAGGGACGTTTCTACTTGGACAGGCTCAAATGTAACTGGGCATTGATCATGTAGTTTGCTGGGGAACACCTCTGATGACGGTTTCTAAGGTTACTGTTTTTGCAAATTCTTTTTTTTTTATAAAAAAAAACAATTACCGCTTCGTCGAGTCCTAGCTGTCTTAACACAGCCATCTGTTCTGTGTACATTTTAGCATAAGTCTTGGAAGCATCTTTTTCTAACAATGTCAAATCACTTTTCATAATCCTAAAACAAATATAAGTAATTGTTATTACTGATGTATCTAGATCAATTGACAGATCGCTGACCACGCCCACTATGTTCAGACAAAGGGTTGACATGCTTGAAATACACACAAAAAGAATGAAAACTCAGCCTGAATTGTGTGGTCTAAAGTCATTAGTTTTCGTGACGCTGTAGTGGTATCGTGATGGCGGCCAGTGTCAGAACATTGTGGGCGTGATCGGCAATACGCCAATTGAAGGCTTCTGTCATCAAGTATAAATATATGTATTGTTTTTGTGTGGATCCAAATTCAAATACTGGTAACATCTAGATCCCCTCTTAGGATTAAAATCCATTCTGATATGCTCTAGTTTACTTGCCAAAGTCAGTGATTTACTCTGACTCTGATATGCTCTAGTATAGGAGTTTGTCAGTTTACTTGCCAAAGTCAGTGATTTACTCTGACTCTGATATGCTCTAGTATAGGAGTTTGTCAGTTTACTTGCCAAAGTCAGTGATTTACTCTGACTCTGATATGCTCTAGTATAGGAGTTTGTCAGTTTACTTGCCAAAATCAGTGATTTACTCTGGTTCTGATATGCTCTAGTATAGGAGTTTGTCAGTTTACTTGCCAAAGTCAGTGATTTACTCTGGTTCTGATATGCTCTAGTATAGGAGTTTGTCAGTTTACTTGCCAAAGTCAGTGATTTATTCTGAATCTGATATGCTCTAGTATAGGAGTTTGTCAGTTTACTTGCCAAAGTCAGTGATTTATTCTGAATCTGATATGCTCTAGTATAGGAGTTTGTCAGTTTACTTGCCAAAGTCAGTGATTTATTCTGAATCTGATATGCTCTAGTATAGGAGTTTGTCAGTTTACTTGCCAAAGTCAGTGATTTACTCTGGTTCTGATATGCTCTAGTATAGGAGTTTGTCAGTTTACTTGCCAAAGTCAGTGATTTACTCTGGTTCTGATATGCTCTAGTATAGGAGTTTGTCAGTTTACTTGCCAAAGTCAGTGATTTACTCTGGTTCTGATATGCTCTAGTATAGGAGATTGTCAGTTTACTTGCCAAAGTCAGTGATATACTCTGACTGATATGCTCTAGTATAGGAGTTTGTCAGTTTACTTGCCAAAATCAGTGATTTACTATGAATCTGATATGCTCTAGTATAGGAGTTTGTCAGTTTACTTGCCAAAATCAGTGATTTACTCTGACTCTGATATGCTCTAGTATAGGAGTTTGTCAGTTTACTTGCCAAAGTCAGTGATTTACTCTGGCTCTGATATGCTCTAGTATAGGAGTTTGTCAGTTTACTTGCCAAAATCAGTGATTTACTCTGACTCTGATATGCTCTAGTATAGGAGTTTGTCAGTTTACTTGCCAAAGTCAGTGATTTACTCTGGTTCTGATATGCTCTAGTATAGGAGTTTGTCAGTTTACTTGCCAAAGTCAGTGATTTACTTTGGTTCTGATATGCTCTAGTATAGGAGTTTGTCAGTTTACTTGCCAAAGTCAGTGATTTATTCTGGCTCTGATAATTATGCTCTAGTATAGGAGTTTGTCAGTTTACTTGGCAAAGTCAGTGATTTACTCTGACTCTGATATGCTTTAGTATAGGAGTTTGTCAGTTTACTTGCAAAAGTCAGTGATTTACTCTGACTCTGATATGCTCTAGTATAGGAGTTTGTCAGTTTACTTGGCAAAGTCAGTGATTTACTCTGGCTCTGATATGCTCTAGTATAGGAGTTTGTCAGTTTACTTGGCAAAGTCAGTGATTTACTCTGACTCTGATATGCTCTAATATAGGAGTTTGTCAGTTTACTTGCCAAAGTCAGTGATTTACTCTGGCTCTGATATGCTCTAGTATAGGAGTTTGTCAGTTTACTTGCCAAAGTCAGTGATTTACTCTGGCTCTGATATGCTCTAGTATAGGAGTTTGTCCATGCCTTAAAGTCACAGTGATGCTCTTATGATCTATATAGAGTTTCTCTGTTTACTGCCTCAGTGATTATCTGCTCTAGCTCTAGTATAGGAGTTTGTCAGTTTACTTGCCAAAGTCAGTGATTTACTCTGGCTCTGATATGCTCTAGTATAGGAGTTTGTCAGTTTACTTGCCAAAGTCAGTGATTTACTCTGAATCTGATATGCTCTAGTACAGGAGTTTGTCAGTTTACTTGCCAAAATCAGTGATTTACTCTGAATCTGATATGCTCTAGTATAGGAGTTTGTCAGTTTACTTGCCAAAGTCAGTGATTTACTCTGGCTCTGATATGCTCTAGTATAGGAGTTTGTCAGTTTACTTGGCAAAGTCAGTGATTTACTCTGGTTCTGATATGCTCTAGTATAGGAGTTTGTCAGTTTACTCGCCAAAGTCAGTGATTTACTCTGGCTCTGATATGCTCTAGTATAGGAGTTTGTCAGTTTACTTGCCAAAGTCAGTGATTTACTCTGACTCTGATATGCTCTAGTATAGGAGTTTGTCAGTTTACTTGCCAAAGTCAGTGATTTACTCTGAATCTGATATGCTCTAGTATAGGAGTTTGTCAGTTTACTTGCCAAAATCAGTGATTTACTCTGAATCTGATATGCTCTAGTATAGGAGTTTGTCAGTTTACTTGCCAAAGTCAGTGATTTACTCTGCCTCTGATATGCTCTAGTATAGGAGTTTGTCAGTTTACTTGCCAAAGTCAGTGATTTACTCTGACTCTGATATGCTCTAGTATAGGAGTTTGTCAGTTAACTTGCCAAAGTCAGTGATTTACTCTGGCTCTGATATGCTCTAGTATAGGAGTTTGTCAGTTTACTTGCCAAAGTCAGTGATTTACTCTGGTTCTGATATGCTCTAGTATAGGAGTTTGTCAGTTAACTTGCCAAAGTCAGTGATTTACTCTGGTTCTGATATGCTCTAGTATAGGAGTTTGTCAGTTTACTTGCCAAAGTCAGTGATTTACTCTGACTCTGATATGCTCTAGTATAGGAGTTTGTCAGTTAACTTGCCAAAGTCAGTGATTTACTCTGGCTCTGATATGCTCTAGTATAGGAGTTTGTCAGTTTACTTGCCAAAGTCAGTGATTTACTCTGGTTCTGATATGCTCTAGTATAGGATTTTGTCAGTTTACTTGCCAAAGTCAGTGATTTACTCTGGCTCTGATATGCTCTAGTATAGGAGTTTGTCAGTTTACTTGCTAAAGTCAGTGATTTACTCTGGTTCTGATATGCTCTAGTATAGGAGTTTGTCAGTTAACTTGCCAAAGTCAGTGATTTACTCTGACTCTGATATGCTCTAATATAGGAGTTTGTCAGTTTACTTGCCAAAGTCAGTGATTTACTCTGACTCTGATATGCTCTAATATAGGAGTTTGTCAGTTTACTTGCCAAAATCAGTGATTTACTCTGAATCTGATATGCTCTAGTATAGGAGTTTGTCAGTTTACTTGCCAAAGTCAGTGATTTACTCTGAATCTGATATGCTCTAGTATAGGAGTTTGTCAGTTTACTTGCCAAAGTCAGTGATTTACTCTGACTCTGATATGCTCTAATATAGGAGTTTGTCAGTTTACTTGCCAAAGTCAGTGATTTACTCTGAATCTGATATGCTCTAGTATAGGAGTTTGTCAGTTTACTTGCCAAAATCAGTGATTTACTCTGAATCTGATATGCTCTAGTATAGGAGTTTGTCAGTTTACTTGCCAAAGTCAGTGATTTACTCTGCCTCTGATATGCTCTAGTATAGGAGTTTGTCAGTTTACTTGCCAAAGTCAGTGATTTACTCTGGTTCTGATATGCTCTAGTATAGGAGTTGTCAGTTAACTTGCCAAAGTCAGTGATTTACTCTGGTTCTGATATGCTCTAGTATAGGAGTTTGTCAGTTTACTTGCCAAAGTCAGTGATTTACTCTGACTCTGATATGCTCTAGTATAGGAGTTTGTCAGTTAACTTGCCAAAGTCAGTGATTTACTCTGGCTCTGATATGCTCTAGTATAGGAGTTTGTCAGTTTACTTGCCAAAGTCAGTGATTTACTCTGGTTCTGATATGCTCTAGTATAGGATTTTGTCAGTTTACTTGCCAAAGTCAGTGATTTACTCTGGCTCTGATATGCTCTAGTATAGGAGTTTGTCAGTTAACTTGCCAAAGTCAGTGATTTACTCTGACTCTGATATGCTCTAATATAGGAGTTTGTCAGTTAACTTGCCAAAGTCAGTGATTTACTCTGGCTCTGATATGCTCTAGTATAGGAGTTTGTCAGTTTACTTGGCAAAGTCAGTGATTTACTCTGAATCTGATATGCTCTAGTATAGGATTTTGTCAGTTTACTTGCCAAAGTCAGTGATTTACTCTGGCTCTGATATGCTCTAGTATAGGAGTTTGTCAGTTTACTTGCTAAAGTCAGTGATTTACTCTGGCTCTGATATGCTCTAGTATAGGAGTTTGTCAGTTTACTTGCTAAAGTCAGTGATTTACTCTGGCTCTGATATGCTCTAGTATAGGAGTTTGTCAGGTTACTTGCTAAAGTCAGTGATTTACTCTGGCTCTGACATGCTCTAGTATAGGAGTTTGGCAGTTTACTTGCTAAAGTCAGTGATTTACTCTGGGAACTTTTGATTTCTCCACCATCCTTGAACTGCGTCAGCCTTGGTATAAACTAGATAAGTCCAATGCGAGACAATTAGTGAATTACCCCCCTCTCTCCAGCCCCATTCCCTACATTGCCAAGTTTTTATTTCTAAAATCTGACCTTATGACCTTGACCTATGCATCAAAATTTGGTATGTGACGCACTGTCTCACACACTGTAGGTTTACATTTGTTCCAAATTTGATCAAAATATGTCCATTGACATAGAAGATATGGAATAGGCATGATTTGGAGGGGCAGCCAAACAGACTAAACTTTGTTTGCAGGTATATATATATATATATATATATATATATATATAAACTTTATCAGGACATAAAACACCATTATTTAAGAAATGAAATCAATTTCATTCTTATTCAACGGGTGATGACTACTAGTTGCCATTCGCAAATTGAGTGAACTGCGATGGCAACTAGTAGTCATCACCCGTTGAATAAGAATGAAATTGATTTCATTTCTTATATTTACAATACACGTTTCTCATAAATATTGATCTTCTGTATGATAATTACCTTTGCTGTACCCCAATGAAATTGATTTATCGCCGTGTATGTTCATATGATGGAACAGCCTGGGTAAAAATATAACACAAAATAGTCCATCCAATTAACGTTGACAATTTATTAATTTATGTTTGAAAATTTACATTTTCATATTAAAATTGAAACAACAATTCGTAAAATTTGAATTATTAAATAAACCCGACTTTACAGAAGATAAACTATTTGAGATTTCAATTGCCGTTGGCGCATTGGTATTTTCAGCTGTGGTTTGTTTCCGTGGGAAATCATTTTGTAGTTGACGGCCGCCAGATGCAGTCGCTGCCAAGACTGCACTCATTGACTGTTTTTGAGACATGGTGTAGTCTCTATTTAAGCTACGTACTGATGCCTCTGATCTATGTCCAGACCAGTACATGATTTCTCTTGTTTAAAATCCGTGATCGCTCATGGCCTGGATTGCTGTTGCTCTCAAACTATGGGCAGTGTACCTCGTGGAGCATCCAGCCTGCTTACAAATGTCGGGGAGAAAGTTTCTGAACGTGTACTTCCCCAGTGGTTTGTTTATGTACCAGATATCTGTGGATTTAGGATAAGCTAATGCTTCTTTATTACATTGGTTGAAAAGCATTGTGCAACTTTCATCAGTTTTATTCAAAAAAGATTTAAGGAGTTTTACGGGACACGATTCGCCGCCAGTGGCGTACATGCGCTTGTCTGAAAACTCTTCCTTGGAATTAAGGCCACCTTGATAGTTTTTTTGTTGTGTCTCGTGAGTGAGTGATATGTATTCGTTATCATTTTCATCAGTATTAAATACAAAGGAATCTCTGTGCAATCTGTAATGGAATTTTAACCCGCGACTGACAAAATAATGGATAGACAGAAAGTACTAGATAGCCAGGCGTAATGTTATTGGATTATCGGAGGCGCCATCAAGGTAGGCAGAAATTTTCTCTAAATCGGGCTTTGATATAACTTCTTTGTGTTGGGTAGGTTTTGATTTCCCCATGGCCATATTTTGTTTTAAGTAACCATTTAATATTTTATTTGCAGTTTTAAATGCCGGGTCATGCACAATATCAATTTGTCTGCCCAAATCTGACAAATGTCTGTTTATAGCACATCTTATGTTTTTTAAAGTGTTTTTGTGATATTCTGTTGGTGCCTTCACTGCCTTTTCTACCGATCCTTTGCTTCTTTCTTGTGTCTGCGGTCGAACTTCGCAGTAAAATTGACCCATTTTGTTGCCCAGCTCCTCAACTGTAATATTTTGCATGTCCATGTCGCTACCAAACTTTTCATTATGCCAGTCTGAAATAAATTTGTTTTATTTTTAGTTATAATTGAAAAATGGATAGCTTGTGTAGTAAAAATTAGGACTGGTCTTAAATAATGAATTGTAAGCAGTCTTTAAAATATTTAAAAATTATGATGCCCTACTCATAAATTTGTACAATCAATGGTGCTAATAAGATGTCAGATGTAATGAATTGATTTGTCTGCATTGAATTGGTAACTTTGCATTGTATTAGTAACATCGAAAATTTGAAATTGCACCCATTTAACCTGCTGTAACGGCATAAATTTCATTCATTATTTCATTTAATTTTATCAATTATTTTAGTTTTACTTAAATATACACCCGATATATACCTTGCAGTATTTTCACACCCCATCGTGCGTTTCTTTTTGTTGCATCACTTTGGCTCATTTCTTCAAATTTTTTGAGATTGTCTATTGACATAGATTTAAATCTCTTGCTAGAGTTGCTTGCTGTTGATGTTTCCATGGGTTCCGACTTGGATGGGGGGCTTTCTGCTGGTGGGATCCCCGGGTCTTCAACCATGCCCAGTTCTCTTAAAAATGTCTGGTATTCTGGCGTTGAGCACATTGTTGATGCCTCAATACCACCACTTGCTAAGTCATCAAAATCTGAATCAAAGCCATCTAAATTGTCTTGGAAATCGGGATCTGTCACTCTTAAGTCGAAGTTGGCAAATTCGCTTTCGGCCATTGTTATTCGATCCACAGACCGAATGTGCAGACGACGCATACGTTCAGCAACATAAATTTTATTTATTTAATTGCATGTATAATTTTTAATATATACTTATTTATTTTTATTAAACTTTTTTGTTTGTAATTTATTTATTAAATATAAATGTGTTTTTTAAAGTCAACAAAAATTACGTTATTGCGAGATTTTATTTGTAAACAAAACCACGTGTGGAAACGTCAAAAAGTATGTTGTTGTTGTTGATGATGATGATGACGTAAGGTAAAAGTGCATTTTTTATCCATACGCCAAACACCAGTGATAAGGTCGGTGACCTTGTGACCTCATAAATGAAAAACATCTGCGTTTTTCCTACAATCCTTTTATTCCGAAGCAACTGTGTTCATTGGCAGATATCATGGAATTGCTAAAACAAGCTTCATCTAAGGAGTAATAATCAGTATCGTAAATATTATATTTTACTCTAAAAAGTAGGTCTTAACTAAGCTTGATTTGAATTTAACTGAGTCTCTATACACATGATAAAATTATACCTATTTTAGTCAGAAAGATAATCATTTGAGAAAGTTGGTCCCTTTATTTTGGTTTTTTACTGGCACTTCAGTTTCCCCTACCACCCCTGATCTGATCATCTCCATATAGGTCAAAGAATTTAGACTTGAGACCAAAAAACTTCATTCCTCTGATATACTTTTTCTGCTTCTGCCTCTTAGTGGCCACCATCAACAAGTTGATTATTCTGTCATGTTGAGTGCACAAATCAATTTTTTTTCTATTTACATCTATGGTGTTACTCTGTTATGTTTTGATTCAAAGGCACTGGTGTATTTTGCCAAGACCGAAGCTGGTTAATTTTGCCGAGGCCGTATCTGCTGGTAGCTGGTACCTTACCGGTATGACTCTGGATTACTAAGGTAAAATTCAAAGGTCAAAGAATCCTGCAGAGTAAAAACAACATCATTCCTCTTATCCAATTGGCGTATCACCGACCATGCCTATTATGTATCGATATTGGTCACCATCACTGTACCAAAGAAGCGACTCATGGCAACTAATGAGGTACTAGTGTCAGTGATGCCATTAAACAGCACAATTCAGGCCGAGTTTTAATTCTTTTTGCGTGTAAATCAAGCATGTCGACCCCATGAGAGTGGCCAGCGACCTGTCAATTCTTACCTGTAAGATTCTGGATTATTAAGGTAAAGCTCTTCCAATTGTTGTTTAGACGCCCCAGCAAATAAAGAGTAAAAGATGTGGAAATTCCCCTCATGCTTGTTCTGATTAACAACTCGTGATTTCTCTAACATGTAATCTCTGACAGTCCCTGAAAAAAAGATTAAATAAATTAAAATTAAATCTTATATGGCAATTCAATCATGTGATTTCTTACAGACACAGACGCACAAGAGAAAGATACAGTGCTAGAACCCAGGGCTAGAACCTGGGACTGGTAAACAGGGCTTGAACCCGGGACTAGTAAACAGGGCTAGAACCTGGGACTAATAAACAGGGCTAGAACCCAGGGCTAGAACCCAGGGCTTGTAAACAGGACTAGAACCTGGGACTGGTAAAAAGGGCTAGAACCTGGGTTGGATAAACAGGGCTAGAACCTGGGACTGGTAAACAAGCTAGAACCCAGGACCGGTAAACAGGGCTAGAACCCGGGACCGGTAAACAGGGCTAGAACCCTGGACTGGTAAACAGGGCTAGAACCTGGGACCGGTAAACAGGGCTAGAACCCTGGACTGGTAAACAGAGCTAGAACCCGGGACCTGTAAACAGGGCTAGAAAATGGGACTGGTAAACATCCAGGGCTAGAACCCAGGACTGGTAAACAGGGCTAGAACCCAGGACTGGTAAACAGGGCTAGAACCAGGAACTGGTAAACAGGACTAGAACACGGGACTGGTAAACAGGACTAGAACACGGGACCGGTAAACAGGGCTAGAACCTGGGACTGGTAAACAGGGCTAGAACCCAGGACTGATAAACAGGACTAGAACACGGGACCGGTAAACAGGGCAAGAACCCGGGACTAATAAACAGGACTAGAACCTGGGACTGATAAACAAGCTAGAACCTGGGTTGGGTAAACAGGGCTATAACCTGGGACTGGTAAACAGGGCTAGAACCTGGGACTGGTAAACAAGCCAGAACCCGGGACTGATAAACAGGACTAGAACACGGGACCAGTAAACAGGGCTAGAACTCGGGACTGATAAACAGGACTAGAACCCAGGACTGGTAAACAGGGCTAGAATCCGGGACTGGTAAAAAATTATTATATCAGAACTTATCCAAATTGTTATTCTTTTTCTTTTTCAATGTCTACAATATGACTTTTGGATTTGGAAAATTTGCACAATTTTTCATTAACATTGGATAAATGGCAGATTTGTGTACATCAAGATACCCTGTGTAACTAAAACTAGGATATGTGCTTGCTTTCTGAATGAGACACAAGATCATAGCTGTCATGCCACTTTTTAAGACTGGGTCCACCCAGGCCTTTGGAATTGTGAAATTAAGCATCATTAAGTCATGTAAATATAATTTTTGAGAAAAAAATCTAATCAAGAAAATACATGGTAGAATTTTTACAGTAACATGTGTAAAGCCTACAATTTTGTGCTTAATTCATTCGAACTGGAAAAAATTCACCAAATCATTTGGGGAAAATATAGGTGTAGGTTTTGAAACTTCAAAATGAGTACCATTTTTTGGCCCCAGATTGACAGCTCTGGGGATAGAAATCCAAAGCTGTCTGTAAAGAAAACTAATACCCCCCACAGACCCGCCATCAGTAGAACCCCCCCCCCACCACCACATCTGGATAACAGACAAACTTTCACTGATACCAAATATTATTGTGCATAGCAAATGATACATATATAAATTAATATATGATGAAAATTTTACATATCTGTCTGGTAAAGAAAAAAAAATTGTAAAAAAGATCTGTTACACTTTCACAGAAAAATCTGTATCAAAAGACAGTTATAATTAAGTAAATTCTTGATTTTATGCTGCAGAAACTAAACACGAAAAACGTGTCACCTTTTTTCTACAGAAAATTCATGAAATTAAAAAATCAAAGCACTGATAGTGCTGAACGTAGGAAAGTAGTGATGATGATGGTGGTGGTTCTGCTGTAGCCTATGATAATGATGATGTAGTTATGCTGCTGCTGCAGCTACTGATGAAGATAGTGATGATGAAGATGATTTCATTATGTTGATGATGATATGTGATATGACATGAGAAGTTCTGATGAAGACAATGAATCATGATGATGCCTATGATGATGATAACAGTGTTGGTGACATGACTTCTGCTACTGATGATTATGATGATGATGAAGATGGTTTCACCATGCTGATGATGATATGACACGAATAGTGATGATGATGAAACAATAACCTTGTTATCTGAAAATAAACAATGATTTTGTAGTAGCAACAGCAGAGTTATGTTGTTTTGGGTCTAATTACAGTGAGACATAACCAACATCTTTAACAGAACTCCCAATGGCAATCATCATCATCATCATCATCATCATCATCATCATCATCATCATCATCATCATCATCATCATCATCATTGCAATGATCATAACCATCAGCATTAGCAGCAGCAGTAGAACCCATGTCACCACTATCACCAACATTATCCTCATAATCATTATCAGAAATTCTCATGTCACATCATTAATGTGGTTACATCATCATCATCATCATCATCATCATCATCATCATCATCATCATCATCATCATCATCATCATCACAATTATCATGATGATTATGATTACCCTATGACATGAATAGTGATGATGATGATGACGATGATGATGATGATGGTGATGATGATGATGATGATGATGATGATGGCAGCCTTATGTTGTTGTTTTGGGTTAGCCATCATAACCAATATCTTTAACAGAACTCCAGATGGCAATTCATCATCATCATCATCAAAACTCCACCTGTTACATTATCATCAATATGAAGACATCATCATGATCATCATCACCATTGCAATGATCATCATGATCATCATCATCATCAGCAACAGCAGCAATAGAACCAATCACCAACATCATCATCAAAATCATTATCAGAAATCCTCATGTCACATTATTAACGTGGTTACATCATCATCATCATCATCATGGGCAGCAACAGAACTCATATCACCATAATCATCACCATAATCATCATCATCAGCATAGCTCCTCATGTCACATCGTCATCTTCCCCATCATCATCATCATTAGGGCTGTGACGAGTACCCGGGTACCCGTTCACGGTTAGGGTAATGACTGTAACAAATTGTTTACCCGTTACCCATTAAAACTCTTGACTTTCATTCAAAATCACACGACATGTCAGTAATCGTGAACATTGTTTATACTTCTGTCAGTTTGTGACACACAAGGTAAGTATTGGAACACCTTGAGGAACTACATTAAACCCAATAATATGGAATATGGATTCGAAAGGTGATACTGATACTCTGGTAATATCCCTCTTATTATCGGGGAACCACTATAAGCAACTTTAAACATGACCGAAAGAAAATTGGAAATTTGGAAATTATTTTATTCAATAACATTAACAAAACAATGAAAGTTATTGATTCTATTTAACCTTGCAAGACAAAACCTTGGAAGTGTAACTTGTATAAGCATTCTGCATGCATAGTTAATGTTTCATCACCGAGAGAGGGGATTCACAATAGGTTTTGTTCCCGAGGATGGCATTTAAAAGTGACTGCATGTTGTAGACACGGGTGGCCGCTAAAATTTGCATTCAGATTGAACTGTAATCTAGCCTAGAATAGTAATAATTTTTAGATTTATTATTAATTAATGAAGTTTCATTATTTTATTCACTTTAACAGGGCGTTATTAACAGTTAATGCTGATACACGTTAATTGTGGTGAAAATTCTGTCCTGAATTTTCACATAGATATCCCAGACTGTCCCGGATAAAAGTATTGTGTATGTTTTAAAACTGAAATCCCGATAATGATGCTCAACTCGGTCGTAATTTTCAGTTGATGTGGAAAAAAAAACCAAAAAATTCTACATTTAGATCGCCGATGTAAAATATTTGTTTACATACAGGCTAGGTCGGACATGTGAGTAGCCGATCCTAAGATCTTCTCAATATTTTATAAACGGATGTGAAATGCATTTTAATTAACCACTAAAAATTCTTTTTATTTATTACATCTATATGCTTCAGTAGCCAAAACATTGTTGAAAGTGTCATTTTAGCGTGTAGTACAATATGAATCAGAAAGTGAAAGTTCTGCCCACTGACCAACCAAATCCATTGTCTAATTATATATGGAAATCTGACTTCACCGGACTAGGTTCGAAATTCCTACTCGCTGTATGTGTGGGGGTTGTTGTTTGTTTGTTTGGATTTTTTTCAACATGTTCAAATACTTGTCTGAAATTTGGCATTCAAAAACAATTACAAATAACGAGAAATGTATTTGTAAAATTGAGATCGTGCTATTCTATATGGGTCTATTTCTTGCAATTCAAGTGTAACAGTAGTGTTTTGGTTAAAGGAAGATACTGTTGACATCGATACGTCGTTAGTTATCAAACGTTTACAATACTCTGAAAAGTCTTCGACTTTCCTACGTAAAAAACTGCATGCCTACTACACCACAGATACCAAATATCAAATAAGTTTTTGCCTACAACATGTAAAAACTTTGCTTTTTAAGAAATTGAGTTTTTTTTAAATTTTGAGATCAAAGGGCAACAACTGTAATAATAAATAAAATGATAAGAAAATAAAACTCAACATTCATCTTCACACAATAAAGCTACATACCAAATACATTTGTATAATTGGCAAAATATTTTTAAGTCATTGTCTTGAAATCATTCTGTCTACAGATAAACAGATGGACAGGCCGATTCCTATAAAACCCCCACCCCATCCCCCAAACTTCATTTGCGAGGGTATAAAAAAAGCTAAAATACCTCCTAAAACTTGACCATCTGAACGAAAACTAAGTTCCAAATATTTAGCAAATCTACTGGAGTTGTTATTCATAGTTGTACGAGCATTTCCAAATGCTTCTAACAGAGGGTTAATCTGTAATATATAAAGTTCATAAATTAGAAAATCTACTGGAGTTGTCATTCATTGTTGTATCAGCATTTCCAAATGCTTCTAACAGAGGTTTAATCTGTAATATATAAAGTTTATAAATTAAGAAAATCTATACTGGAGTTGTCATTCATAGTTGTACGAGCATTTCCAAATGCTTCTAACAGAGGTTTAATCTGTAATATATAAAGTTTATAAATTAAAAAAATCTACTGGAGTTGTCATTCATAGTTGTACGAGCATTTCCAAATGCTTCTAACAGAGGTTTAATCTGTAATATATAATGTTTATAAATTAAAAAAATCTACTGGAGTTGTCATTCATAGTTGAACGAGCATTTCCAAATGCTTCTAACAGAGGTTTAATCTGTAATATATAATGTTTATGAATTAAAAAAATCTACTGGAGTTGTCATTCTAAAGTGTTAAATAATGGAGTTTGTCAGTTTACTACATAATCAATATCCCTTAAACTTTGTGCGGAAGGTTTTTGAAAATGTTTATGTCAAGGTTTCTAGGAGTAACATCATTTTTACAGAAGGTTTTTGAAAATGTTTATGTCAAGGTTTCTAGGAGTAACATCATTTTTACAGAAGGTTTTTGAAAAATGTTTATGTCAAGGTTTCCAGGGGTAACATCATTTTATGGGAAGGTTTTAGAAAATGCTTTTCAAAGTTTCCAGGAGTAACATCATCTTTAGGGGAAGGTTTTGGAAAATGTTTGTCAAAGTTTCCAGGAGTAACGTCATTTTTACTGGAAAACGTAATCTGAAGTTATTCTGTCACCAATGGAAATAATTGATCTGCAGAAACATTATGATGCATCATGTGGCACACTAGCGAACCCCATTACAGTGTCTATATAAGTTAAACCATAATAGTATATTTTGTCGATATGTTTATTGTAGTTGCAGACCGGTTAAGGGAGGGAAGGTCAAATTTTGCTGGTTCATTTTTCCCTTTCCTGTTTCTGGAATTTTTAAAGGATTTATTTAAAAAATATGAAAATAAAAAAAAAGAATAATATAACAATTATAGTTAATGTAAATTTGTATGAAATTTGGTATGTAACAGGAACAGGGAAGGGGAAAATGCAGTGACAAAACCAGTACTGGAAACCAGGACCTTCTCTGAGTTCTCAATGCAAGCTAGATGCTCTACCCATTTGGCTACCAAGCCATCTATCGAGCTTGATCCTTCCAGGGTTCTCTCTCATCTTTTTGTGAAAGAAGCTGGTACCCTTGCAATTGTGAAACTATTTATCATAATGGCAAAAACTGAAAAAATGAAAAAAATGATAGAAAACTTCCCAAATACTATTTTCAAGCTTAAATTGCAAAAATTTTGAAAATTAACAAAGACAATGTGAAAAAAAACCCATAAGTTTTGCATTGTAAATAAGGTAGAATATGATCGGCCCCAAAAAGGAACCTGCTTCACAGGTTAAGATAACCAACTGGTATCAGACAAGATCATAACATGAGTATATTTAAAAACAAAATTGTATCTCAGATCATTTGGCTATATAGAATTAATTCCTAGATTTTTATTCCTGCCCTCCCCACTTTTTTCGGCCTGCACCAGAATTTTTTATTTGATTTTTTTTCTTTGTGTTCTTTAATCAAGTGTCTTTCAGGCACTTTCTGTTGTCATCACTGCTATTTCTTTTCTTTTGAATCTGAAAATGAAAAATTAAAAATAAAAATACCCCCCCTTCCACCTCAATTTTGAAAGAGAAATTGATGAAAATCTAGGAATTACGTTTATATGGCCTCAATGTTTACCTTAATAATTTTATCGTGTAGATCTCCCGAGTCTTGTGGACACATGTGGATGAAGTGTTTAACCATGTGTTTTGTACTCTCAGTTTTCCCTGCACCCGATTCGCCACTGACCAATATAACCTGATTGCTATTGCTCTCTCGCATACAGCTGTAGGCTCTCGCTGCCACATGGAATATATGTGGCTTTGGACTGTTTGTAAAATTCTTCCAGTCATAGTCATCATGACACTGAAATAACAAGCAAATTCAGTGAATTAGGATCCCCGCCAGCAAGTTTTTTTGTTTGATTTGCACTTATGTTCAAAGGGTAATATTTTCACTAGCCTTGCTCATTTTCTATATCTTCCAGTTTGAGACTTTTGGCATGCATAGGACTATAAATGCCAAACGACCACATCACTGTTTGCATATTAAAATGGGCCATGCAAATTCCCAGGGAACTATAACATAGGCGTAGGAGCAGGGGGGGCCAGCGGGGGCCGGGCCCCCCCAATGTCAGAGAAGGGGGGGGCCAGGCCCCTGCAATATTTTGTGTGAAATTTTGTATCATGCTAAAAAATAGAAAAAAAAACCCCAAAAAACCAAGAGCTTTAACAGGAAATGTCCATCTGGTAACCAATCAATTATCAATTTCATCATTATACTTGTAAAAAAAGCGTCAAAATTTCCCGGGGTACCCCCATATCTAGTGGCGGATTCAGCGGGGGGCGTACCCCTCCCCCTTTTGTCGCATATAATACATATTGTTCAGCTCAGATTGCACCAGAATTCAGGATTTTGCACCACTTTTTTGAAAATTTTCCGGGGGAGCATGCCCCCGAACCCCCTAGAAGGTTCGAGCCTTCGGCTTTCACATTATACGCCCCCTTTCTAAAATTCTGGATCATCACCAATGAGAGAGATTGATTATGGAACTTGTGTCATACGGTTATTTTATATAATCTTGCCTTGATATCACAGTATTTTTACCTATCAAAACGATGCACAATACATTGAAAATGCGTCTAAAGAGGACTTAGTTTTGAAAAGGACCCCCACCAATGCGAGGGGTTTAGCACCCCTCTCATACTCTCCCCGCCTCGTGCCTCTGGCACGAGGTCGTACCTGCGGCACGACATAGACATAGCTTCGGTTTGGCCCCCCAATATTAAAAACCTTCCTACGCCTATGTATAACCTGGTAAACAAAATGACTGCCTCCATGACCCCAGGTGGTTTATTTCTTGGGCATCGAACTATTAACTGGCCAAGATGACCATGTATGATTTAGTAACAAAATACAACAATAACAAAAAAAAATTGTCTATCAGACTTTTTTGGTCTTAAATAAGTCGCCCAAGCTGCTCCTGTAGTTATATTATTGAATTGGGATTTTGTCACAGGACAGTGAAAAGGCGGTGTCAAACCGAGACTTGACTGAGACCACTCCAAATAATAAGAGTCGTTGTCACTCTTAATATTTGGGTACAAAGGCTTTTTAGCAAGATCCTGGGTCTTAACCACGTGAACAACCTTGTGTTTAAAACATCCTTCCATAATTTATGTAAAAGGCATACCACGATAAGCTTGTAAAATATCAAACCAGTCTACTTCAGCCTCTCTGTTGGTGAAATGCTGGCCTTCCAGGAAGAATGTCGTGTATCAAATTTTAGGAATTCAAAACCGGTAAACGATTTAGACACATTCCGGAAATCGCCAGACAATTAAACGAGTATTATCAATAACATCAAATAACGTAAAATTTTACCCTATTGATTTGTACAATCATGGCTGGGTATGTTCAATATAATTACATATACTACAGTTTTAATTTTACAGCACTAGTTGGCCGTTTTGGAAGACAATTCCCCATCAGTAATGTTTGGACCAAAATTGTGAAACCCTGAAACATTGTTCAAGGTGTTGAAAAACATCCAAAGGACCAACATATATTTAACCATACCGTGCTTAGTTTTTGAGGTTTTTGGTAAATAATTTATGCAGTTGCTTACCTGATCTGTGTATAAAGGTAACGGTTTATATGGGTTTAGTACTATCAGAATGCCACCACAGTTTGTCTGAAATAAATAATTACATCAATCAATCAATCAATCAATCAATCAATAGTAAGTCGAACCTGCCTTAAAGGTTACCTCTATATAAAGGTCACCTGCTTTTAAAGGCCAGTGAAATTTTTTCCAATTTTGTTATTCATTCATGTTATTTGAACCTGTATATAAGGTTTACCTGCCAATAAAGACCACTTTTACAGCATCCCTTGAATGGTCATTATAGACAGGTTTGACATTTTGTACAAATGGATAAATAAATAAATAAATAAATAAATAAATAAATGTTTGATGTTGCCATTCTTTTAAAAAAAATTTCAGTTGATCAAAGGTTTAAACATTAAACTGTTAAAACTATTATATACTTCGACATTTTGACAATGCCAATAAAGACTGTGTCTTAAGCTCTTTTCGTTCTGTATAAATGAATAAATATAAATAAATAAATAATTGTTTGATGTTGCCATTCTTTTAATTTTTTTCAGTTTATCAAAGGTTTAAACATTAAAACTATCATATACTTCGACATTTTGACAATGCCAATAATGACTGTGTCTTTAAAAGCTCTATAATTAAATTTTAATACTATCCAGTGTTGTAAATTTTTTGTATCTATGATCCCATAGACAGAATTTTTTGACGTCATATTGTGCAGAGTTACCGGCGGTTGCCATTGGCAATCAGCTGTGTTCCGCTTTTAGATTAATGCGCCATTTTTTGTTTTAATGCGCTGGTTTTTTTGTTTCATGTGTATAATTTAAAGATTACATGAATGTTATGAATATTGAACTTATTTTTGAATTTAATTATAAGGAATGATTGTAATTTTTTTTCTATCTATGGGGTCATAGACAAAATTATTTGGTGCACGCGGCATAAAACCGCGAAGCGGTTTATGCATACGCGTGCACCAAATAATTTTGTCTATGACCCCATAGATAGAAAAAAATTACAATCATTCCTTAATTACTAATACAATTGACGTATCGCCGGCCATGTCTATTATGTTCCGACCACCATCACGGTATCAAAGCAGCGTCAAGGCAACTAATGACGTACTCAATTTAGTGTCAGCGACTTCATTAAATGGCACAATTCAGATAGAGTCTTCATTCTTTATATGTGCAAAACTCCGACGTATTTTTTTTTAATCTAATCAAGGATAAATGACATTAAGATATTTATCAAAGTTATGGTTATTAAGGGACAGAATACCACCGACCTTTAGTAACAGAACTCCCAACTCTCTCACACTCTTTTGAACCACTGCGATAGCTCAGTTGGTAGAGTGCTCGCTCCGTAAGTGGGAGGTTGTGGGTTCGAACCCCGGTCGGGTCTGGCCCAAGACTTGAAAGTGGGTAGTGACTGTTCTTTCGACAAGCATTCGGCATTACGATATGAAAGTCACGGTTCTTTCGGATGAGAAGGTCCCGTGTCTTGGTAGGCTTGGCACGCTAAAGAACCATGCTGTATAATGCCATAAGCGCAACGCACAGGCAAAATTTCTGCACCTTCGCCTATAGCTGGCGACGTCTCGATATAAGTGAAATATTATTGACTGGGACGTTAAACACCATTACTCACTCACTCTCACTCTTTTGGGTTTGTCTCGAACGGTATTCGAATCTAGGCGATGACATGGACTTCGATTCGTATGCTCTCGCTTTGACCAGTCGGCCACCGAGACACTTTTTTTGGAATTAGGATTAGTTAAATATTCCGTTTGTTAAATTTGAAAATGTAATTTTTAAATTTTGTATTTTCATTACGACTCCTTAAAGTCGTATTGGGAAGTAAATATTTCATGTACACAGTTAGTAGTTTTTACATATGACAAGATGGATATAATCTGCATGATGTCATGATCACGAACTTCGTTAATTAAAAAATATATCTGTTCTGCAAGGTAGATCTTAATTCGACTTCCTGATTGGGTTATAAGTCAGTGTTTAATGGTAAAGCAAAAAATTATAATATAGTATATTAGTGAAGAAATTAAACTAAAATCTTTTTAAAAAGTCTTTTTTTTAATTCAAAATCGTACATACAATTTTAAAAAAGCGTATGTTCCATTTTAAAAATCGTACGTACGAATAAAAAAATCGTAGCTACGAATTTCAAAATCGTACATACGAATTTTAAAAGTCGTTTATACGATTTAAAAAGTCGTATATACGAATAAAAAAATCGTAGCTACGAATTTAAAAATAAAATTAACATTTCTTTTTTAATGGAATAATGAAAGAATAGGCAATTTTTACACGTAATACAATTCGCTACATGTTTCCAAAGAAAATGTCTGACTAATAAAAAGCTTAAAACAAAGGAGAAAAATATATATATATGGTCAAACCACTATAAGACAAAACTCCTTTTTTCTTGTTTTATTAGTCTATTATTATTATTATTATTATTATTATTATTATTATTATTATTATTATTATTATTATTGTTGTTGTTGTTGTTGTTGTTGAAGATTATAACTATTATTATTATAATTGAAAATAACATATATTTGGAAACTTCTTAATTTTTGAAATTCATTCATCAGGATAGAGTTCACTCTTGTTACAGAATTCTGGATTTTGTATATGGGAATCTCCGTGTCTGTCCGTCTGGTTGTCCATCCCAATATCGTGTCCGCTCCATATATTTTATATCTATGGATGAGTTTTGATCAAACTTGGCACAAATGTAAACCAACATAAGCCGATGTGTTACATACCAAATTTATTTTCATAAGTCAAAGTTCAAGGTCAGGAGGTCAATAGTTGGTTTTCTTTTAGGGGGATATTTGGCTCTCAAGAAACAGTTCTAGTGTTCTGTTGATTTTAACGTATTTTTTAATTACAAAATTGTTACACCCCCACCCCCGTATGGTTCCAGTAGGTAAAATCTTGGTAGATTTGAAACATCACCGATTTACAGTGCTTGGGGTAAAGACATTGATGCCAGTGAATGTTTGTTCCGAGGTGAGTTTTAAACACCTTTAATTCAAAATTCAATGAAGTCTTTCTTAGTTCCCTTTTATTCGGATTTATAAAGATATGATGAATTAAAGTATTGATAAGTCAAGAGTTCAATGAAACCTGTTTTAATTTAAACTTCAGTACTACTTTTAATTGATATTTTAAAACAATGTTCAGGGTTTTTGTTTGTTTGTTTATAATAGGGTTCAGCCCAGGCTTCTGTTGTTTGAGATAGAATTCAGATACACTTCTTTTTTTAAAAGATTTGTTGTGTTATTATTATAAATTATTTTTATGTTCCATGAACTTGTTAATCCGGCATAGATAACATTACAGTGCTTGGGGTAAAGGCATTGATGCCAGTGAATGTTTGTACCGAGATGAGTTTTAAACTCCTTTAATTCAAAATTCAATGAAGTCCTACTTTTTTCCTTTTATTCGCATTTATAAAGATTTGATGAATTGATAAGATTTTAATGAAACCTATTTTAATTTAAACTTCAGTACTACTTTTAATTGATATTTTAAAACAATGTTCAGGGTTTTTGTTTGTTTGTTTGTAATAGGGTTCAGTCCAGGCTTCTGTTGTTTGAGATAGAATTCAGATACACTTCTTTTTTTAAAAGATTTGTTGTGTTATTATTATAAATTATTTTTACGTTCCATGAACTTGTTAATCCGGCATAGATAACATAAATAAAAACATAAATTCGTGTATGATCAAGATGACAAAACCATCATGTTTTCTTAATAAAAGTTGGAGAGTACTAGACTACGATTAGACTTTCTGTAATTATATCGATATTGGGCGGAAATAAAAACGGTGAATTAGGACAGTTGTGATCCTAAAATGCACTTTAAAGTCACACTTAATGAAAATTTTAGAGAGATGGTGGACGGCTCCTAGAGTATACTCACAACACTACTGCACACATTTTTGCCATTATATACAGTACACGTCCAAAGTCAGGGACCATACAACTGGGCACCCTTTTATCATTATATACAATGCCCTTCCAAAGTCAGGGACCACACAACTGGGCACCCTTTTATCATTATATACAGTACCCGTCCAAAGTCAGGAACCACACAACTGGGCACCCTTTTATCATTATATACAATGCCCGTCCAAAGTCAGGAACCACACAACTGGGCACCCTTTTATCATTATATACAATGCCCGTCCAAAGTCAGGAACCACACAACTGGGCACCCTTTTATCATTATATACAGTACCCGTCCAAAGTCAGGAACCACACAACTGGGCACCCGTTTATCATTATATACAGTGTCCGTCCAAAGTCAGGGACCACACAACTGGGCACCCTTTTATCATTATATACAGTGTTCGTCTAAAGTCAGGGACCACACAACTGGGCACCGTTTTAACATTATATACAGTGCCCGTCCAAAGTCAGGGACCACACACCTGGGCACCCTTTTATCATTATATACAGTGCCCGTCCAAAGTCAGGGACCACACAACTGGGCACCCTTTTATCATTATATACAGTGCCCGCCCAAAGTCAGACACAGCACCGCCGGTCAACCATTTGTCATTGTAACCAGTGTCCTCAAATGTCATTGTAACCAGTGTCCTCAAAATCTAGACACAATACCAATCATTTGTTATTATAAATAGTGCCCGTCCAAAGCCAGACACAACACTGCTGGGCAACCGTTTGTCATTACAAACTGTGCCCGTCTAAAGCCAGACAGACCACTGCGGTAGCTCAGTTGGTAGAGTGCTCGCTCCGTAAGTGGGAGGTCGTGGGTTCGATCGCCGGCCGGGTCTGACCCAAGACTTGAAAGTGGGTAGTGACTGTTCTTTCGCCAAGCACTCGGCATTACGAAATGAAAGTCACGGTTCTTTTGGAAGGGAGCTTAAAATAAACGATGTCCCGTGTCAGGGTGGGCTTGGTACGCTAAAGAACCCTGCTGTATAATGCCAACGCAACGCACAGACAAAATTTCTGCACCTTCGCCTATAGCTGGCGACGTCTCGATATAAGTGAAATATTCTTGACTAGGACGTTAAACACCATTACTCAACTCAACTCAACTCTAAAGCCAGACACGTCACCGCTGGGCAACCATGTATCATTATATACAGTGCCCGTCTAAAGCCAGACACAACGCCACTGGACAACCATTTCTCATTATAAAAAAGGGTCCACCCAAAGCTAGACACAACACTGCTATCTATCTATCTATCTATCTATCTATCTATCTATCTATCTATCTATCTATCTATCTATCGCTATCTATCTATCTATCTATCTATCGCTATCTATCTATCTATCTATCTATCTATCTATCTATCTATCTATCTATCTATCTATCTATCTATCGCTATCTATCTATCTATCTATCTATCTATCTATCTATCTATCTATCTATCGCTATCTATCTATCTATCTATCTATCTATCTATCTATCTGTCTGTCTGTCTGTCTGTCTTGCTGTCCGTCCACCTATCTATCTATCTATCTATCTATCTATCTATCTATCTATCTATCTATCTATCTGTCTGTCTGGCCGTCCATCTATCTATCTATCTATCTATCTATCTATCTATCTGTCTGTCTGGCCGTCCATCTATCTATCTATCTATCTATCTATCTATCTATCTATCTATCTATCTGTCTGTCTGTCTGTCTGTCTGTCTGTCTGTCTGTCTGTCTGTCTGTCTGTCTGGCCGTCCATCTATCTATCTATCTATCTATCTATCTATCTATCTATCTATTTGTCTATCTATCTATCTATCTATCTATCTATCTATCTATCTATCTATCTCATAAATAAATCACATTATATACTTACATATATCTGGTCTCTATAGTAACGGTCTCGTAATATTCCCAGTATATTATCACTGGTCAGTTGGTCAAGTTGAGACAAATCACTCCATTGGTCATCGTCTCTATTGCCACTGGACGACGCCATTTTCATAAAAGCCTTAACTCAACTTCCCAGGAAGTGTCACTAAACTTTAAACATTACAATCCAGTAAATTCTTGGAAATCTTTTAAAACGAAATCTGCCAGAAAATGCTGAATTCTTTTTACAAAAAATTTTGAGCAACAAAATCTAAAACCTAATTCTTTTTAACTGAACATTTTAAAACTATGTTCTTCCTGAATTTAGTTGATCCGAAATTTCAACAATAATTAATGTTAATCTTTGACAAACATTTGTCTTTTATATATTTAATATGCAAACCAACTTAATTAAATATATGCATTGAAGACGCAATTCGTTCATACAGTACAGGCCTGTCCAAATTTTAACACTATTCTAACTAATTAGTACCGATTCGGCAGCTCATCTCAGCTATATCGTGACAGCTTATCGTCAGCTGTCTTCTATCTCTCGACAGCCTTTCGACCATTAGATATCCATATACAGTCCAACCTGTGTTAAAGGCCACCTTTATATAAGGGCCACCTGTCTATAAAGGGCACTTTCAATTCCTCCCAAGCCATTTTACTCTTTTTTTAACCTCTATATAAGGGCCAATGTTCAACTGAGCCAGAGGCCACCCTATTTTTGTACAAAATGGCTCATGAACCTGTCTATGAAGGCCACTTTTTATTCGTATTTTGGGGATAAGTTTTGTTATAGTTTCTAAAAATTTGTGCAAAAATGTTAAGCCATGTAGTTTTTTAAAAATCTTGAAGCTAAAATTAGATTTTAAACATTGATTATTAAACTTTAAACCATTGATCATTAAACTTAGTACATGTAACCAAATCTGTATGTTGATAAGAAAAGAATTTTTAAAAAGTATATTTTTGAAACTTTTTTATAAACTTAAAAAAATTCTTAAGTCATTTATCCTCATGTCAACAAATGAAGCCATAAAGCACTAAGGATAGATTATTACTCATTATTAATTATGATACATAGACTATTTTCTATTGTTTTCATTACTGGCTCCTACCTATCAAAGAAAACATGTCTTTATTTATGATATGTGAATACACTTGCTGATTTTTAAGTTTTTTTTCTCCAAAGATTGATAAATAGTGTGGTCAGAAGATTTTTCTTTAATTGCTTTCAAAGAAATTATGCTGTTAAATTAGCTAGTGCCTTTTTTGTAACAGAAATTTTAACAAATACAATAAATAAATAAAGAAGAACTGCTCACTATTTTTCCAGCTAATATTTATATTGATGTCATAACTGGATTTACAAACCTCTATATAAAGGCCACCTGTCCATAAGGGCCACTTTTGCAACTTCCCCCGAGTAGCCCTTATAGACAGGTTAGACTGTATCTCAGTCACTCGGTAGCCGAGTTTGGACTTCTTTTCGCTACTTCCATGTTAAATTTTCGACAAGTTTGTACCGTACATATATATCAGTCATGTGCAGCATAAAACACATACACACAGAAGACTCAATGCAATTGGTGTTTATTAAAATTGGACGCTATTGTTTGTAAATTGTTGTAACCGTTCTCCCGGATTGAACCTTGCTATGTATTTGTTATGAAAAAAAACATTATATAAGAAGATAATATCTCAAACTATAGATAGAATTAATCCAAGTTTGACAAGCGTTACACCACCATTATTACTCCTATTCTGTTCATGTTAATCAGTGGCGTAGCCATGCAAGCCTGATGCCAAAGACACAACAAGTACCGTACAGACGCATTCACGCTAGGGGGTCCGGGGTATGCTCCGCCGGAAAATTTTGAAGAAAAAAATTGAGCAATTTGTTCTTTATCTTATTATTCATCGACGTCTTTGTTCTATTTTTTCTGCATTTTAAACTTGTGACAATAAATGAGTTAAAGGAAAATTAAAAATAGTTTATATTCACAGCTGTGTCATATATCATTTTAAACATTTAATCATAAAACACATTCAATTTTTTAAAATATATTTTATGATTTAATTAAAAAAAGGTATATGGCAGCTGAAAAAAGCAGTCCACTTGGTATATTATTCTATTTTATTCTGTTCCGATTCATATTCAATTTCAATTCACTTTATTCACTCAAGCCCACAGGAGGTGGTACATGAGGTAATATATGCACAAAAATACAAGAATGCGCATGCCTTATAAAATACAACATATTTTTTTTTACATCAATATAACATAATTCCATTACATAAAGGAACTCGATTTAAAGTTAAACACAACTGTCTAAGCGGGAAAGTTAAAAATTGTTTACCCAAGATTAAGGTGCCATTTAATGGGCTACAAAATGCTTTCATCCTTTATATCTGCAGTACGGTAATTTGAGCTGGGCTTGGGCTCACATTCATTCGAAGTAAATATTCGGCGAACATATTGGTTTACCATTACTAGAGCGAGATGAAATTTCAGTTTTTATTTGTTGACAATGGCATATTGAATGAATTTTAAAACAAACATTAACTAAAAATTGGGTTCAAACCCCGACCGGGTCTGACCCAAGACTTGAAAGTGAGTATTGGCTGTTCTTTCGCCAAGCACCCGGCATTACGAAATGAAAGTCACGGTTCTTTCGAATGGGAACCTAAAATAAACGAATTACCGTGTGTTGGTGTGCTTGGTACGCTAAAGAACCCTGCTGTATAATGCCATTAGCGCAACGCACAGGAAATTTTTTTGTACTTTCGCCTATAGCTTGTGATGTCTTGATATAAGTGAAATATTCTTGACTTAGACGTTAAACACTATAACCCAACTCTTCATTGTTACGATATTGTTATAGAAATGGATAATATACAGCGACCAAACGGGGATTCGAACCCGGGACTTTCCCAATATCAATATCATAGCAATTGCCGTGCTTATTTCCGCCACTACCACTTTGCGTTAAACTTTAGACAGATCTGTGATTTATATGCCACTACTATTTTGCGTTAGCCGAGTGTTAAACTTTAGACAAGTCTGTGATTCATCTGTTTTGTTAGTTTGACTAAGAGTTATTGCATATAGAGTAGCGTGGATTAATATTGTGTTATGTTATTGTCATTTGCATTATCGCTCCTTTGCCTATTCAGCCTGAACGCGAAGGACCGAACGGATTTTGCGTTTCTCTGAGCCAAAAAATTGGTTTGTCAAAATTTTAGGTTTTTGTTGCTATTGTATCCTTATTCACATCCACGAAAAACAGAAAAAAAAATTAATTTCAGTTTAAATTGTGTTTAAGTATGTGTACGCCATGCCCAGACTTGATGCAAATGCCCGAAATCAAGCCGTTGGAATGTTGGAGGCTGGTGCAGCTCGTAGTGTTGTTGCAAGGCGATTTGGAGTTCACAGAAACACTATTAATGCTTTATGGAATGCTTTATATAACACCAGGGACGGACCTAGATCAAGCCTCCCGCGTGTGACGTCAGTGCGGCAGGATAATTTTATTAGGGTGCAGCATCTAAGGAATCGTTTTCAAACTGCGAGTTTTACGGCGAGAAACATTCCTGGTTTTCGCAGAATAAGTCCAAGAACCGTCAGGAACCGTTTACGTGAACGCCGCATTCATCCAAGACGTCCAGCTATTCGCCCAGTTCTCCAACAACGTCATCGAGTTGCTCGTCTTGATTGGTGCAGAAGACATCTACGCTTTACTAGACGTGATGGGAGACGTATTTTATTTACTGATGAATCTAGGTTTCATTTGGACAGTAGTGATGGCCGATCTAGGGTTTATCGTCGTGTCGGAGAACGTTTTCTTGCACCCCAGATAGAAAAATCCATAAAAATAGAGGTGCAAGATATTTCCATCTTGCACCCCCCCCTGTGCAAGATAGCCTACACGCAGTTTTTCCCACAAAATTTTATCAACAAAATCAGAGGCGTATCGAAAGTTGAAATTGATTTAAAATTAAAAAATTGTACTTTCTGATGCAAGAAATAGAATCAATCACTACTTGTAGCGCCAGATAAGGAAATCTCAACCCTCTTTCTAATATATTTGGTCCAGAACTCGGCAAGCCTCGTTCTGGACCAAATATAATAGAACTTGGGTTGAGATTTCCCTATCTAGCATCACAAGTAGTGATAGATTCTATTAATCAAGACAATTGTGTTGTGTAACGTCGACCATTCGGTGGAGGAAGCGTAATGGTCTGGGGCGGAATGACGGCCAATGGTAGAACTGCTTTAACGGTTATTGATGGGTCGTTGACTGCTGCACGTTAACGCTATGAATATTGCAAAGTCATATTGTTCCATTTGTTCAGCAACATGACGTTACGCTGCAACATGACAATGCTAGACCCCATGTCGCACGTATTGTAAATGGTTATTTAACTCAACAGAATGTGAATGTGCTACCCTGGCCAGCATTATCACCTGATCTATCGCCGAAAGAGCACGTTTGTGATGAAATTGAACGTCGTCTACGACAGTTAAAAAATCAGCCGTTGACGTTGGATCAACTTTCACGTACATTAAATTGATATCTGGAACACGATTCCCCAGGCATTTTTTAAATTGTCGAGTTTTCAAAAACCTCGTATTTCTTTAACTAACTCAGCCCTCTTTGCACTGCTCTATGATGTTGACTATCTTAATATCTTTTCATTTTTTAAAAATTAATTCGTTATACAAGGTGTAAGCTTTTTTCCCCAACACGTGTATTTTTGCACAATTTTCTTTAAAAAATGCAACAAATATTTTATAAACTCTTAAATTATCAATTCCTGCTTTATTTTTATTCATAAATCTTCACTCTTGTGTAGGTAATTTCTTAATTATATCCCTCTTTCACGGATTTCAACCAAACGGTTTTCACTTGAATTTTCCTACTTACATTACCCTTAATTCAGAACCAGTCATGTCGTCTTCTTATAATTCACAATCAGTACTTAACTAAACCAAGTGAATCAGAAAATAAATTAGACATTCTTATAATTTAAAGTCAAGTCAAGATGTTTGAATCAAAACTAGATAAACTTAAATCTGATTTAATGACAAACGTCGATGAAAAGGTACGGGCTTTAAGAGATGAATTAACAATTGACCTTGGACGTGAATCAAATCTTATATATCCCAGCTACTGACAACAGTTCAGTCAATGCATATCTCGAAGGCAGACCTGTAATTGCTAATCCGAATAACGGTACGGAAAATAATATGGACTGGTCGGAAACACAAGGCGATCCTCTCGACAACCCCGACATCACGATTATAGCTAGCTGTATTCCTTTGTCTCAACCAGACAATTTGGTACAAACAGCCCAAAACTTGATATCCGCGCTTGGTGAAAATGTTGCTTCTAGAGTAAGAATAACTTCCCAAAAAAGACTAACATCAAGAATAAACTTCAAATCGGGACTTGTAAACATAAGTTTTCAAAATAGAGAAGAAAATGTTGCTGTTTTAAAAAATAAAAGAAAACTTATGAACCACGAAGAATACAAAAATATATTTATCAGGAGTAGCAAGTCCAGGCTTGAACGACTTATTGAAACAAATGCGCGAGCTGTACTGCGTAATTTACCTCAAGGGAGATCACTCCATGTAGATGCAAACGGTAGAATAAAACCACGTAACGAACTGAATACACAAAATCGTGATGGACAGGCATAGCATAATGGCCGGCCCATTGATTCGATTAAAATTGGACAATTTAATGTTTGTGGATGGACACAAGAAAATAATAAACTTAGAAAGAGCATTATTTATGTTGTCAATTGCGATATAATTTCGGTTAACGAAACACACCCAGGGCCGTAACTAGGATTGATTTGTGGGCGAGGCAAGCCGGACGCATCAAAGGTGTCGACCTAGGGGGTCCGGGGTATCCCCCCCCCCCCGAAAATTTTTGATATTTTTGACACAAAATCCTGTGTCCTTCAATTGAAATGCAAAATTTGCTTCGAAAAATGTACAACATTTTGATTACGTCGTTGGCCCTTATATATTTAGTGACTCACTGGATTAACAATCCCCAAGGAAACCGGAAATGATAATCTTTCAGAAATTATTATGGTTCATATTGAATAATTCTGTAAAGCAGAAAGACAGACAGACAGACAGTCGGATGCAACAAAAACTATTTAACCTGTTCTGCAAGTGGGAACTATCACTAGCTTCAGGATTGATATTTCCACGAGCAGAATCCGATAGTGTGCATGTAGTTGCAGGTTCTGAGTGTTTCGTAAAGAAATTGTCGAGTTTAGATTGCTTTGACAGTGCCATATTTTCACAAATGATGTGCAAATTGGAAGTCGCAATTTGTGTATAAAATTCGAAACGAGACAGTTCTAAGTAAACACAAAAAGATCTGGAAAGATAGTTCATAGCGGGCAAAAAGAAAACCGTTATAATTGTAGTTTTACCTGTTAAGCTTCGTCAACAAAGATTTACAAATTAACACACTCCTAGGTTTTTATCAGTAATTTATTTGGATATTTTGGATTTAATTACCCAAATTTGGAAATATCCTGAACTGCCTCGTCTGCCTCTGTAGTAGTTACGGCCCTTTCAGAAAACAATAAAATAACTGTACCCGGGTATCAGTGGGTTGGGTTTAATCGACAGCATATTCACATTAACGCACCTAAAGCGTCAGGTGGTGTCGGGTTGTTAATAAAAGACTGGTTATATAACTATTTTATTGTGTCTATAGTTGATAAATCTGTTGATGGTATATTGGGAGTAAAATTTACCAGTATACAAACAGAATTTGACTTTATTGTTTTTTTTCTTGTTATTTACCGCCTGAAAATTCCAATAGAGGTCGCGATGCACCAAGTTACTATGCTCACATATTAACTCAAATATATCTTCACAGTGATTGCGATGGTGTGTATTTAGCTGGAGGTTTCAATTCACGAATTGGATCATTATCAGACACTTTAGATACAATAGACCTCATACCTGAAGCAGAAAAAAATATTAGAAATCTTAAAATATAATTGTCTAATCTAATTAGAAATTGACCAAACCTAGCCTCTACAGACACATATAGTTAATAATAATATTCACCATCAAAAACATTTATTTATTTATTTCAAATATTTAATTATTTATTTCAAATAATAAATTGTTTATTTCATATATTCATTTGTTCTTCAAAGATTTTTTCTCCAAATATTTATTTATTTATTTATGTATTTATTATTTATTTGCATTGTTAACACTTTATAATAAAATATTTAATTTTGAACTTAAATTATTCGGTACCAATTATTCAGCACTGCAAAACAATTATGCTGAAAAAGACTATAGCAAAAACGTTCCAGGTGAAATCTTAAATGTTTATTTAACAATGTTGGCCAAGTGGGAAAAGAAAATGTTAAAATGTTGGCTAAGTGGAAAGACACCATCCAGTTTTGTTCTTCATTTTAAAAAATCTTTTAGTGTTGTTTTTGTGCCATTAAAATTTCCCTTATGTAGTGAGATTTATGGTATTTGGGAATAATAATAATTATTATTATTATTGTTTGTTTAAAATATTCTCTACTTTTTTTATTTATTTGTAATTGAATTAAGATCTTTTTTATTCATAACCTGCTTATTATATTGAAAAGTTCTCTCTTTTTCACAAACTGAAAATGTGAATGCTTAAAAAATTTTGATTATATCATTACTATAAAATTTTTGTGTAATTAGTGAAAGCGTGACGGAACAGGATTAATACCAATAACCCTACTGCTATGTTACCAATTAAGTCCCCTTAGTTATTTATATGCACCAGTATAATTCAAAATCATTCAATAAGTCCTATGGTGCATAATTTTATCATAACCTTTCTCACTATTTTTATTAGTCTAAATTTGCCTATAAAGTATGACATTTATCTATTAATATAGTATTTTAAGGTCTAAGTTATAAAAATGCGTATAACACAGTGATTCCTATATACTATCCCTTGGATATAGATCTATGGGCTGTCATTAATACACACTCTCTCTCACTCTCTCTCACTGGTTGCAGTTATATAGCTATAATTACTACAAGGTATGTATTGTATATTCACGGGTGGGTTTTACTCTCTGGTTCTGAAAGTAGAAGTTTTCTACTGTATTTGAACCAATTTTTCTGGGTTTGTTTTTACTGGGATTTTTCCACAGAAGATATTATTTTTTCTGTCTTCCAACTCTTGCCTCATTTCACCTTTCAATTTTCACTACCTTTACTTCCCTACCCTTAACTAAAATGCCCCATTTTATAAGCTTACCTGTTCGTCACATTTCCCCGAAACGCTTATTTCCATTCTTCGAATAATATTTTACAATAAATGCTATTTCATCTAGTCTCTTTTTGTTTATTTCTTAAGTACCTGTTGAGAGATCTATTGAGACTGGAGAGTGAACGCTCTATCCAGTGAAATAAGAACATTTTTCAAGCATAATTTTACATGCTTTTGACAATAAGTTTCCCTGGATAGAAACTTCGTTTGCCTAAAACTCAACCTGAAACCAGAAAATATTCCCTCAAAGAATCCAGGGACAAGGAAGCGTCTCATATAGATTAAAAAAGTAGAATTGAACACATTTAATTCTTGTTAAATTGTTTGTTTGATGCTTGTATCATTTGTATTAATGTCATTTTATTTTGAAACAGACTTTAGTTTACCTGTAATTATTTTCTATTGTTCTCTCTATGGTCCACAACCATGTTCCAGTCTCACTTAGCATACATAAAAATCCTACATTTTTACCTTGAAATTCCAAATGTATGCTAAGTGAGACTACAGGAAGTACCAGTTTAATTAATAATAATATTTAAACATATTAGAACATACTAGATCATATTTGGCATTTTATTTTCACCAATTTTCTGACTACTATATGACAAAAAATTATTTTCTGAAATGACTACTCATTCCGCACTTTAAAAATCAACATTGGTTAATGGTTTCAAACCAAAGGAAATACAAGTATATTTTTCTTTTGTTGGTGATTAAAAAATATTACATAAATATATTTAGAGTTGAAAAATACATTTATAATTTTATGTGTATATATGCACCTTTCTCTGTTCTGTCCTGACCTGACCGGCTTAGCTTCCCTTCAGAGACCAGTGTTGTCTGCAATGGCACTTGTCTTGCCTCTTCATACATTATCATTTCATGTATATTCAATAAAAAAAGATTTGGTTTATTGTTCTTTCAATAATTAATTTAATTCATGCTTTTATCTTCAACAATCAAAGTAGATTGCATTGTTTTGCATTAGCATACATGTAGATTGTAAAATTACCTTCAGTCAAAGATCAGAAACTTCTGAAAATAGCCTGAGCCCAGTGAAATGCACATACTTTAATCTCGACTGTTGGCAACACATTTCTAACAGCCTTCCATACCCCTTTCTCAAAGTCTAACACAATCCGCTGCACTTTTGGGGTAGTAGGCAGTGCCTTAAGTAAGGCCTCCATTACCTAAAATAGAAGTTTAGACAATACTTACGTTATCAATTTTATATGTTTTCAATTAAATCTTGTACAGATATGAAATTAGAAAATGGTTTATTCAAATACATGGTGATTACTCTAGTTAGTTAATTTTTTTCAATGATATGCTATATTTCTACAATGAATTACAATGTTACAACTTTTGCTTTTCATTTGTGTCATATCTCCCAATTACCTTCTTATAATCAACTGTTATTCTACGTGACATAAAGCAGAAAACTACAAGTACCATCTTCATATCACAGCCCTGCCGTATAAAAGAGTGCCAGGAAAGTAGTTGATAGAAGGGGTCTTTCATAACCTAAAAAAGAAATTTAAAAATACTGTAAAAATAATACAGAATACAGAAAGTAAATTAATTTTACTACTTTTCATTTATATCTTATTTTTATTTCACTATATTTTATTTCACATACATGTATTTCTGTTTATTACTGAAATGTTGTGTTATTTAAAAAAACACGCTATCGGTTCCAAATCTGACATAGCTGACAGTTAGTTCCCATCATTCCACAACTTTTGAACACATTGTTCATGATTCCAATGACGTATTAACAAAACGATAGCCAATTTTGGTTTTAAACAGTATTTCTGTTTATTACTGAAATGTTGTGTTATTTCAAAAAACACGCTATCGGTTCCAAATCTGACATAGCTGACAGTTAGTTCCCATCATTCCACAACTTTTGAACACATTGTTCATGATTCCAACGACGTATTAACAAAACGATAGCCAATTTTGGTTTTGAGCTGATATGTTTATTATTGCTTAAAACCAAAAATTGTGTTATTTCTAAAAACACGCTCTCGGTTCAAAATCTGACATGACCGGCTGTTAATTCCCATCATTCCACAACTTTTGAACACATTGTTCATGATTCCAATGACGTATTAACAAAACGATAGCCAATTTTGGTTTTAAACAGTACATGTGTATTAAGCCAAAATGATGTAATATGTGCAATACTTACTTTAAATGTGCCATCCATAAACCATTGTTTAGATCTAGCAAGGAGTTTTAATTGTTCCGGTGTGGAAAAAAGGATGTATCTCTGATCTTTGTATCTGATATCTTTAACCAAGAAGTTTGCTGGAATGAAATCTGTAGCAAGCTGCAAAATAAAATATTTTATAAAATGTGTTAAAATTATAACAACTAACAAAACATTAAACATATATAATATATTTCCTAAATGTACACATCTGGTACATCAAAATTTATTATTATTGAAATTTTCAAGTAAAATGGGAGGATATGCTTCTTCATTCAAAGAAGCTCCCTTATCAAAACATTTATCAACAAGACAATATTGTTACCTTAAATGCAGTGTCTTTTGGTTCCTGTGGTCTCTGATGTTCCCTGACCCTGTTTGCTGTCCTGGTTAACAAACTAACTAACGGCCTACTGTCGGGCGGAAGGTTAAAGTCAGTCTTTTCTTGCATTACTCTTTCAAGCAAACTATAGTTGCTGCAGACTGGAATAAATTTGTCTTTGTCTGTTCTTTTACCTGCAAAATAATTTTGATATTTTTATTACATTTCATAAAATCAGAATAGTCTAGATCATAAAACAAATGTAATTTGAGCCGCATGAAATATGGAGAAATTTTATGTAAACTTTTCCTTTTTAAATAAATCTGTTTATTGAATTAGGGTTTCATTATGTTTTCTGCTTTGAGTAGACATATTTTTTAGTTTTCAGCAATAATGTCAAATTATATTTAAAATTTAATTAAATTTATAACATGCCTCCGTACGTATCTCTACAGCTTTGTGGATACCAGGTTGTGCTGTATGGATATGGTTAAGTCGTCCAGGTTTAAAAGACTGGCCACACTGTGATACAGATGCAGGACATCTGGTCTTCTTATTTCTGACAGAACACAACCAAAATGTAGTTTTCTCGCTTTCCTTCTGGAAATATCAAATGTAATTGTTTCAATTAAGCCACAATCGTTTCAATCAAGTTTTAAAGTTTAAATCATAACTTTTAATGTTGTGATAAATGGATCTCTGCAAATTTAGATCATTTATATAAAATTTTATATGTAAAATTTTCTTTTACTTATTTTTGAAAGAAATCTATTGACTAGATTTGATAACAATATTTTTTTTATTTTTAGCAATTACTTTCTGACATGACTGTTTATTATATTTTTACCCTAATTGTATAGGAATATCCTAAACTGCCACAAAGTTTCTCCTTGCCCTTGTTTGAACCACTGTCTATCATATAGTAGGTAACATTTTCTTCTTCCTCTTCAATAGTAGTTGGTAATTCATCAGAATCAATGTAACTGAAATTCAGAATTATATAAAAAATTTAATCATTAACATCATCATCCCATCTTCATCATCATTCTGAATATTATTACTGTTTACATTTTCGTTGATGGAATCTAATGTTGACAACTTTGAGTTTATACTCTCCATACGTGTAAATAAATCACTGACCCAAGGCGGCATTAACTGACCGTGACTATTATGTACATTTAATGGGGTACCTTGGGGGTAGCCAGTCATCACATTAGGTTGCATATTATGCTGCATATTGAGCATCTGGTGTGTAGGTGAACTCATAATATTTTGGGAAAAGTTCAAATCTTGAGACATTTGTGAAAAAACTGGGTATGGAGACGAATTATCAGTGTTCATGGTAGCATCACCTGGGGTACCTGTATTTGATTTGTTGTTACCGATCTTTTTCTTTACTATTGATTTTTTTCCCGATTTACTCTTTTTCCTCTGTCTTTTTCTAGGATTCTTCTCCTCTCTTGTGTCCTCGGGGATGTTAGAAGCATCTTGTTCCATTTGTTTCAGACATACACGCAATAAAACACTACTATTGATGATAAAATATAAGACCTAGTGGTCAATCGTCCACTACTGGCCGCCATCTTAATGGAAAAAAATTCATATACCTATTTTGTTTATGGTGTGTTCTGAATATGTTCCTGATTTGGCTGATTTTGACAATATAACTTAATTTTAACTTAATTTTATGTAGATTTTGTGCGATAAACAATAATAATAAAACTTATTTTAAACCAAAACTCCAAGTCAAGCGGTATAGACAGAAAAATTGAAAGAATCTATTGTAGGTCTTCAAATACGCTCAATGCGAGATAATCTCTTATTTTTTAATATCGATGAATCACAGGGAGAAGATTGTGTTAAAACAATTCATGAGTTTTGTGAAAAAGAACTCGAAATCGTTAATGCCAGCGAAATTAAAATCGATCGCGCACACAGAATGGAGAAAAACGTCCTGATAAATCAAGATCGATAGTAGCAAAATTTATTTTTTTCGCAAATAGAGAGAAAGTGCGTGTTATCGGTAAAGAAAAGTTAATTGGAAAACGGTATGAAATAGCACAACAAGTCCCGAACGAAATTCGAGAGAAACGGAAACACTTACAGCCAATTTACAACGAACTTCTTGAAAAGGGGGGGGAGACCGTATTTTAAGGGCGATAAACTTTTTATGAATGGAAAGGAAAACAAGGCCCCGCATACACAGAGGTAGGACAGCGGAGGATCAATTAAATGCCTCACTTGGAATGTGAATGGTATTCGCAATAAAACAAATGATACCGACTTTCTATTGTTAATAGACTATTATGACATTCTTTTCTTCACGTAAACTAGGCTTAAACAGGGTAAAACGATTGACTTGCCTGGGTTTAAGGAAGTCGCAATTGTTAATAGAACTGAAAATATTGGTAAAAGGTACGAAGGAGGAGTAAGCATACTTTGTAAAGAGAGTTTATACAGAGCTATCAGTATCGAAAAAGAGGTGCAGAATGGAATAATTCTAATAAAATTAGATAAACTGTTTTTTTAATTGAAAGATGATATGTATATATGTTTAGTTTATATTCCACATTTTAAGTCAGAGTACTATAAACATGTTGATTTTGATTTTTTTGAATGTTTGATTAGTATAGTTGCAGAATATGAGCATAAAGGGATATTATTGGTCGTGTGGCTTATAATGACGATTTTATAATCTGTAATAACATAGATAAATTTGTAAATGTTGCACAAGAGGATCAAGACAATGACATACCTACAAGGTGTTCACAAGATAAGATATTAAATGAGTTTGGTAAAAATAAATATATTAAGTATGTGTAAGACAACTGGTTTGAGAATTGTAAAATGGTCGGTTATACGATGACAGATTAGGTAATTTTACATTCTGTAATGAAAATGGTCAAAGTTTTATTGATTATCTATTTACTTTCGCAGATAATTTTGAATTAATTTATTATTTTAATGTTTTACATTTTAATAAGTTTTCAGATCATGCCCCAGTTAGTTTTTCCTTATCTTCAAAAACAAAAGCAAATGCTGATAATATAAGTGAAATTCGATTAATACATTGGGATTGTCAAAAAGATGATATATACATTGAGCCTATAAGGAATATAATACCTAAAATGATGGAATTGGTTAATGCATTAGATAATGGTGATATTGATATTCATACGTGTGTTTCTCACATCACTGATATGATATATTGTAAAAGTTTCGAAATTAATGGCGAACATTACATTAATTTCGGTACTCCGAAGAAAAAACAACGGAATGAATGGTTTGATGCTGAATTTCCTACGTATAGGCAACGGTTTAATACTGCAAGGAATTTATTCAATAGAAACCAGAATAACATGAATAGACTTAATTTTGTGTCTGAGCGTAATCAGTATAATAAAATAAAACGTTCTGCGAAGTTCTGATATATGAAGAACAGGAGCAAAGTGTTACGTGATCTTTTAAGAACAGATCCTAAAAAAATTTGGGACACAATTAAACCACGAGGAAAAAAACAGTGCCCAGTGGAATTGAATGACTTTTTCGTGTTTTTTAAGGAAATATTTGGAGCAACCCTGAATAATTTAAACGCTGAGGTTCAAAGTACTATCAACGAACCAATTAATGATAACTACATCCATGAACTTGATTGTCTTTTTACAGAATTAGAAGTGTTGCAAGTAATTAAAAATCTAAAACGTGGAAAAAGCCCTGGAACGGATGAACTCCAGAAATGTTTATAGTTGTCTCTGATCTTCTTGCAACAGTTCTTTGTAAACTATTTAACTATATTCTAGAAACATGTGAATTTCCGATTTCTTGGACTTGCGGGATCGTTATTCCTGTACCGAAAAAGGGAAATTCAATGGACCCCAATAATTATAGACAAATAACTTTAGTCAGTGTTTTTTCAAAAATATTCACCAGTTCGATTAACTCCAGACTGTTAGCATGGGCTAAATCGAATGAATTACTTTTTGACACACAGTTTGGATTTAGACCTGGAAAATCGACACAAGACGCCATTTATTTTTGTTCTTCATGGACTTATTTTAAGCACTCTTAACAAAAAGGATAAACTCTACTGTGCATTCATAGACTTTAAAAAAGCCTTTGGCCGTGTAGATAAACGTTATCTGTGGTATAAACTTATCCGTAATGGTTGCAGCAGCCGAATGATTTGCATGTTAAAATCTATATATAATTTAGTGAATATTTGTATAAAGTCAAACGCTCAATGTTCAGAATTTTTCTAGAATTTTATTTGAGTAAAACAAGGAAAACCACTATCACCTTCAATGTTTTTATTTTTTATCAATGACTTAATGTTGGACTTATAAACCAATAATAACAGCATCATCGACATTGATGGATACCTTCTATATCTCTTATTATTTGCAGATGATACGGTTCTATTTTCTAAAACACCAGATTCCCTACAGACTCTTTTAGACAAACTATTTGTTTATTGCAACAAATGGAACATCGAAGTTAATATCGATAAAACAAAAACTGTCGTTTTTTAAAATGGATGGCGAAAATATAATTACACCTGGCTTTATGGCACCGATAAATTGGAAAACGTCGAATCTTACGTATATCTTGAAGTGGTATTGCATTGAAATGGAAAATTTATTCGGGTTCTAATGCATTATTTAGTTTATTTAAAGTGTTCAATAATTTTCCCATGTCCGTGAAACAAAAAGGTGAGTTGTTCGATCATATGTGTGTTTCAATACTTTGTTATGCATCAGAAATTTTGGGCTTCCACAAATCTGAAAATATTGATATTATTCATAATAAATTTTGCAGAAATGTTCTTAATGTTAGTAATCAACCCCGGTTGATGCAATGCTTGGCGAATTGGGCCGTTATCCTATGTTTATTAAACGACAAGAACGTATTATTAAATACTGGTTTAAAATTTTACAAACTCATGATAGTATAATTTTTAAGATTTATAGTGTATTATTGTTTGACGCTAACAATGGTAAAATGAACTGGGTGTATAATGTAAAAAATATTATATGTTGACTCGGATTTCCAGAATTTTGGAATTGTCAAAACCCAAATTTGATTAGTGTGGAATTATTAATACAACGTTTACATGACCAGTACATTCAACACTGGCATTATTCTATTAGTACCAAATCAAAGTTATTGTTATACCAAAATGTTAAACGTAACTTTAAATTTGAATCGTATTTAGACTTATTGTGTACAGACCATTCTTCTTTAATAACACAACTTAGATGTGGCTCTTTAAAATTATCTATTGAATCAGGTAGATACCTAAATATTCCGAGAGAACAGAGAATTTGTAGATGCACATGAACTTTTTAGAAGAATATCATTTTATACTCATATGTCCACTATATCAAAAATAAGGAAACAGTTTTTACCAAAATATTATAATCATTGGCCTAGTATATATAAACTTTATAATATTATTATTTGTAATTCAGAGTCTCTTATTTTGAAATTATCAAAGTATTTATTTCATGCATTTAAATTAAGAAAAAATTATATTCAACAGTTTAGTTAAGTATAACACACTGTACCTAATATGTATTTGAGGTTAATTGTATTCTGCCGCTATCTTTATTCTATATAATTTTTTGTATTATTGCTACAAGTTGTTAATACTTTATGCAAATAAACTATTATTATAATAACTTGTTTGTACAACACAACAAAGAGTTTAATAAACAACATGGGTATTGTTTTTATAGGAGCTTTTGATTAATTGGCTAAAAACGCCAATGCATTCTTTCATTGTTTAATTGGTGTTAAATTTTTTTTTGTTGTTGATCTTTTTAATTATTTTGTTAAAGTTATAATAATAATTATTATTATATTTTAACGCTTCATGTTTTACTAAGTTACTGTTATCCAAAAATAACTAAGAAAATGGTTACATTTTGACCAAAAAAGGTTACATTTTGACCAAAAATTGTTTAATAAAAAAAGGTTACATTTTGACCAAAAAATTGTTTACGTTTTGACCAAAAATGGTTACGTTTTGGAAAGGTTACGTTTTGACTATAACCCATACATTTGTGTTTTGTGCTAGTTTGGGATAGTATCGTTACTTTAGAATATGGATTGCCCGGTAATAAATTATTGAGTGTATGTTGTAAACAGGACCCATATAAACAAGACTCTGTTGCATAAACAGGATTGTATACTCTTGCCGTAAAGTGATTTGTGTAATTAAGTGAATTGAATTGGCGATTTGATTTGAAAGAATTGAATTGAAATGAATTCAGAAAATAAACAGAACCCATGGAGTATATTATCTGCGTGCTTATTTGTTATTTGTGAGCAGTAACCCTATTACAAAATGATAGTACATTTCTATCATTTACTATGCTATATAACAATATGTTTTCGCCGTATCCAAGGCCACCAATAACATCTTTACCTGAAATGCCCGAAGGTCCGGAACCAAGAATAAACAACAAAATTCAAAAATTTAAAATAAAATGATTAAACGATGTCATTTTTAAAAAATTAAATAAAATGATACTTACACAACATAATCTTATTATTTGTTGTATATCTTATGTTTTTGGTTAATAACAGCCCAAAAATTACAATGTTACAATTTCTATTTTATATCATTTTTCAATGTTTTCGTAATAATTACCAAATTAGATAAATTAAAATGTAATAATTAAAAGAAATAATAATAATAATAATAATAATGCTTTATTGCAAAAAGCAAACATTACATTGCTATAGCATTACAAAACGAATTAAATTATGTAACAACATGACAAATAACAAATAAACAACACAGAACAGTCTGGTGTTGAGAAGTTAAGATCTGAGTAACCAGGCTTTAGATAGATAAATACAAAGTTTCCTTGTGAGAGATTCAGAGTCTGCTTTTAATAGTGTACGAAATTTAGGGATATTCGGCCAGACACAGTGATATTTCGGTAGATATTGGCAACGTAAGAAACGAAATGAAGGACATATAAGGACGAAGTGATACTAGGTCTTAATACAATTTAACGCACAACATGAAGAAATCCTCGTTTCCCTTGGAATGTAAGTATAGCGACCAGATTCAACATTTAATCGCAATGTACCACTGCGTAATTTGGTCAAAAGTGATACATTGAAATCAAATGCTAAATAACCCGCTAAACTAAATTCGTTTTTAAAAGGCATATAGTATGACAATTTTTCAGACAAGCTGAATTCATTTCTGGTAATACTGATCATTAATACGGGTTTTCACAATGTTCAGAGAAACACTTGGATATTCTTGGTTGTACCAAACATCATTAAAACCTAATGAAAATAACATGTCTCGAACATCTGCGACCCAGTTCTTTTTACCAAGTAATACACCATTATATAAAACATATACATCAAAGACAAACGTAGGTTTCAAAGTTATGATGCGAAACCAATATTTAATTATTTTATGTTTCCGTATAACACTTGGTGGTAGATGTCCAAGTTCACCATACAAAAAGGCAGTGGGGGCACATTTAGATAAACCTAAAGTATAACGACAAAATCTATTAAAAACAAGATCAATTTCATGTGCACGGTGGAATTCCCAAACTTCCTACGCATAGTTTAATACCGAACCAACCAACGAACAGATAGCATTTGTGTTTAACGTCGATATATAGTTCTTTGATGTTATATAGAAGCCCAGACAAAGCTCTTGTCCCCTGTTGGGCTATCCTTTTCTGGGTGTGCAAAAATTTGTCGTTATAGTGAAGCAGCATTCCTAAATATGTATAAGAGTCAACAATTTTAATTACTTGATTATTGAAGTAAAATGTGTCTGTTATAGGTTTCCATCCGTTGCGAAATACGACAATTTTAGTTTTGGAAGTGTTCACAGTGATACTTCATCGATGACAATAAAACGAGAATTTGTCCAACAGTGTTTGCAGTATAGTTGGCGATTTACCGAACATAACAGTGTCATCTGCGAATAAAATCAGATAAATCAAATATTCATTGATATTACAAAGATCTGTAGAGTTATTAACGGAAATATCATGTAGAATGTCATTTATGAAAAACAGAAACAATAATGGTGATAGTGGTTCACCTTGTTTGATGCCTATATGGTTTGCGAAGTTGTCCTCCATTCCTGATACGTAATGAAACATCAGAGTAGACAGATTTAATTACATTAACAAATTTATTACTTTATCCACTTTTGATAAGTTTGTACCACAATATCCGTCTTACAACACTGTCAAATGCCTTTCTGAAGTCCACAAACGCACAGTATAACATTTCTTTGTGTTGAAGCACATGCGATATGATTCCATGAAGAACGAATATGGCGTCTATAGTATAGCGACAGGAGCGAAACCAAACTGATTGTTGATCAATGTTTCTTCATCATCTCCCCAGATTTCGAGACGACGCGTGAGAATTAAAGTGTATATTTTTGAAAAAATACTGACGAGTACGATAGGGCGGTAATTATTAGAGTCAGTCAAGTCGCCAGTTTTGGGGACTTAACACACCTTCCATCCAAGATTTTGGAATAACATTATTTTCAAATAAGAAGTTAAAAAGGTTCTTCAGAACTGTTATTATAACGTCGGAAGTATCTAAAAACATTTCACTTATTAATAAGTCCGGACCAGCACTTTTACCGCTATTGCACAACGAATTTCTTCTTCGGTGATTTCAGTATCCAGAGATTCAATATGTAAATCATACGTTATATTGTCAATTAAGTTGTTGATTTCTTCAGATAACAGCGGAGGTTCGCTTCCAAGCAGTTCTTTAAAATGTTGAAATATAATCATGATAATATCGTCGTTCACGGCGGATTTTGATCGTTTCTTTGGTTTCACACGAGACCAAAATTTTCGTGGCTTGGTAATAATAATACTTTTATTAAATACATAAACAGATACTAACACAACTTAATTTAAAGTACATTAAACGTGTTTTTCACTTGGATTATCAGGTTAACGTAATTGTTGTAAAACATTTCGGTCAGCATTTCTATAGAAAAATATGTTCAAATAACCAAACCCCCTCACTCTGGCTATTTACCCGTATTTTTCAGTTCCTTATCAATAGCTTTTGTTTTCTTTTGTTAAAATTATGCGTGTAAATAACCACTCCGTATAAAAAAAATTCAGTTTACAATATATGGGCTTGGTAACCATGTTTTATGTCCCAGTCAATATCATTTAACTTTTATTGAGCCACCACCAGCTATATGTTAAGTTCATAAATTTATACCTATCCAATTATCTGTGACAATGAGAAACGAGACTGATTTTTCATGATGTAGAGAGGCATCTGTGATCAGGACCTCATCTGGATAATTAAGCAGTAGGGCACAAGTCTTTGTATCCAGTCAGTTCAATTTGTAGAGCACTGCCTGTAGTATGATCCTTAGTCTGATTCTGTGTGGCGGACAGTGTGTAAAATAGAACAAGATAATGAAGATATACTAGCTGAAAACAAAAAACTTAAAGAACGTATAATTGATTTACAAACCAGGTCTATGAGGGATAACTTGGTGATTTCCGGAATACCAGAACAATTAAGTACAGATGAAAGGGAAAATAGATTCGAAGAGACAGAAAAGGTACTTAAACATTTTCTAGAAAAAGAAATGCAAATAGAGAGTGGAAAAGTGAAAGCTATGGGATTTCATAGAGTGCATAGGGTTAAAGATAGTTATGTGGGTCGACCAATATCAATAGTTGCTAAATTTATTGACCACAAAGATAGAGAAATAGTGAGGAAACAAGCAGGTGTAGCTCTACGTGGGAAACAGTACGGGGTTAACGAACAATTCCCAAAAGAAATCGTGGATAGGAGAAAATCACTTATACCAAAGTTGAAAGAAGCAAAGAGGAATAACCGTAGGGCAAAGTTAATTGTAGATAAGCTATACATAGATGGGGAATTGTACCAGCCGCCAGGGGATTATTCAGGGAGAAGATCTAGAGACCAAGGACGCGCGCAGCGCTAGGAAGATGCCACATATGTGTGTAAAGACTTTAAAGAACATCTAACAATTTCATGTTTAAATGTTTGTGGACTCAAAATAACCGAATTTCAAAATTTTATAAAGTGTTATGATGTTTTATGTTTTGTTGAAAGTAAAACAGATGAACTTGATAATCTTGATTTGCCTAATGGTTATAAATTTTATTCAAAACATAGGAAAGTGAGTGGTGATATAAAATCTGGGAGAATTATTATCGTATATAAGGGTATTTTGCATAAACATATAATAAAAGTTCATTTATAGCAATTCTGAATATGTTCAGTGGTTTCAATTACTAAATGTTAATTTGAGGTCAGACAAGAGTATTTTTTTAGGTTGTGTATCTATTCCACCAGAAGGGTCAAAATATTCTTCTGCAGAAGCATTTAACGACATTGAAGATGAACTTGCAACTTATAGTGAGACAAGTAGCGATCATATAGCTATTTTTGGTGATTTTAATTCCAGGACAGGCAACCTTATTGACTTTGTTAGTTATGATAATACACTTATTGATATAATTGATATTGATAGATATGCATCTGAATAGATAAACTTAAATCTAGTGATGTACCAATAGATAGATATACACAAGATAGTGGTAGGGTTAGTAATTATGGTTACAATCTCCTTAACTTTTGTAAAAGTAAGAACTTATATGTCGCTAACGGCAGGTTAGGTAAAGACAAACTAATTGGTAAAACTACTAGCAGTGGTGTCAGTCTTATTGATTATTTGTTATTGTCATCAGATTTTTTGACTTTGTACATGATTTTGAAGTTCTGGATTTTAATCCGTTATTTTCAGATAAACAAAGTTCACTCCATTTTAAGATAGAAGTTAACATTAATTGTCCTAAAAATAATATAAATGCCAACAGTCAGCAAATTGTGCAATGAAATACCGATAAAACTGAAGAATTTGTAAATAGTTTTGATATTAATGTTGTTAATGATTTAATATTAGATTTCTTATGTTGTAATAGTAATACGAATCCAGACACTACATTGGAATATAAGATCAATGATATTGTCAATCATTTAGATCATTTGTTTACACAGTCAGCTAACTGTGTTATAGGTAACCAGTCATCAAGTGGGCATACAAAGCAAGGTAACTCTCGCTCTAAACCATGGTTTGATAAACTGTGTAAAAATACGTGAGAAAGAAATATAATTATGTTAAGAATTAAAATAACAAACAACATGTTAAAAAGTGTGCAAAAGAGTATAGAAAAACTATTAACCATTGTTTTAATGAGTATCAAACTAATCTTTGTAACAAATTAAGAAAACTTTCAAAGAACGATACAAAAGTGTTTTGGAACATACTGAACTCAGGTTCAAAGGGTAACAACACATGTGAAGTATCTTTGTCAGATTTTTACGAATATTTTAAGTCTGTAAATGAAGTTGAGTTGTCAGAAGAAACAGATTTTTTTGATAATATTGACATTACTGATTGTTCTTGTCTTAATGACGATATTACATTAGATGAAATAAAAAGAGTTATAATGAACCTTAAAAATAATAAGGCACCTGAGATAGATAATTTGCTTAATGAATATTTTAAGTGTATTTTACGCATATTCTTATCTTTGTATGTTAAACTATTTAATGTTATATTTATTACAGGCATTTTGCCTGATATATGGTAAAAACGTATTATTAAACCTATATATAAGAATAAAGGTTGTGTTACAATCCAGAAAATTATAGAGCAATCACTCTCTTAAGCTGCTTAGGAAAAGTTTTACTGCTATTCTAAATAATAGGTTGAATGATTTTGTTGTTCAAAATAATATTTTGTCAGGGAATCAGGCAGGTTTTAGGAAAGGTTATTCAACAACAAATAACATCTTTGTATTATATGCTTTAATTTCAATATATTTTGCGTTAAGAAAGAAATTATATGGTACATTTTTAGATTTCATGGCAGCGTTTGATAATGTTTGGAGAGTTGGACTGTGGCGTAAAGTTTTACAATACAATATTAAGGGCAAATGTTTTAATGCCCTATTTAATATGTATAATAATATCAAATGTTGTGTCAGAATTGATTGCGACTCATCAGAATTTTTACATGTAATGTCGGAGTTAGACAAGGGGAGAATTTGTCCCCCTTCTTATTCTCTTTATATTTAAATGACCTTGAAAACTTTTTGATTCAAAATGGTGCAGATGGTTTGTGTACTATTACTGATATTTTTCGTCAGGATTTGTATTTTCATATTGTATTTTTTGTTCTGCTGTATGCAGACGACACAGTATTACTCTCTGAATCAGCTGAGGGTTTACAAAAAGCATTAGACATTTTTTCTGATCATTGTAACATATGGAAATTGAAGATAAATACTAAAAAAACAAAAGTGGTTGTATTTTGTTAAAGGAAAAGTAAAACACCAAATGTTTTTTATTTTAATGGTTAAAGTTAGATATTGTTGAAAACTACTGTTATCTTGGTGTATGTTTTAATTACAATGGAAAATTTACAGTTGCAAGAAAAAAAAACTAGTTGATCAGGCACAAAAAGCAATGTATGCTGTACTAAGAAAAATTAGAAACATTTCACTTTCTGTTGATTTGAAATTATAACTTTTTGATACTATGATTTTATCTATTGTTACCTATGGATCAGAAGTTTGGGGCTTTGAAAATGTCAAAATTATTGAAAAATTACATGTGCAGTTTTGTAAGAAAATTATGAGATTAGGAAATAGTACTTCAAATTATATGGTATATGGTGAACTTGGAAGGTACCCAATAGAGATAGATATTAATGTAAAAATGGTATGTTTTTGGAATAAGCTTATTTCATCGCAAAATTAATTGTCATATTGTTTATATCAACTTATGTTTAATATGTATAAGAATAATTCACACACTTTTCAATGGCTTGAAAGTATTAGGAGTGTATTTAATAAAAGAGGTTTAGGATATATATGGAACTCACAGAATGTTGTACCTACTACTTGGTTAAAATCTATTGTTAAACCGTCTTTATGTGACCAGTTTGTACAATCTTGGTCAAGCAGTTTACAAAACTCTTCTAAAGGTCAATTTTATAATATGTTTAAAAGGGATTTTAAATGTGAAGATTATTTTATTAAGCTTAATACCTCTTCTGTCTTTTGAATTTGTAAATTGAGGAGTAGCAATATGAACTTTACGGTTGAAACTGGAAGATGGTCTGGGTTAAACAGAAATGAAAGAAATTGTCCTCTGTGTACCTCTGGAATTGGAGATGAAATGCATTATTTATTTCAATGCGATTTTTTTCAAACCTTATATACTAATGTATTATATAAAGTACCCTTACATACAAAAACTTCAAGGTTTATTGACGTATTGTAACAAAAGAGTATTAGAAAATATTTCAGTGTTTTGAAAATCATATATAAAACTTTAAATAACCATAGATAACCTAATATTATATAGAAACTTAATATGTAAGCTTTGTCATGCTCAGTTTGTTAGTAGGTCATTGTCACGTTAATTTTATGTATGTTGTATTATAACCTGATGTACCACATATGTGGCTCAATGAATAAAGAATTGAATCAATCACAGGCCTCGATGGATGACTGGGTACCTCAGTCGGTAGAGTATACTGTTAGCATTAGGAAGGTCCTTAGTTCTAGTTAAGTTTTAGTTCCTGCATTTTTCCCTTTCCTGTTACATTTGAGGGCAAGTCCAACCCTGGGAAGTGGCAAATCAACAGGCTAGTGCAGGTTATTTAATACAGTCCAACCTGACTTAAAGTCCACCTCTATATAAGGACCACCTGTAGAATTGTATCCCGATTGTTCTTAATTTATGTTATCTGTATATAAAGTCCAACTGCCTACAAAGGTCACTTTACTGGTTCCATTGGGTGTCCTTTATAGACTTGGTTGACTGCAGTTTTATAACCATCCCATTGGACATTAACGACAACGCCCGTCAAAAGTAGGAAGTTTTCCATTTCAATTATAACAAAATGGTTTTCATGAGTAAATCACTTCACAAATTACACAGCGATTAAAGCCTCCATTGAGGTTGTTATTCAATGACCTTAATGAAAATCAGATTCCATGCTTTCAAGACACCAAAACAAATCCGTTTTCTTGAAAAAACACCTATACCTATGTACATGACCCCAAAAGTGTGGGTAGTAAATATTGATAAAGACTTTAAGATCTATGTATGATGCAGATAGTAAGTGAATTAGTAGTCAGACCAGGCAGATAGTGATCTTTGATCTTAATGTGTAATACTTATATACCTAACTCTTCCTGCATTCCTCAAATACACGCAAGGGGCTCAAAAAGGGGGAGTACAAGTGCTGGTCCCTTCTTAATTAAGATTTCCCTTTAATCAAACATAGCAAATTCTAGCATTTTTTTTTAATTTGATCAAACTAAATGCAAGTGTAATAAGGGTTATATATATATATATATATATATATATATATATATATATATATATATATATATATATATATATATATAAACACAATTATTAAAATTTAAATTTTACCAGATTTTAGTGAAACGTGACAAAAGGTCTAAAGATTTATTCTTATAGGGAAATATCTCTTATTTTCGAAAATCAGCTTCTTGTAAAAATTTTCAGATATTTCACTATAGAAACAGATATTTGTGGCACATTGGAGTAAATCTAGCATTGTTTTTTAACTATTGTTCTAAAGTTGTCTGTATCAAAAGGAAATAAAGCGATTTGTTTTACTTTTATCAGCTTAAAAATAAAACATCTTGACGTTGTGAATATATATCAAAATGCAATCATTTTCTAAATTATAACAACATTAGTAAATATAATTTAAAACATTTCTCAATTTCAATTAATACACTTCGGGAACTTTATTCAACAAAGCAAGCTGCTTACAAATAAATTGTTGAGGCAAGAATATTGCAAGCTTAGGCTTATCAAGGCCCTCAAAAAGTTTTATGGCCGTCATCACAGAATTGTTGTGTCATATACCATTTTTTGAATTTAATCATAAAATACATTCAAAAAATGGTATATGACAGTTGATAAGTTTGTTGTTTCTGCTTGTCAAGGATTGGCCTAGATATATTTGATGTTCCATAGTTCCATGTTCCTTTCATTCACAATTTTAATTACACACGTGCCCGGGTGTAGCTAGCTAAATAGGAGGTGCTTACCTTTCCAGAACACCCGGTCTAACTTTCTTTATGGAAGTTCATGTGTTTAACCTAATTTGTTATTTGGACATCAATTGGTATGTTTCTGTAACTTTTTCATTAATTACTTAATTGAAAGTAAATTAAAATAAATAAGATCTTATGTCATCATGAAAACTGTATTAAGATGCTTTTCATCCCCAATTTGACATTTTATACATAATTATATTATTTAATACTATCAACTAACTCTAGAGAATTCTAAGTACTGGAACTGATATTTGGATTTCAAACCGATGACTACATCAGCTAGGATGGTATAGACATTTATGACATAAATATACCACTGGAATGCTGTAGGGGGATTAACGTTTTACTAAAATAGTATTTTATGTTACTATTTATAGATCGGCATGTGCATTAAGATAACACGCGTGTATAAATTTAGACCGATATTCTTGATCATCATCGCTTGAGTGTAAATCAACTTTGTAAAAAAATCTTCTTCAAAAAATCAGTATGATCCTAATTAAAGATTTTTGTGAGCGTCGTAGTTATAGTTGATAAAAATCTAGTTGTGACGTCAATGATGACGTCAGTCCTGCGTATAGATATTTTGCATGCCAAATATTATAAAACAAAGCATAATTCCTGTAAATCATTATTGATGAAATCAGTTCAAAGTCACAGAAAGAAAGTTGAAACTTATGAAAGACACTAGAGATTATTAGATTTAAAAAAAAACATTGTATGAGCGCCATGATGCCTAAATCATTCAGATAAAACACTTTGAATTAAGTAACTTGACCGGCGTCTGGTACATGATACAATGATGCATGCATGAGTCTATCTTTTGTCTTTTTCTTATTTCGTTTGTTCTGTTTTGCTGTAGGGAATTTTTGGTTCCTCTTGCCAATGTAAAGAGCATGTTAGCTGCATAATGGCCATATGTAAGTGTTTGCCATGGGATGATTAGAGAATGTATCTTTACACCGGTTGACCTTGATTATTGTGACCCCTGTCTTATTTTCTCATATTTCCCCATTGCGCCGTGACACGTTAATTGACAAACACTATATTGACAATGGGCAAAACGTGGGAACCGAATGATTAATAAATGTACAAAACTGTATCTTGACATTGGATAGACCAATGAGTAATTTTCGTTATAATCAAACACAAGCATGCCGGTCCATGTTTAAATCACGCCCCTTCCCCCCAAAAAAACAACTACAAACATACCAATCCATGTCCAAATCACAATTCAAAAAAGCAACCACAAACATAGTGTTTGTATGTTTAAATCACAATAGCAGAAGCCTACCGCAGACATTTCAAATCCATGTTCAAATTATAACATCAAAAGTCAACTACAAACATGCCAACCATGTTCGAATCACAATCCGATGGCCTAAAGTCAACCACAATCATTTCCGACCGATGTTCAAATCACAATCTTAAAAGAAAAAAAAAAAAAAGAAAACTGATGAAAACTTAAAAAAATAAGTAAAACACAAAAGAGGTGAGGGTTCATCGGAAGAATATAAATACTATACCTTAATGTTTGAATATTTAGTCACAATATTGTTTTTACTCTGATGTATCCATATAATTGGTATCTGTAAACATATGCATTTGTGCTATATCTAGGGACAATAAAATAAAAACTTTTTTATATCTTGTCGTTTGAATGTTTGGTCACAAAATTGCTTTAATTCATTACTTGAAGATACTAATGTTTATTAAGTATGACTAAAATATTTTTGGGATATGGGTTCACTTAATATTTCTGTAAACAGTCAAAGAGTCAAAACAAGCTGAAAGAACAAAAAACGCAGCTGAAAGCAGGAATACTGCACAACCCGACTACAACAACCCCAATTATAACCCCATCTCGTGCAGTTTTGTAAAGATAACATGTGATTTGATTTCAATCAACAGCACACACGAACATGTAATACACATAATATCTAGGTGTGCTACATACTTCAACTAATTTCAAAAGTTCAAAAAACTTTTCATTTCTTTGAATACAAACACAAGAATTCAATATCACCAAACACACAAAATGATATGTCAATAAAATTGCATTTCCTTTATCCAAAAACTTTTCCTCCCCAAGTAAAAGTTATATCTGTTCTAAAAATAGCATCCGAAGTTACTTCTGGATGTTAAGGATATCGTCTACTCGATAGTAAGAACGTTCCCGCACATGCATGCATGACAGAGTCAGTCCAAATCATTCATCTAGTGTTTTGACTGCGTTTAGACGAATTGTTCTTTTTTCGGATGTAAAAAGTTGCCGCCATCATTTTGGCAAGAGAAAGAAGAAGCTTGTTGATTATATAGAGTTGTATACTATTTGTTTAATGGATCGGAATTATATGTAGTTGTTTGGAAATTGTTAAAACGGTAAGTTTTATATTAGAATAAATTCTATATAACTTCCACATCCTGTACAAAATCTTTGTCTGGGTTCTTTTCACTGGGTGGCGTTTATACAAAGTTTGTGTTTCACTTGTCATTTTCTGTAATAAGAACCAAAATGAAATGAATATCAAAATCCAAACACAATTTATCGCTAGATGTATTGTTCTCTAAAAAAATCGTAATCAACCTTTTCTGTCTGGGTCCTATTCTGACTGCCTACCGTGTGTACAAAGTACCAGAAAACTAGTATCAGTACACGTTTAGTCCAACCCAGACCTATTAAGTGGTAAAAACTCATACCCATCTTACTATATTGTATTCTGTCTGGGCCCTATGTGCTTTACTTTGTGTCTTGTTAAGCCAGAGACACAAAGAAATGAGTACGACTGCACGTTTAGGCAAACCAAGACATAACTTATCGACAAAAACCTATACCCCATATTACTAAAATACATTTTGTTTGAAAAATCGTATTCAACCTCTTCTGTCAGTTTTTTCACCAGGTAGCGTAAATACACAATTTGCGTTTAACTAAATAGCTATTTTTGAATTACAGAACCAAAAAAGAAATGATGATTAATACATAGTTACGTAAATTTAGAAGATAAATAAAAAATTAAAACTTGTACCCAATCCTACCTAAATGTATTCTTTAGAGTTCTGTTGACCCTTTTTCACTGGGTCACATTTTTTCTATTTTTGTATGAAAATTAGGATTAATTGCATATTTAAGCTAATCAAGACATAATTTATAGGTAAATATATATTTGTATTTTGGTAAAAATGTTTAAAACGTGCTTCATCACACTACAATGTATTCTCTAGAAAAATACGTATGTAATTTTTACTGTCTGGTTTATTTGCATTGAGTAGCATATGTATGTAGTTTTTGTTTAAAAATATTTGCTGTTTAACTAGACTCGAAAAAAGAATGCATTTTCTTGCAAAAATTTTAAAACCCCGTTCTTCGGTAAGCGAACTGACCAATGTTCTTGAAATTAGTATTTGTCGTGACCAGTGGGATTCGAAGGCACTGGATCGGTTAGTCGGAACTTTATACCACTGGACCAGTTTTCAAATCCCGGACCAGACAATAGTGCAGTCTATGCCTCAAATATAATTATATGCTGTCTGCATAAGACATACATACAGATCCGTACTGTATGCGGTGAGAGTGCTGTGATCTGTAGACCAGTGTTTTATACCACTCAACCACAGTGCTCTAATCCCAAACCAGACAATAGTGCAATCTTAAACAAGTTGTCTGCGATGAACCTCTATGCGTTTAGTCACTGTGATCTTTAGACCGGTGTTTTATACTATTCAACCATAGGACCAGACAAAAGTGCATATATATGCCTCACTTCCCTGTTGGAAGTTTAATCTGATATGCCAGCTTCAAAGTTTTCACCTTGCTTTGGGATTGTGGATTGGTATGTTTGTTTTTAATATATTGTCTGCGATGAAGACATTGAAGATGATATGGTACCATTGTAAATGAAAGTATTGAACCAAGTGAATACAGAATGGTACATTTGATTGATGTTATATGAACGCACCTGTTCAAAGGTTTCATCTTAATTAAATTTTGGCACGGCATAGAGCACTACAACAAAACGTACACGTAGATGTAATTGTAGTAATAGAAATAAAGTGTAGAGGTTACCTACACCACCTTGAGGAATACTGCAGATTCCAAAGTGCTTATACATAACTATATAACATGAATCGGGTCTGTAGGAAAGGGTGGGACAGGGTGGGGGAGGTTACCGACGCCACTTTGAGGAATACTGCAGTTTTCTACGTGCTTATATATAACTATATAACATGAATCGGGTCTGTAGGAAAGGGTGGCACAGAATGGGATGGGGGCTGGGTTACCGACGCCACTTTGAGGAATACTGCAGGTTCCTAAGTATATAAGACAGATCAGATCTGTAGGAGAGGGTGGGACAGGGGGTTACCTACGACACCTTGAGGAATACTGCAGATTCCAAAGTGCTTATATATAACATGAATCAGGTCTGTAGGAAAGGGTGGGACAGGGTGGGGGAGGTTACCGACGCCACTTTGAGGAATACTGCAGATTTCTACTGCTTATATATAACTATATAACATAGATCAGGTCTGTAAGAAAGGGTGGAGCGGTAAGAGTTACCCACGTCACCTTGAGGAATACTGTAGATTCCTACGTGTTTATACACTTCTATCTGGCCTTGAAATTATTATACATGTTTTAAGTCTGGCACTGAATGGAAATCTTCACATAAAACACCATTCTGTTAAAGTTAAGTGTTTTTCAGCTAAAGTACTGTTTTTATCTTGGAAAATATATCTCCCTAAATTTTTATAGGACATGGGATACTAAATGGTTGTTAAATACAAGATCATTGGGCAGGTTGGGATCTCAAGATGCACTCAAACCAAATTTTTTGCGTTTTCCCCCTAAATCTGAAGTTTTATCATCAATGGTGTTAGTATATGTTTTCCCTGTCTAATCTCTTTTTTAATATATATTTAATATTTTTATATAAAACCAGTAACGTTTGGAATATAAAGATATAAAATTGATCTCAGTTGATTTATGGTGTTTTAAGCCCAATAAAGATTCATTTTATATCGAGTCGATCATTTCATGGATGGTGGAGAAAACCGGATTACCCGGAGAACAAGGCTCTTCGGAAAACCTTCGGCCAATTGAAAAATCCATTTTGAGCAGCAATGTGATCCGTAAACCAGTGGTTTAAAGCATTAGTTGGCTTACCGAAGTTTGATGCTCTTTGTTACACAACTCTGCTTTTCTCCATTATCCCAGACCTCGAATGAAAAATCTTGACTGGACCGTAAAGCACAATTTCTCCATTCCATTCATAAATCATCTATCAATGTACTTGTCAAATTACCCCTAATGGTTCCGTTATTGTTTAAACACTTAACCTCTATAAGAAGATGAACCATAGTCACATTATTGATGTTTATTTTCCTGGTTAATGGCTTATAGATGATAATGGTATATCTTTATTTGAAACTCGATCCGCTTGATAATAACAGATGGCGAACCAACAGATAAAATATATATTTACTAATTTACATCTTAATATTGCAATGGTATGTCAGTTTGTATATACAAGTACGTGTAACTATTGACTGTACCAAAACTTTGTAGGGGGTAACAGGTTAAGTAATCTTGCAAAACGGTGAGTGAACTTGAAAAGTGAGCAACAGACAAAAATGATATAACGCCAGTGCTGATAATTTTAATTACCAGCTTAGATCTACTCTGGAAAAAAACTTAACAGAATATAATGATTTATGACCTGTATCTTATGGATTCGATAAGGCCCATACTTATAATAGATTATTTTGATAAGCAGCGCTTTTGTTGGGTTTTTCTGTTTGCTTTCCCATTTGAAAAGCATTTCTATTTCGACTGCCTTTGTCACAAGGTCATGGTTCTATTTCAACCCCCTTGACGTCGTTGGCATAAGTTGTTTTTGACGACTATAGTCTTTTGCATGCTTTCAGTCTTTTTCGTGTTTTTTGGTTTTGTTATGTTGTGACAAGTAATATACTGGTGTGGCTATTCTATTACCAATACGTTTTTGACATGATCGTGGCTCTGTCTATTGTCAATTTGTGGCATACCGTTGGTCTCTCTAACCATTTGTCAAGTACATCTAAACCAACTTAAACGTTCTACATTACAATATTTTGGTGTGTTCTTGATTACTCTTCACGTTTTTGTGGTAAATATCATGTTCTTGCCTACTGTGACAACTGTCAAATAAGACATAGCTTTGATTGCTGTTGCTATTGTCAACATAGGCTTTCCATAGCAAGTTGATTAGGCAACCATAGCGTTGCAAGCAAATATGAAACTTTTCTAAACTTTCAGTATAATAAACTACAGGCAATGGAGAAACGCTTCAAGAAAAATTTGTTTTGTAGACCTAGTGCAACGTTCTGCCTGATAGGGACAAACTGAGTTGAAATGAAATCATTTTAATGGTCTTTCTTTGCCTTGTCTTGTTTTGGTCTTTCATCATTTACTTGTATTGTGTCTTGTCTTTGGTTATGTTAGCTGATGTACTTGTTTTAACTGCAAATTTTTTATTTGTCAGATGTCAAAGTATTCCCATTGTTTTTGGAGTGTGATTAGGACCTGAGAATGGTATGTTGGTGTTTGATTTCTTCAACTGTATACGTTACCAATTACCAAACACACCTTCCCATAGCAAGGTGATTAGGCACCCAGTGTTGTTAACAGAATATGAAACATTTCTAAACTTTTGAATAATAAACTGAAGGCAGTGAAGAAACGCTTCAAGAAAAGGTTGTTGTGTATGACCTAGTGAATGTACGAGATAATGTACAGTCAAACCTGTCTATAAAGACCACCCAAGGGAACCAGAAAAGTCGCCTTTATGGGCAGGTGGCCTTTATATATACAGGTTCAAATTATATGAATAAAGAACAAGTGGGATACAATCCTACTGGCTTTTATAAGCAGGTGGCCTTTATATAGAGATGGCCTTTAAGGCAGGTTGGACCGTGATCAAATTGAGTCGAAAGGAGACCTTTGTATTTGTCTTTTCTTGCTTGGCTGTTTCATCAATTACTTGTATTGTGTGGTGTTTTTAGTTACGTTAACTTTGCCAAGAACATATTTGTTTTAGTTTGCCAATTTCTTTCTTTGCCAGTTTTCAAAGTTTACATGTGATTATCACATGGGACTGGTATATTTGTGTTTGATGTCTTCTACTTTATCAGTAAACAATTAATTACAACGGGGTACATTTTAGGATCAGTTATAACACTCCGCAACAAAGCAGCAAACTTCAAAAGATTGAATAATTATCCATGAAAACAACTTTTTTCTTACCTGCTCCATTGTATATAAAAATTATCAAATGATAAATACAAAACATGAAAATAAAAAACCTCTTTCTTACGTCTAAGACATAACACATGTTCAGGCACCGTTTTGTTGTCAAAGAAATATATTTGAACATGGACTGGTATGTTTGTTTTCTGGTGATTACATAAGCAAGAAGTCATATTTTCTGGTTCAGACCCAAACTGAATGTAATACATCAAATGTGGTTCCATGTACGTATTTTTAAACGGTTCAATGGACAAGGAATACCATATTCAGCATAATTATCTCTGTGCCTTTTAGTAATGTTTTTCATTCATTAAAATAAGCCGTGTCGTTAAGGTTACGTAGGCAGTTGCTTTGTTCATGTACATCTTGTTATTTCTTCTTTATTTCATGCAATTTGTTAAAGCTTTCTGCCCTCTTCCATCATCTACTTGTCATTTACCCTGATGTTATTTTTGTTTTTGTTTTTTCTACATAAATGGGTTTGGAACTCAAATTGGCCATCCACAGAAATCGTGCCTCTTTAGAGCAATTTTTTAACATTTCACCATTTTGACCAATTTTACACCTCTTGCAAATTGCAAGCTCACACACAAATTTTATTGAATATCTGCATCTTTTGCGTTCAAAAAGTTTTATTAGCATTGGAACGAGTTTAGTTTTACAAAAAGCTGTTTGTTAATCACACTAAGTGCGATGAAGAACAGTTAAACTATTAAAAATAATTCTTCTTCGAGGTGTAAAGGAGTGGGGAAAATTGGCTCAATCTCGAAATACATGTGTATCTTCAAACCCTGATATGTATGGAATCAGCAAACAGAAAACATATTTGAAGCAATGACATTGGCAACTGCAAGTAAACACACATGTAAATAAACCTGACCTCTAAAAATTATATCTCTTGAGAATTTGCACCGCTAGACTGTTTTTTCTTTTTCTTTTCTTTTTTTTTTTTTGCTTGCAGTGTTATGGCAATAAGAGGTTAATGTTACAGCTACCAGTCTGCAAGGTTTACTTCTTTACACGTAATCTTTTCTAATGGCATTGGAACGAGTTTTGTGTTTGTAGATCACATTAAAAGCTGGTAGTATCAAAATTGCTTCTTCTTCTAAGTTGTACTTATGAGTTACAAGTATCAGTCTGTAAGGTTTACTATTGGAAAGTTTTGTGTTTATTGATCATTATAAAATGTTTATTGCTACAAAAACGCTTAGTATTAAAATGGTTTCTTCTGCAAAGTTGTAAATGTTTTGGTAGTGTTACGACATTAAGAGGTTATTTTACAGCTACCAGTCTGTAAGGTTTATACTTCTACAGACGGGTAGGTCATTGAAGGACAAAGATACAACAACATCTACCATATCAATGTGTAATGGAACTGAACACAAATACTCATCATTTATTACTATCGTGTACTGATATACTGTGATTTATGATGAGTTACTGATTGAAGATACGGATAACCTTGGAGTCAATGACAAAAAAAACAACTTAAATAGTGATAAGTGTTGTTGAGAGAGAGAGAGAGAGAGGGAGAGAGAGAGAGATTCCTTGGTCAAATGAAACAACAAAAATGTTTTAATATAAAAATCGCTTTTTTGCAACGATTTAGTTATCTACATTGTACGAGTAATCTACTTCTTTAGTTTTGAACTTTTAGTATATAGAATATTAATTTGGTAAGAGTGTCACATGTTCACATAGGTGATATTATTTTAATACTTTACCACATGTATTTTATGTTTTATGTATTTCATTGAGTTTCAACACTGGTAAGATCTTTAATGCTATCTTTTCAAATTTTCATTAAAATTTAACATTTTAATGCATTGGTTTTTTTATTAAAATAATAAAAACATGACATGGTAGGTCTAACAAATCCAACAGAATTATATAGAAACGAAAATCGTGATAATTTGTAAAATGTGCAGGCATATACCTTTTTAGATTTTTTTATTTAAATACATTAAAAAGTGAGATTTTTTTTCATGTATCATTTAAAAAAAATTAAAATGGTACAACTAAACTCTTTTAGACAAATCTAGATTCGTTGCATGTTCAGTTATTGGTTGACTGCATGTTGATTCACGTCGCATCAGAAACTTGCAGTGGTTTTCAATGGCGCACGATTTGATCTTATAGGTTGTAAACATTAAGGAATTATAAAATGTTATATCATGTTTAGCATATTCCAGAATATGTAGGTCTTCATATGCTAATGTCGAATAAAATGAAACGTTCAAAACACATGCGAATTTCGTTGCAATGAAGGTTATTGTCTGGTTATCGCTTTTGTCATTTGACAATAGTTCAACACCCATGCATGAATTACTAGTATGTTGTCTTCAAAACAAGATTTGTTGAGCAACATGAACACATACATTACATCCATGCACAAAAATTGGCAACGGTATCAAATTTATTTAAGTGAAAATTTAAAGAGAAAATTTAAAGAGATAAATAAAATTTAACAGTCTGCCACGTGGCTTCAATCGACATTCCACAGGAAGATATAAGTTAAGACACCGTAATGCACTCAGAATGATTGAGTTACTTAAAGAAGAAAATGCATCTGGCTCAGTTCCAAAGTCCTTGTAATATCTTGTAGTATCTGCGGTTTCCTGTGCATAGTTTTTAGATGATATAAAAAGACACGGAATAACTATCTATATTTTCCTTATTACTGTATCATTATCAGCATCTGTTTATCACTTGTCTCTAATGCTAAATTTGTTCTTCTATCCCCATTGTCAAGTATGAAATACCATTTTCTTACTCGACATTTGGCTGAGTTTTACGCAAAAAACTCTAAATCTAAATCAACCAGCCTTACTACTAGTAGCCAGATAACTGCAGTATTCACCGCTGAACTGTTCAGCCTTGTCGTTCGAACGTTAATGCTTCGATGTAGCGTGTCGGCACCCCTATCACTGGCAGTCGAGATCGGCTTCGTCGGCGACTTGATACACATAACATTGCCAAATTTAGTACGTTTCAAAAATAAATTTAAAAAAAAATAAAAGGTTTGATCATGTTCTACAAAAGTCCTTGAACCACACCACCAAATACTATTTTGTTATACATGTATTCAGATTTCGTCCAAAAATAGTGATTTTTATAATCAGTGCACTCTATATGTATTTATTTAGTAACTTGTTTTTTATAGTTGTTGTTTGTGCTCTAGTTTGGTTGTGTTGTTTTGTTACCAGCGTATGAAACACAAGCATGTATGTGAAGATGGTTCCAGGACTATAAATTTTAATACTAACCCATGCATAAACTTTATCATAAAGATCCAAAAAGCTTGTGTTTACTGAGTTCAGATGGATGGAATTTGTAAATTCAAAAAGACGTGAAGATATCAGTATGGTTGATTTTACAACAAATATGCCTATGTTACATTGAACTTAATTATTCCGAAAATGTCAAAAAGCATTTTTCAAAAAACCCAAATGCCGATTAGTGACATTATAGAACGTTGGTCTATTGTTTGGTGCTGCATTATTTGGCATGGTACTATGATGGTAAAGTATAATATATGAAGTCGAAGACCAAGAGTTATTGATCTTTCTTGATAATTCCTTTGTGTCAATGTCCGTCCAAAGTCTGGCCGGGATAATCGTACTCCGCTTGTAGATCTATAACTTCGTGGAGGGATAACACATTTAATGTACCATACTGATAAACTATAGTGTTGTTTCTGTAAATGATCTAAATGACGTTATGTCTGGTATGTCTACGTTAATTTGTGAATCCTAAAGTAATATAGCTACATGTAGTTATGTATCAGTTCAGTATACAGGGCAATTATACTAAACGTGTAAATAGGCTATTACTTCTGCCAAAGAAAATAATAGTAGTCAAATGTTAAGGATGGACAATGGCAAAATGTAGAAAAATAACTATGCCATCAATGCCGGTACGTGGGACTGTAAGGCCACTCCAATGGCAATTTGGTCAGACCAAGGGATACAACTTTGTTATTATGCCCAGTGCAGTGACCATACAAAATCGAGAGAAGTCTAAATACTCGTTCATCTTCTGTTATGTTGATGATTTCATATTTTGTTGAGCCAAGATTGAACTGTTGGACTATGATGAACTAGATTTGTTGTTTCTGTTACTGTAATCGAGCCCTATGCCCTTCCAAAGTTAGGAGTGTATACGCGTTCGGCATCTTGACTTTATATTTCGTTTGATCAGGAAAAGCACTGATGGACTATACTTGTTGTTTCTGTAACACATCTTAATGACTGGAATGTCTGTGTTAATTTGTTTATCTATAATTACTATCTACTTTTGTTTTCTCAGACAACCGGTCCTTAACACTTCCAGTATATATACAAGGCACTCCTAATATACAAACATCCATACATAATTACTTATCTCTTTATGAAAACGATATACTAGTACCTCCAAAATTCAAATTATTTTTGTGTCACTGAAATAAAACAGACGATTAAATAATATAAATCATTCCGCTTCAATCAGAAAATAGAACTTGTAACCCTTATTCTGAAGTCAGGGAGAGTTTAGTTGTGACGACCGTATCCTATTTTGCAACTGGAATGGTTATGACGCTATAAAATAACTTGGGCAATACCGTTACCCGCAATTATTTCATCATGTGTGAATGGTTATGACACTACAAATGTACTTGGATCATACTTTTGTACCCAACTATTTCTTATGTATATTTTCTTTCAAAAGTCGGAAAACATTAGAGTAGAGATGATGTTTCACGCCCAATCAAGATTCTTTCACTTACATGGTAGGCATAAAACTCCACGACCTCACTCTCCATTGAATAATTATTGCCGTGTTCAATTTAGGTTTTTTTCAGGCCATTTTCAACACACTTTTGTCAAAAACACAATGACATCGATATTTTTGTGTATTTTTATATATACTTAGGCCTTGACAATGGGGTCATTTGGTAAAATAATGTGCCAATGGCCCCATGACCCCTCTCTAGAATGAACACTGTAATAGTAGCTTGTTTTTTGGTGTTTTTGGCTTTTGTTATCGCCAATCATGTAGTAAGTGTAATCAAGATATACATTTGATATAAATTATTTATTTATCACAGTATTGTTGATAAGTTTGATGTCTCTGTGTCCAGGATTGCCTTGGATATATTTGACGTCTCATAGTTCCATGTTCCTTTCACACAATTTTGATTGCACACGTGGAGGGTGTAGCTAGTTAAACAGGAGGTGCTTACCCTTCCGGAGCACCCGGCCTCACTTCTCTGGTGGAAGTTCACGTGTCTAACCTAACTTGTCAGTTCCAAAGTTTTTACTTTGCTTCTGGATTGTGATTCGGACATGGATTAGTATGTTTGTTTTTGATTACGTTTTGCTTATATATACTTTCAGATACTGTTTGAAATATGTCTTGGCAGAAATTCGTCGACGATAACTTGATCGGTGCTAACCGACAGGTTATGAAGTTTGCTGGTATATTCGGACAAGACGGGAATCCCTGGGCTATATCTGCAGGCTTTAATGCCAATCCACAGGAAGTAAAGACATTTTGGGACATTTTAAAATTCAACGACCAACATTTTACCGATGGGGTTTATCTAATGGGTCAAAAATATACTGTGATCCGAGTAGATTCAGATACAGGAATGGTAATACGCCGAAAGGTTCAGAATGAACAACTTCCGGATGAGGAGAAATATACCGCCATTGTATGCACCACGAATCAAGCTGTCGTTATAGGGGTAACCACGGGGTCACAAGGGAAGGCCAACATGTGTAGTACAATAGTTGGAAATCTTCAGACTTATCTGAAATCAACCGGATATTAATAATGCGCGCGACGTAGGATGTAGACTTATAAAATATGTTGCTTCCTGTTTGCAATTTGTTTTAAGCTGGTTCCTCATCTTAGTTTTTACCGCTGTAGACGGCTTCCATGTGAAGTCCAGCGGGGCATATCAAACAGCGAGAACCAGACATTTTTAAAACATGCGATTGCATGACTACGAAAGTGCGTTAAATGTATTATTTTGGATGAGCGTGAACTTGTATAATTGATGATGTGTTTTTTGCAACTGTCTGCGTTGTATATCAATCTCATTCATAAATCCATGCATTCGATCTGTGCACATGCATAAAGTAATTCATCTTTTAAGTAGCAATACAAGTGTTAATAAAGCTTATTTTTTATACTTCCGAGATTTTTTAAGAAATCAAACCATTTCCAAAAAACTAAACTTTATCTTCTTGGAATGATTTGGGAAGTTATTTTATCTAAACAATCACGTGATATGGATATTTAAAACAACGAATTAAACCTCTGGATGATCAGCATAACGTTGTGCAACAGCTGTGCCAATACAACCATTCATAACTCGAATAATTCAAAAACCCATGAATATCCTTACCGCCCAATCAACGTGTATTTTAAACAACGAATCAAATCCCAGGATATATGTTGGGCATATTTTCAATAAACCAATCATTTATCATTTAACATACTGTGGTTCAGCCATTGTAGTCAAATAATGAACATCCGGGATATATTTATTGCTCAATCAACATATTGGATATGTAATCATTATTTGATCCATAATTCAGGGACATTCGTGTACGTTTGGACCAATAAAAATATGGATAAGTTAGACGTCCAATCAACAAGCTGGACAATAAATCAATCGTCAGCCAATGATTGTTCTTCAGCCTTCATTGTAAACCAATGAAAACTCTAGATCGTTTTTCACGGATTTGATCATCCAATCAAAATGCTGGATATGCGTGTATAGATTTCAATAAAATAACCAATCATCATTTACGGATATGTGTGTGCGCTTCAGTCTTTGTGATGTGCGTTTAGAGTTTATTGTTTTATTGAACTAAGTGCGAGAATTATTTCAAACTTGTTATAAATTTGCTTTTAATCAGGAAGTATAGCTAGTTTGTTGTGAAATGTGTTATATCTGTAATGTGCGCTACGTTTATCAGTGAAGACGAGGGTCGGTGAATTTGCATCAATTTACAAGCTTTCAGGAGCTATAATCACTTTTTATTATCTACAATGTGCATCCTGTTAAAGCAATCACCTTCAGAGTTACAGAACTAAAATTAACCTTCGTAACATATGTTTCTTATTGTGTAATATCAAGTAAATTGAGGCCAACATAGGGGATGTGATGCAAGAGATAGTTTCCACATTTACGTGGATGTAGTTTGTCTTCAAAGCACGTGTTTCGAATTATGTAATGTTTCACTAAACTGAGGTCAAGAATACATTTTGGATTTAAAATTTAATTTCATCTTATTTGTTGCAATCAGTTATTGGCTATGGTTTGGTAACTTGGCTGTTTTTTATATAGATAATAACATCAACACCAATCCGGTTGAAGACCTAAAATCTTGGGATTGCACATATTAAATGTAGCTGTTTTGACAGCAAACTAATTTTCACATCGTTTGTGAATCGTTTTAGAGGAGACTAGTCTCAGACGAAAATGCCGTATTTGAACTTCTTTGGACTTCACCTATTTATCCCAAAGGAAACCCTACAGATAAAAATGCTTACAGAAAGATATTTGCGACAGAAAATGTGCAAGCAAACAGAAAGTATTATATATAGTGTGACAGGCTTAAATTAGAAACACTTGTGATATAATCACATTACTATAACAAAATTGATTATGATGTTAAGTAAGACCTCGATTCCATGTCACTATTTAAGCAGTCAATTTTTCGTGTTATAAAGGGGATTTGGCTTTGAGCGAAGCACATAAAGAAATACATAGGAAAAATTAACTTGTATTTCAAATTACAATGTACTGATAACTTATTTAGGGGCATTTGAACGAGGTTTTACTATTTAATGCGACTGTGGATCATTCTATATGAATATCCGTAATGAAAGGTCAAACGGACAGGTCAATGTTGTTTGCCTATACCATGTTATGTGTGGACACATATTTTGACCAAGCAAGTTTCTGGGGAAGAAATAAGAGTTCATTCATATTTTGTTTTGCTTGTTAATGGAAGGAAAATGGACGCATACTTCATCTTTAGGATCGGTGAAATAGGAAGCAGCAAATCTTCTTTTACGGCATAGTGTACTTTATTGACTGGCTGTATGGCAAAGAATTCTAGCAAGTATAAATTACAATGAATATACTAAACAGAAATATAATTGTTTGCAAAATTAATTGGAATGAATAAGATAACATTCTTTGTTGTTAAAGAAAACACCACCATAAACCTTTGTGGGTGATCTTTTTGGAGCGTGCATATTTTTTCTAGACGAAACAAAATTACATTGAAGCAATACTTGGTACATGCAGCATTGTTGACCCACAGATTAGTCACTAGATATACGCAAAGCATCGAATTGTGATTTAATGTCTGTCAGATCTAGATTGTCATTTTAGATATCAACAGGTTACCAATTGTTCTTCTTTAAGATGTATTTACACTATCAAAAACTTTGATCAAAATCTTTAATCAATGATACTTTGAGGAGAATTTAGACAACTGGTACCAAACCTTAAACCATACATATTATTCAATTTTTTTAAGAACTTTGATTGATAAGAACTGCATTCTATCTTCCTAAAAAACCTAAACAAAGTTGATGGGGGTAATAATTATCAGATTTCTTTTATCAAAAATTATTCAGAGTTTTTTTTATCGTGTAGGCCCACTTTTAAAACTACTTGTTATCTACTAAACGTTCAGAGAATCCACACAATCCTTCAAAATCGACGGGATACACTATGCCGACAAAACGGTTGAATGTTTGCCAAAAAGAACATTTTTGTACCAATACCTACAACATATGCTTTCTACAATATTGTTTCCCCTTAAATACATAAATGATAACGGATTTAATCATATTATATTATTATGCATATTAGAAGACTCCATTTAATTTAATTTGGCATTATTATGGATGGTTGTTGCCATGGTTGCATATTGTTTAGTAATGTTACTTCCAGCAAGTTCATATGGGGCATTGGGCTTTGGCCTGTTTTGTTCTGAGAATAGAGTACACCTTGTGAAGACTTTATAAACACAATCACCGAATAATATTGTAAAAGACCATTTCATCAAGTCCGGCGGTAGGTCTAACGGTTGTGAGGGTTTTGGGGGATATTTCTCATTTGGTGTAACAAACGGATGTACTAGTATGTGGGCTCATTATAAATCCCAACTGTTTGCTTTTACGATGTAAAATGCATTTTGATATTGGTACCAAAAAGTAACCTTTTGTCGTAAAGGCAGGTAGTTCGGCCAAAGGCATTATGACATATTCGAGTAGCATATGACAGTCACGCTTTGTTCAGCTAGATTAAAAAGAAATATGCCAAAAATGCAAGTTTCATACCAGAGGTCCAAAAATACCGTAAAATAAGCTTCTGGTACTACACATAATTACAATCATATGTAAGAAAGTCTTGTTGTGGGTTTCTATGACATTTCCTATTATATTTGTAACAATTGTGCTAACACATGTCATTGATTGTTACAAATCTTGTCATTTATGACATAGCATGTAATTCTGACACAATTATATCTCTATGTTTCGGTTCATCATTGCCTAATAACACATGTTTTGGAGATAATGGTGTTGTGTTTTTACGATTGATATATATATTACTAGTATTCGGAAGAGACCTTAAAACCCGATACTCCATGTCATGGTAGGAATGGCATAGTAAAGAACCCCTTGAACATTGCCCTGAGCGCACTAAAGGCACTTCACCTATTGCTGGTTACGTCTCCATATCAGTCAAATACTCTTGACTGGGACGTAAATCCCTAAACAGTCTAAATCAATCAACTTGCTAAGGTGTTCATCCGTAATTACTATTTTTTTTAGAATAACCTTTCTACCATGGGGCGCCTCTGATAAAACACAGATCAAGTTTGAATTTGAGTATTTTTGTCTAACGGTCATAATCAATTCTGCAAAACACACGCTTGGTTTGTTCATCTTTGTATACATGCACATTATCTTGTATAAATAGTTCACACTCTGATGGCAATGTATTCAGAGCCCTAAAATTGTAACAATAGCGTACTGCTTTCCTAAACGATCACGCCCTCCCATGCTTTTTGTAATATTTATTAAAAACAGCCCTGAACGCAAAATAAACTCGTTGTCATCAGCTTGTGGAAGATATATACAGTTGCTCATTTGTTCAGATTTACAATGGGGAATATTATATTGTTTATTTGTTTGTTTACATGTTTGTTATTTAAGCTTTTATTGTTGACTTGTGTTTATTTTGTATTTGATATTGTTGCTTTTTATATTATATAGTTTTAAGTTATAGATAAGTGACTCTAGCGGTCAGTTTTAAGAATCTGTAGTGTAAGAGTCGGCCTCAAGTTTATTGTGGTGTTGCTAATATCATAGATATGTATAACATGAGTAATGAATGGTAATAAACAATTTGTCCTAACCAAGTGTCTATTTTTTATTTTTAATGTTAAAAATGCAGCCATCCACAATATTTCGATATTGGTCGGACAGAAGTGCAATTCAACAATTTTCTTGCCCGAAGTTGGGGCGGTCTAAAGCATGCACTTAGGGTCACAGAGTCTCTCATCACCTAGATTCCAATCTTACTTGGCACAAATCCTAATACAGTCAAACCTGTCTATAAAGGCCACCAAAGGTAACCAGTAAAAGTGACCTTTATGGACAGGTGGCTCTATATACAGGTTCAAATAATATTAATAAAGAACAATTGGGATATAATTCCACTGGCCTTTATAAGCAGGTGGCTCTAGTATAGAGGTGGCCTTTAATACAGGTTTGACTGTATAAGAAAGTTTGTTAGATTGCTTGCTGAAAGTCAAAGGTTTTTCTCCAGGCACTTTGGTTTTCTCAACCATCTCTGACCTGAATGTATCCATTCAAATGACAGAATCTTAGACTGGTACCTAAAGCTCCATTACTTCACACCAGATATTAATTTATTCCTATAAATTGAATCTTCTAAAGCTCTATTGCTGATCCCAAATTATGCTTTTACATATTTATTCAGTTTTGTAATCCAGGTTCAATATGACATGAAAAAGAAACCAAACTGTGAAAGTCTGATGCCTCTATGTGCAGGACTTTGGATCATATAGTTCTATTTCCTTTCACTCTCAATTCTGATTACACAGGTAGTTTCTTGATCTCCTGGACTCGCTTCCATGGAGAAAATTCACCTGTTTAACCTAATTTGTCAGTTTCGAAACTTTACTTCCCTATGAGTTTGTGGTTTAGACATGGATTAGTATATTTGTTTTAATTTTTAAATGCATTTGCATAAAAAAAATTAGCAATACCACCTAAAGCAGGTTTCTTCGATCTTTTCTGGTATGTAAAATACAATGGAGATACACCACAGTACCATTGTAATATACCATAACTATGGAAAGCTACTATAATGACTAAGGAATTGCATAATTTGTTATTGCCCCATATAAATGACTTATTTCCAACAATCATGCAGTAATAATAGTATAGGTAAACATATTAACCTGTACGTTTGACCTTTCATTAGGAATATTCATATAGGAGGTCCAACCAATACATGGGTAGTGTTAAGATCCAATTAATACATACACAGTACACAGGTGTACTCTATATGGCGAGTATATCTCATGATGTATACAATATAAACACCTGTGGTCCCTATACATAGATATACTTGATCCCTGATACATATTTAAATAAAAGGTCAAACGGACAGGTCAAAGTTGTTTACCCATACATGTACATTGTAGTTTGTTCAAACAGTATCTAGCAGTCATCATGTATGATGGAGTCTGTGGAACTCATTTACCACTCATTTTCATGTCAAAGTAGGTTTTTTTTAAATTTGTTTTAATATTTCTTTGATGTTTTGATAAATGAAAATGTTAGGATGTTTATTATCTATAACAATATAACAATCTTAATGCAGCTGGTGACATCTCAATATAAGTGAAGTAATTTTTATTGGCACATAATCCAAAGTAGGGTTCTCTATTAAACCTATCTTTTCTTTGCGGAGGAAACAATATACTGGTGATGTCTTGATATAAGTTAAATAAATCTGGACTGGGACGGTAAAGGAAATTCAGTTTTATCAATAACAAGATGATAATTCTGAACAAGCGTTAACCGAATATTGAACCATATACAAACTTGACCTAGATTTTGTCAAGAAAAGTTTGATGAAGATCTGACCTTGTTACCTACTTACTGACCCAACATGGCCCATTTATAATGTTGCTGATGGAAGTTTGATGTAGATTTTTGCTTAAAATTGTTGCCTGTAGTGTTAACCATAAAATGTTGATGCAAAATGGTGTGAAGGACGACACACAAAACTACAATGTATAGAGATATCATAATAACTCTGTTGAGGACTTTGTGCTCAGGTAAGTGTTCAGGTGAGCTAATTAAAAAAGAAAAACAACTTATTTTAAGACAATGTAAGGTTTTACTCATTAATAAGTTGTAAAAGTGTTACAATCTTATTACAATGTATATATATGTATGTATAAGTTCAGTTTATATATATAATATATCAATGTAAAACAAAGCACAAAATGTCAACACTGTACACACAACTTACAAAATGACATTATATAATAATTAAACCTTAACCATGTAACACATCAATTATAACTCAACTGTAATCAATTTCCAACCATGTCCCAATGACAAATCTTCCAACCTTACCCCCCCCCCCCCCCCCCCCAAAAATAAATTTTTTACCCTTACCCCCTTTGAGTTTCCCCTCCTTATTTACTCAATTTCTCACCCTAATCTTCCGCCAATATTTTTTTATTCTTACCTTCCCCCTTCCTATTTAACTTATTTTCCACCCTATCCCTCTGCTACTTAAATTTTCCATCTTAACCCCCCTCAACTCCTTATTACCCAATTTCCCGCCATATCCCCTTCACTAAATTTCTCAGCTTAACCCCCACCCCCATTACCCCATCTTACTCCTCCACTAAATTTCTCATCCACCACCTCTCTTTCCTTAATTTATTCAATTTCCCACCCCCTCTCTATTACTCAATTTCCCACCCTCATCCCCCATGAAGTGAAGGTCTTACCCAGGAAGTTCAACTGGAAATATCAGAAATTAATACCTGTATCATTATGAATTGATGGATTACATGATTAGTGTTTTAAGACACAATTATATACAAATATCCCTGAGATTAACTTGTAAGGCATCTAAAACCTTGTGCCCTATATTAACAACAGTCCAAAATATTACACATTATCTAATCAATATTTCCCATGATGCATTTTAAAATCCTCTTGTCTTGTCCTGTAAATCCCTCCTCTTTTAAGGAGCACTTGTGAATTCAATCATAAATCAGCCAAATATTTACAATTAAAATACCAAACATAACCATTTTGGATTTCAATATGGTGTGTGTGTGTGTGTGTGTGTGTGTGTGTGTGTGATATAATTTTTTCTTTAATAATTTTTGGAATTCAAATTTAAAACCTAAATAATTATGTTGTAACAAGCAAAATACAACAAAAATAAATTTTAGACTGTTGCTAATATTCACAACAAAACACACATTCCAATGAATAATGTCTCAAGATTAGATAACAACATAATACACAATATCAGTTCATCTGGAATAAGATTATTGCAATTCTCTCTGTATTAATTCCAATGAGCAATGATAAAATTTTACCCTTCCAACACTACAAGACAAGTCTCCATCTCAAAGAATAGATTTTACCAGCATAGCACATGGTTGATTTCCCTGAGCGTTTGTGTGGAACTTTTTGGAAAATGTTTAGATCTATATTGAAATTTCCTAGAGTAACGTAATTTTTATGAGGAAATGTAAACTGAAGTGTTTTCCATCTCCTATGGAAATAATTGTTCCCTGGAAACATTATGGGGTACCATGTGGTACAATGGTGAACCTCATTGACCAATACCCTCTATAAAAGGGTTGACACTACATTTAGGGGCATATGGTGCCCCAAAAAATATGGTGCCAGATTTCACAATTCTTCCTTATCTTACTCTTTTCAAACATATTTTAAATTAGAATAATTTTGTTTATACCATATTCAGGAGTTTTAAGGTATAAAATGTGCTCCCTTAATTATTGAACATTAGTGTAACAAAATATGGCTGACAATCCCACTGGACAACTGACATTCAGTATATGAACTCTGACCAATACCTCATGGCCAAAATAGAGGATTTTTGTATCCCAAAACCCTGAAATGGAGTATTTTTATAGGTCTGTAGGGTTGCAAGGGTATGATTTTTTTAATAGTTCATGAGCAATAAAAGACACTGGCAATATGTGTAGTTTCATCATCAATATGTGTGTATTACATCATCAATGTGTGTATAACATCATCAATATCTGTGTATATCATCATTAATATCTATGTATAAACTATCTACTGCTTCCCTGAGGTAAATTAAGGCATTTCATCTTCAATATATATAAATTTTAACAACAATAAAATCTGATTGTGTGTTGGTTTCTATCACAAATAAAACAATTTCCATAAAACAGTTCATGTGAGGATAGCACCTAAAAATTGAATTCATGAAAAAAGTTGTTTTTATACTGAATTGTTTATGTCTGAAGAACTTTTAATCAATGACAAGTTTTTTCATGAAAATAGACTTTTAAACATCAACTCAATCTTATTAAAGTATAACATCTAATTAAAGTTTAACAAGCACGATATCTACCGGTATTTGAGGAGAAAATGTTTTGGAGTTTCACGTGTAATAGCAATTTTGTATCAAGAACCTTTTAACTTCTGGTCCTACCATGATGGTCAATGAGGTCCTGTTACCCTAATATTAATATTTATGAGAAGAATTTTTTTTTACAACTTTTAATCTATATATTTTCAAAATGATAATTTTATCTAGTTTTATGTAAATAAGTGTTTGTGGCTAACTACTGACAATGAAAGTCATGAAACAGTGTTTGAAATAAGAGCCAGTTCCACAGTCCGAGACTGGTAACTTTCAGAAAAGACTGATTACTTTTCAAATATTCTCCTATATACCAAAACAGAAAATGCTGAAATTATCAAGACAAGGACTGGTTCAATATTTTGACTTATTTTGAAAACTACATGAAATATTAGTATTTCTGTTAACAGAGTAATCTACACGACAAATAAAATGTCTCTGACAATGGGGTTCACCACTGTACCAGATGATCAATACCTTTTAACGTTTGTGCAGAACGTTTTGAAAAATGCCAACTTCACAAATTTCCAGAATGACGTTATTTTCATGGGAAAATGCCATCTTATGCAATTTCATATCCAATGGAAATAAGTGTTCCCCACAAACATTATAGGGTATCACATGGTACAATGTCAAACCCATTCTATAGAAACATAAAAATATGCAATGGAATTTTAAAACGAAGGAATTTTCTAGCATCAATTTAAGGTTCCACAGACATAAACATTCAATATTGAATCTCAATAATGTCATCTCATTATGAAGTTTTATGATGTCTACCCGTATTCACAATTCTCGGTCTATACAATGTATTTAGTACTAACTGCAAGTGTATCTAATTTAGCCTGTACATATTTTAGTGTTAAAAACAGATCAAACGCTTATTAGCTTGGACCTAAATTAGTGAACAAGACTTCTTCCAACAGCCTTCAAAAGGTATATTCTTAAAATTTTAGCAGTGCACATGATTTCATGCTCTCCAAGTGCTTAATTGCTAAAATTACTGAAGTACAGTGCTAAAATTACTACTACACTTACAGCATTTCACTATTCAATTTATAAAATTTAATGAAAAAGTTTACCCATTATTATATAATATTAATATACATACTGCATACATGTCACAAAAAAACATGTGTTGTCATGGAAACGATACAAGTGATACATACATCTATTGCTTATCAAAGTTCAAAATCTCCGACAAAAATATTTTACTTTTTCTTTCAAAAATTTCAGTTAGAAGAAAACCAATATGTCAATCAAGATATGCAGCCTAAGTCCCAAGTTATGCTGACAGTTCTTGGTATTTAACGGAAGTTTGAATAAAGATATGCACATGGTCATAATGATCAGTCTGAATGTTTATAAGATCAATTATTTATTATACAAATACACTATTGTGTTTTTTGTAGTATAAATTAATTTTATGTTTAGCACTCAAACTATAGTCAGTTCTTGATATTCTATCAGGATCTATGATAAAATATCTGAAACAGACTATAAGAAGATTGATCATACAAGAGTTTGACTTAACAGGGTTAACCCATGTTCATTGTGATACCAACAAACATTTGTGTGAAGCATTGGTTAGAGAAACCATTGATCAAATAATTCTGAACAAATATCATTCTGATGAAAATAAAGGTTCCCTCCCCCAACGTAAAACTCCAAATAAACATTAAAATAACAGTGATATCACATGTTACATTAGTGAACCCAATTAAAGGCAAACTGTCTAAAGCACTGAGTGCAAAAAATAAATTATTTACAAATAGTCAATCCATGAATCTTTCAACTAGGATAAAGGTAGGGTTACACAGTCAAAACTTGGATTGATCAAAGTCTGTTTGAAGGATGTTTAGACTATCATTAACTTGGATCAAGATTTTTTTATCAAAGTTTTGAAGTTTTAAACTAACCTTTTTTTCCCCTTAAAACTTTTATCAAAGTCAATGGGATTCAACCAATCACAATTTGACTAAAGATATGTCTCGCCCTCAAATCCAGATTTTTATCCAAATGGCTGCCAATTCCACCTCAAAAATACTTATGAAACAGAATTTTACTTCAATTTAAATAGGTATACACTTTACAAATTACAGAATTTGAAACCAAATAGCTGATAAATTTCACCTAAAAAAATGCTAATAAATTTTAGTTCATATTTTAAGTGACTCCTTGATAAGGCAATAAACGGCATCACAAATTTTCAACACGGAACATCTCAATTTTCACACTAATGTCCAACAACTAACTAAAACTACTAATGTGCACTAAAACATACTTTACACTACCTATCTAAACGTCAATGTGAAATATTAACCAATCACACACCAGTAATACAAAGTCACATTCTCAACATTGATACACTAATGGGGTCCACTCATACACCATGTTATATGCACAAACACTGGTGGTAACCAATAGGTTCCACCTGTGTCCCATTCTATAAGCACAAACATTGGTGAGAAACCAACATCTAGAAAACTTTTAAAGTCACATATTCCCTGAGTTATGTCATTTTTAGGGAAAAATGAAAAAGTATACAATTCCATAACAGAATTGGAATATCAGTTTTGAAAAAGAGCTATGGTACATCATTTGGGTGGACACCCATTACAATACAATGAAAGAAGAAAAAACATGTCAACTACAATCAACAGAGTTAAAGTTTCCTAGTAGGGCGAGAGTTGAGTGGGAAAATGGTTGATTTATTGATTGGTTGAATGGGATATTACCATCCAGTCAAGAATATTTAGCTTATATCAAGACATTGGGATTATGGTGTTTTACGCCCCAGTCAAGATTTTTTAAGTTACATTTAGGATGATGAATTCAGACCAAAAGAAAAAAGTAAACTTTCTGATCAAGTGGGATGAGAAGTCAGAGATGCTGTGATCCGTAAGTGTGTGCTTTAGACCAATTGGCTACCAAAACCCACTCTGAGTAGGAAGAAAGAAAGACAATATTCATTCAATGACAGACATATATACAATCATACCACTAAATTCTGACTATAAAATCATTAACAACACAATACATCACTACTTTTATAATCTTAACAACTTCCATCAAAATACACTGGAAAATTTCAACAAAATTTCTAAATTTACCCGACAGAGTTATCTCCCTTGTTCCTTTGAGAACATTTTTACATTTCAACACAGTTATCTCCCTTTCTCCATTGAAAACACATTACAACTTGCCGAATGACCTCTTAGTAACATTTCTGTAGTTGTGCTTCATATATATAGCTCATTTACTTTAAACACAAATGTTACATTGAATGTTGCAGTCTTATTACTACTACCCTATTGCAAAAAATACCAATCAGAATATTTGCAGTAGTACTTCATTTGAGCTGCACATTCTCATGCTTCCTGCAGTCCAAATATAACTGTATACGTATTCCAAGAGTGTTATTTTAACAACAAAATATCTGGTATTTTGACCACTATCTGATACTGTAGAACCTCTGTCTAATAACTCTCATTTTTTCACAAGTTAAAACCTACCAAAATGGGAGATGATCAATCTACAGATTAACGGTAACTTCAAATCTTTTAAATAACAGGGCAACCTTTGTGTCTTGTAAAATGAAATTCTTCTTGCGACTGGGTTTAAAAAAAAATGCATTTAAAAACAATAAAAAATATTACTAGTAAAACTGTTAATATCACCGGGTTAATTTGGCTTTACTCGCAAAAAAATTAAACTTGACTCTTGTTATTTCTAATTGAGCAGTGGTCAGTAAAATGAAAATATGACACAAAAATAATAATTAACACCCAAATGATGATCCTAAATGATAGAATGGATTAGTCCATAAGGCTAGAAAGGGAAGTCCTTTATTCCAACAGGTCCTTTAGTTTTTACACTTTGATCTGTTAAATTTTCATAGAAGTGGTCAATGATTAGGCCCAATAAAATAAAAGCCCAACAATGAATCTTCCAATCAGACCATTAGATTTCATGTTTTTGGTCCAAACTAGGTCCAGGTCTTTACTTGGTTCTTGGTCCTAACCATGAAGTCAGATATGAATTTAATGAATTTTCTAGCCCTGTAAATTTTATGTTTTGTATGAAAATGTAAATACAGTCAAACCTGCCTAAAGGCTACCTCTATATAAGGGCCACCTGCTTTTAATCAGAGTTTAAAATTATCCCTATAGCTCTTTATTCAGGTTATTAACATGTATATGAGGGCCACTTTCAGGATCCTTGGGTTTTCTTTAGACAGGTTTGACTGTAATTTTTGTGAAACTTATCCAAACTGACCAGATAATGGAAGAGCACCTGGTTATACAAGACCATAAGTAGGTTACCCTTATTAACAAGTGTTATTTAAATGATTGACTGATCAAATACATACATTATGACATTGCTAAATTTTTTGGCTTAGAGAGTATTGTATAAAACAGGTTGCCATGACTACTGTATAATCTTTCAAAGTTTTAGCTGATATAATAAAATTACTGTAACAATTAATGATTAAAAGGTCCAAATAATCAAGACAAAAATTGACCGAAAATTAAAATCTAAGACTAAAACTGTCTCACAAGACTGAAACTGTCTTGCAAGACTAAAACCTCTTTCCAAGACTAAAATTGTCTCAATGAGATACCTTATCTAGTAAATAGAAAGTGTTTCCTTGAATTCACAAAAATTCTAGAATTTATTTAATAAAAAAAATGCTCAAAAATAGCATTCTTTCCTTATATTTCTCAATTAACCTTTATATAACTTAAATAACAAGCACTAGATGTGCACATTTCTGAATCCAATACATACAATCGGTTTTATCATCATAATTTTCAAATATTTAGCAAGAATAGTTTTTACCAAGTTTTCAACGAAGGCTAAATTTAATGTACAATGAATACCAGAAATCAACAATAACAATAATATCATTAGTAATAATAATAATAATATATATGGTGGAAAATAAGTTTTTCTGTATTTTTCTTTTCTTCAGGTTTCTAAGGCAACCAATGTGTAAACATATTTTTTAAAAACAAATACTGACAGGTGTGATAATAATAATGTGAGAATGAGTTTATATTCACCGGACATATGAAATTGCACTTACTTAATACTTTTACCCCTACTGGCAAATGGCATGGTCCAAAAATTAGAAACAGGCCATGCAAATATACATATAGGGGTGAAAGAGGGTAAAATATTTTATTATCAAACTTCATTACATTGATATCTTGTCGTATGTTTAAACTCTCGTTTAAAAAAATGAATTTTGCAAAAATATATGAATTACATCTATATTTTCTAAATGGAAAAATACCCTAAATAGACTGATTAAATTCAGCTCTGTACTTTTTTTTTCACAATTCTATAACATTTTTCTTAAGATTTTCAGATTTCCATGTTCAGTAAAACCCCATTATAATGCACCTCGATAAATCTATTGCAATTAATTGAGGTTTTACTGCGCTGTAAAATCACTATTTGGACTTGTGATAAATTTCTCATATTTTTTGTCATATGATTTATCTTTAACCATATACATGTACTTCTTTTTAGACAAAGCAAAAATTTCTCCTTTTTTTAAAGAAGTCAAATGGATTTTCACAAAACATCATAATTTTTCTATTAGCCTTTTCCCCTAAGTGAGTAAACAGACTCCCATTTCATGCCACATCGCCATATTGTGGCTACTCACTTCAAGCTCCCAACCTCTGTAACTTTTATCACACTTCAATATCTAGGCAGTTAATGCCTTAAATATCCATTTTTAGGATTCAACGCTTTTGCAAGAAACCACTCAAAGTGAGGGATGGTGGGACCTAAAATATCGCTTTTGAATTCAAGTCTTTATTTTTGGAGCGTTTTTGACTTTGATCAAAATGTACAACAATATTGAATTTTCTTTCCTTTTACACCCTTTGAGTGTAAGTAACATGGTAAAAAATATTAATATCAACAAATGCATAAAAACTGACCGATTCGATACAGAATCATTAATCAACTACAACATAATATTTCATAGCATAACAGATTCAAAACAATAAATTTTGAGATCTTGAATAAAACATAACAAAATATTTATCACCAAAATTATCACAAAATAAAATGACTTCCCAGTATTTAATCCTCCTGAATGGTGTCATTCACCTGTAACCAATAGCTACGGCCTTGACCTCTTCTGTAATAAAAGCTGCTTTAATGAATTGGCTTCCTCTCGAAGTGTCGCCACTTGAGCTCTGAGTATTGCATTTTCTTTTTCTAAGAAACTGGCCCTGATAGCAATTTCATCTTCTCTTGCTTTTCTGGCATCTCTAGACTTTTTGGCTGCATGATTGTTTCGTTTTCTTCGCTCGAAATATTTCTCATCTTTCTGGTCGGTTGGGATTGTCTTTTTTTCACTCCTTGGTCGTTTCTGTGTTTGTGAAACAGCGGCCAGTGCCCTGGCAAGTGTTGGAGATGATGCAGTGGCAGCTACAAAATAAGAAAACATAACTTTACTTACACTACACAAAATGCAAAATAAAATTCCTAAGTTACTAACTCTTTACTTATGTAGTCATATTTAGTAAGAAACATGATAGCACATGTAGAGTGGTGTAAAGGTATATAACACCTACTGTAGAAACCACTCTGTCTATGACAGTGAAATACTCTTCATATCCATAGAAAATCAAATAAATTTGAATAAAGATTGATTTTTTAAACTTACTTGTACCTAGTCGTAACAGGAAATCTGTATGCGTAAGAGTAAGAGTTTGGTTGGTTAAATGGAATATAACGTCCAAGTCAAAAGTATTCCGATTATATCGAAGCATCACCAGCTATAGGTGAAGTGGTAGAAGTTTTGACTTTTGCAATGTACTCAATGTGCAGGTTAATGTGTAAGAAGGGCTTTTTAATGTGCCAGGTCTGCTGTGGCATCAGTGTTTAAGGACTCTTTCAAAGGACCCTGTGACATTCATTTCTAAGTGCTGAGTGCTTAGCAAAGACTAGTCACTTCATATTTTTCAAGTGTTGGTCAAACCCAAGGCCAGGGTTTAAACTGAAGACTTCCAACATAAGAATCAAGCACTCTACCAACTGAGCTACCATAATTTACTGTGATTTGTATGTATGATTTTTTTTTTTTTTTTTTTTTTTTTTTTTTTTTTTTTTACTATTTAGCCACAGAGGTGGACAAGTGGATAAACTTTCTATGTAAAGTAGTATATTCTGAATAATTATACAAAACCTCCAGTTTTTTTTTACAAAGTATTCAACAATCTTCTATATTAATCACCAGTAATCCTATCCCAACCCTTATGACTTTTCAAAGTTCACAAATAATGATTCATCAAATTTTTAATCTCTTCACAAATTTACAAGGTAATCATAATCTTCCATTATATCATATACTCTAAGACAATTACAAAAGATCTGATTTTTGTTTTCTCAAAGTTCACATAATTTTTTCCTAATAGCATACTCTATGCATTTTATCATATACTCTCAAGACAATTACTATAGGAATTGATTTTTGTTTTTCCAAACTTCAATTTTTTTTCTAGTACCAGTATATACTCTTTGTATTATATTATACAATCCAAGACAATATTGTCATGACTTTCCAAAGTTCAAATAATTTTTAGTATAAACTCTGAATAAATACTTTATTCAATTTAATTGCTTTGTAAAAAAATAAACTCCAATTTTACCAAGTATGGTAATCATAATCTTTTATTACATGTACAATGAAATTGATTTTCATTTTTCCAAAGCTCAAATAATTTTGTTTCTGGTATTTTCAAATAATTTTGTTTCTGGTATTTTGGTACTCTATCAAGGAATATGAATACTTTGTTCCAAGATAATATAGTTGTTTTTTAAAAATAAATGAAATCTTTCAAAATTTTAAAAAATACTTAAAAATGATTATAATATATTTTCTTCATTTTCTTGAAAAAAAGTTAAAAATTTTAACAAATATTTCAAAATAATTCACAATAGTATTTTTTCAACAATCTTTTGACAAATTTATTATATAACAATAAATCAAACATACAAGTAAGTAAAAAGTAAGAGTTATAAAAAGGGCTTAACTTTTCTGAAAAGTTCATCTGAAATCCAATATTTCCAGTTGGCTGGCTATCGGATCAATATAGGACATAACACCTTACATCAGACTTTGTTGTTCAATCAGTGTTTTACATAATCCTTGTTATACAACGTTGTACAACTCTATTTGTGTAAGCTAGACCAGTAATACCTGAGTTCAAAAGTACACATTCTCTCCCTCTCTCCCAGAACAATTGATCCCCCCCCCATGTGTAATGTTTAGTTGTTACATAACCTGTGTCTATGTTAATCATTAACTATATTACAGATCAGTGTGTATTTCAGGCTGAAAATTCCTATACACCGCAAACATATTGCTTTCTTCTTACTTTTTTTCTTAATTCATTTTTCATTTTTTTTTTTTTTTTTATTTCTTATTTTGTAATCTCTTGTTGCAAAGAGAAATTTGTAAAAACAATATTGAGATTTGATCATGTTAAAAATTCCTTCACATCATAAAACCATTTTTCTCATATTTTTCATTCCTTTATTTTTGATCTTTATTTTTTATATTTTTTAAAATTCAATTTCTTATTTTGTAATCTCTTGTTTGTGTGTGTAAAGCTAAAATTTTGTTTAAAAACCAATATTGAGATTTGGCTATAACACTCCCTGTAAATTGCCCCCTTTCCTTTTCAATGGCTTAATAAGCAATGACCTTTTGACCTACAGAAAAGATTACAGTTTCAGTTGCTATTAGTCAATTAGGGAGGGGATTGGGGTATATTATCAGAAAAAGCACCATTTTATATGATTCTGTAATATGAATTTCTAGATTTCCACAAATTTAAAAGTATAAGCAGCTGAATGCCCCACAAATTTTTTTTGAAAATATAATCCTTTTTAAATTATTTTGGGTTACTTTTTAAAAGAGTTTCTCAGAAATTAGTAGTCAATAGAATTTCAGCTACCAGGAATGGAAACAATGACTGATTGATTGAATGGTTTTATATCCCAGTCAACAATATTTCATTTATATCGAGATGTCACCAGCCATATGTGGAATTGAATGGAAACAGAATTAAGACAATATACTGGTACTGAAATTTAAAATTTAATACAAACTAAATGCATATACATTTAATAATCCTTAGATGGATTGACTGACTGATTGATTAAATTAATTAGTTTTACATTCTTGCTAAAATAATTTCACTTGCATCAATGATCAATATCCATCTTTTTAAAAGATTCTGTATATTTTAATGGGAGAGTTTATTCAGTGGATGAAGTTTTCAACATTTTTTCCATATACTTGTATATCAAGATTGTCATTTTGAAATGTGGAGGCTGTACAGTGATATCCACTCCCTTTTCATTAGCCTATATTGAAGCTTTTGGTTCTAGGGTAGTGGTACACACAGTACCTGGAGAAAACCACACAGTTTCAGCAAGTGAACTCGCTATAATTTGAACCCAAGTAGTCGAGGCATTAGTAGAATGCTGGTAGTTTCTTAGTACAAGGATCTTCATCATTACTCTCTATTTTAATTAATAAAGTCATAAGCAACTTGAAAACTCACAAATTGAAGAAATCAAAATTTACAATATCTACCAAAACATTGTAGTTAAACCAGCAAATATAAAATTAAATAAATAAAGAGCAATGCTATGTCAGTGTTCAATCTCAGATTTTTCAGAAGGGACCATTTTCAAAATCTTCCATATAAATCATACGATCAAGATTTTTTGCATTCGTGTAATGTCTAATATGGCACACTAAGATCTCAACAATGGAGTCATTTGGTAAAATAAGGGTTCTGTGGCCCCATGACCCCTTCTAGAATGATTAATGCAATTGTAATTTTATGTAGTGGCACACCAAGGGACTTTTTTTCCCACTACTGCTTTTATAATAGCAAAAATCTTCAAAATAACCTCGGAGTAATAGTATTCATAAACTCTTTTGAGAAACTGCAAATGTGTGTAAAGATATAGAAAGACAAAGTTTAAGTACATTTAACTAAATTTCAACAAAGTTAAAATGGTTTAAAAGTGGCTAAATTTAAAATGTTTTAAAAATATGCAAAATGTTGTCCTTTATAAAGTACATGTATTTTTTGCTAAAATAGAAAATGTTTTAAAAGAATTTCTTGGAAAATAGTTTGGCTACCAGGAACGGAAATGTAGATTTATGGGTCATTTATACAAAGAATACTCTACCTAATCCATGAAACTGCATATAGGGACTGATATAATTAGAATTCTGGTAATTACACGACGCCTGAAGCGCAGCAGCGGAACTCCATCCAGAAGACGAAGAGGAAGCATCCAAAGATGATCCTAAGATACCATGATGCCCTAGGGCACTTGTACCAGAAGAAAGACTTGAGTTTGAATTATGCCCGAGGGGCAAACCTGTCAGGAATCCATCATTATACCCATTCATGTTGACAGTGTTAAAACATTATCACTTTAAGACACTAGTTACGACACTTCCTCGTGTAATGTTAATCAATCAAAACTCCAAATTTAATCTAAGCTGCTGATCGAAAAATCTAAAGTTTTACAAAATCTGCCCACTGATCAGGGATTAATCAATCAAAACTCCAAATTTCTAATTTCCAAATTTATGCCGCTAATCGGAAAATCTTAATAAATTTTTTATAGAATCTGGCCACTGATTAGAGATGAATGAATCAATTAAATTTTCAAAGTTTCTGATCCCAGCCGCTGAATAAAATTCTTTTTTTTCAATCTTGGCCACTGATCGAAGATGGTTCAATTCTCAAAATCATACAAAGTCTGTTTTATGCTAAAGATTTGTTTTTCTCAGTTTCACATAACTTTATAATAAAATCCAATTTATGACACTTAAGCCAAAATCATCCTATTTCTCCTTCTCTTATTTCCTTTCTCTTAATTCCACACCAAACTAATTCCTAATAACAAGTATCCAACGCATATAATAATAACAACTGGCTTAATTCCTAACTGACCTGTGGTCATCAAAAAGGTTATATTAATCATACAAATAATCCACATGTTATAATTAGTTATGCTGTCAATCATAACCCAATACACAATCGCTGGTAATTTAGCAACTAGGGAACTACCACTGGTCAACACTGGTCCAGATGTATTGTCCAGATTATCAAATATGTTATGAACCAGTTACACCATCTAACATAACTTAATACACAATCACTGGTATAAATATTTAACACCCCGGAAAACTATCAGTGGTCAATCAAGATTGTTAAGTGCATCCAGGGCAATGTCCATCACAAAATTAAGCCCAAACTAACTGAACATGATTCTTAATTTTTTCATTCCTTTCTGTTACATCACATGTATTCCTTATAAATGTTGAACTGGCGAAACAACTGTGTAGATGGAAGTCAGGATGAATTGCGCATTCAAGGGCAATGTCCACAAAACAACAACAAAATTAGGTCTAAATTAACTGGACATGATGTTAGTTTTTCTATGTCAGCTATTTTGACCACTGGTCATCAAATACACCTCCACATAGCTTGTACTACATACAACATATATTCTCTTAACAAATGAGTGACCATAAGGCATACAAACAAATTACTAGATAACTTGACCAGTCACTGTCAGTAATGTATGGTCACTACTGGTCAAGCTTACATAGCCAGGGGCCCAAATATGGGGATTTAAAAATCTATCCTACTGATATCCTAGGAGAGAAAACAACATTGACCTGTCCGCTTGACCTTTCATTACAAATATCACACAGGAGGGTCCATCCAATACAAGGGTAATGTTAGGATTAGCAATTAGTACATAAACAATACATATTTCCCCCATGAGACAGACAAAATAAACACATATGTTACCTATCCAAAAATGCATTGGTCCAAAATAAATATTTAAAGTAAAAGGTCAGGTGGACAGGTCAATAGTGTTGGCTTGAAGTAGCAAGTCAAAAGGTGAAAAAGTTTAAATAAAATATATTTAACATTCTTACATAACCTAGTCATTGTTACCTAATAAACTAAGTAGGGCTGATAGATTTAACAAGTCTGGAAAATGGATATACTGGTACAGACCAACCCTAAACTTAATCTCCTACTACAGATCAACCACTTGGAGGTGTGTGTGTGTGTGTGTGTGTGTGGGGGGGGGGGGGGGGAAGGTGTGTTGAGGGTTACTTTTGCGCCATTATCTCTTACATATGAAAATGAAACATTAACTAATTTCTGAAAACTTCTTTCCAAAAGTACTGGTTTCACAAGGCAAGAAACTTATATTTTCACAAATTTTGGAAATTTGGCTACTAGTAACACCGGTTATTTTTTACTTTGTGGAAGTCTAGCATTTAAATTATTTTCAATTATTCCTAATTTTTAAAATATATGCACTAGATTTAAGAATTTTGGGTTGTTCATTTTATTATTATTATTTTTTGGGGGTGGAGGTTAGGGTTAGGGTTGGGTGGGAAGGGAGAAAAGAAAAGAACAACTGAATAAAATACATTACACATTATCACAATGATTTCTCATGAAAAATTCTGAAATTGGTTACATGATCTCATATTACAAATTATGACTACTCTACATTTTCTACACATATAAATTTTTTCCATTATAATTAGGGTGGGGGATGGGGTAATAAGCACAGTTTTTTGTTTACTGTTGTGAGAATTTTACTACGTTTACAGAAATTGAAAAATATCTTTTGTCAAAACCCTTTTAAGAGACATGGGACATCAGTGTTTTAGGTTTCTTCTGAAGAAACCTGTGACTTTCATTATTAAATACATGTACTTAGTTGGCCAGTCACTACCTACAATACATGACAAGTGTTGTGTCAGACCCAGACAGGGTTTCGAACCCATGGCCTACCACATACCAAATAAGATTGCAAAATGCTCATTGTGAAGATGTTTGATATGGTACTGCATACACTTGCATTCCAGAGTAATTCCCTTGATACTCTGCACACAAGTTCCACAAGTGTGTATTTCAAATCAATAAAACTTTAATTATTCCTAGATCTATCATATATAAATCTGATGTCACAACACACAGGTGTATAAATCACAGGTATAAGTAATAATACATGTAGTTTTATATAAAAGCACTGGCTAGTCAGTCAACACATTTTGCAGTGTTTATAAACATGGAAGAGTCTATGTAAGATAAATAGGATAATATAAGGGTTGTTTTTGACAAATGAACACAAGAAGGTGTAAATATGCAAATATGATAACGATATAATACCTATTTATGTAGATTAGACTTGCCTGTGTTCATAAACATCTACTATCAGATCCTGGACAGGCTGTTCACTGTAAACTTACTATAGACCATCAGGCAATGCTGATGCGCAGGAGTGTTCACAAACAAGGACAGGTTAAATAACACATATAGTTGTAGTGTATCACCGTATGTGCTTAAGGAAAAGTTGAAGCTTTCGAGAGAATGTTGGCTCTCTCTGTGCGTTACCACTTTGTATGTCACTGAGAACATTACTTTCAGTAATAAGAGTTGAGTTGAGTAATGACGTTTAACATCACAGTCAAGAATATTTCACTTAATGACTTATATTGAGGATGTCGCCAACTATAGATGAAAGTGCAGAAATGTTGCCTGTGTGTTTGTGCTGATGGCATTATACAACAGGGTTCTGTTGGGCCAAGCCCACTGTGACATGGGACCACTCCCTTATTTTAAGTTCCATCCGAAAGAACAGTGAAGTTCATTTCCTAATGCATAGTGCTTGGCAAAAGAACATCACTACCCAGTTTCAAGTCTTGGGTCAGCCCGGTCTTGCTTCAATCTCACAACCTCAAACTTATGGAGTGAGCACTCTACCAACAGAGCTACCGCAGTGGTTTACTTTCAGAATAACATCACTATTTTCAACATATATAATCCCCATAATGACACACTTTCTTTTCTACAGAAGTAATTAATAGTAGGTGATGGGGATGTGCACATCATGGTCCGTGCAACTATTAATATTATTGTGAGTTTGGTTGCAATTTCAAAATTGATGATTGGTTCAGTGCAGTCATAATTGATCAGCAGCATACAAGGGGTCTATCGATGCATAGTCAGATGGATGATGAACAATGTACCAACCATGTTTTGCTATGGTAATAACGGCAGAAAATCATAATTCCATAAATATTAAAAAGATGATCAGTAACTAAAATTTAATAAAGTTTTATAGAAAGAAGAGAAAAGACGTTTTTGCAGACCTGATCACCGCTATGAGGGAGTTCATTCTAGCATTTGTATGTAACTGTCCAATTTTACAATTTATGGCCTTAAAATTCAAGCAATAATATTGTGCAATACATATTTATTCCAAAAATATGAAGAACTTGACAAGGTTTTCTTTTAATCTTATAAAACCTGAAATGCAAGGCATGGTCTGAATAGAGCCTGTTATAAAGCAGGCAAAAACACATACAGTAAAACTAGTGGTCACCTCCATAGAGTGGTCACTTGTCTCTAGTGGTCAGTCTGAATTAGTACCTAACATTTTTACTACATAAACAACTTCTGTAGAGCCAAACACAGCCAGCAGCTATGTTCATGGCCACTCTATTGGAAAAATTCATTGTTCTATTATTATGTTGAAGCAGTCATGCTGCCAGAATAGCAAGTCATCATCACTGTGAACATAATACAAAGTATGTAGAGAAGGTTCTGTAATGTGCCATGCCTGCTTTGACATGGGGCATCAGTTTTTAAGCTCTCTTCTTAAGAACCCTGAGATTTTCTTTTCTAAATGCCAAGCAATTGGCAAAAGAACAGTCACTACCTATTTTAAAATCTTTGTCAGACCTGGCTGGGGGTTGATCCCATGACCTCTCACACACAAGATTGATGAGACTAAAATATTACATCTACTATAACACCAATTCAAGGAGTGTAATATTAATAACACTTACCCCTGATGAAATTTTGTTCCACTGTGTATGATTCCATGTTTGATGATGACGATGATGATGGTGCCGTAGTTAAACTCGCTCGTGCTTGTTGGATGCGTTTTTCTGAAAGACGTCTCATTGGTACAGGTTTTGCCAATTGCTGGTTTAATGTTGATCTTGATGAACCCTGTCCATCCTTAGGGTCATCTGGACTACCTAAAATTAGACAAAACCGATATATTTTAGATTTTGAGTATTAGACTACTGTACTTTTCTTTTTTCAGGTTTATAAAATGATACACAAAACTTGGTTTGTTGAATTTTGTTTCAAGCAATTTTTCCACCTTTTTTCAATAAAACAATAATCCCCTACAATAAAACTGCATCTCCCTTATCATCACATTAGTTTTAAGTCCAAAGTTCATTTTTAATTTTCTTTACAAATATCCCTTGATTGCCTAGGGATATATACATTGAATACACATCACTGTATGTGTAAAAACAAGTTATTATAAGGATATACAACAAGCCATGCCAAAATAGAGCTTTTTCTGTCAGGTTTATTGAGTTTCCCCCATAAATTTGTATGCAAAGCCAATTTTGGGGATTTTTACTTACAAAATTGAGTAAAATGTATGGTTTTTTTGGCATTAGGAATGGGTACTTTTACCAGACCCTGTGAGTGGCTAAAAAGTTCCTGACAACATTCATTGGAATTTCATTAAAGTACTTCCTATGTTTCCATTCCTGGTAGCCAAAATCGCCATTGGCTACTAATTTCTGAAGAATTCTTTCAAAAAGTAACCTATTTTAGCAAATTTGTCGAAAAATACTTTAAAAAGGACTATATTTTCACAAATTCTGGAAATTTGGCTACTAATTATTTTAAATTTATGGAAACCTAGACTTCAAACTATTTAACGGTTATGAAGTGGACACAGCAACGTTAACAAATCACAATGCATGTTGAGTGTATCTTGACTGCTGATCTGGACCTTTATGCATTGTGCTGTTTACATCTTGAAAAACGTTCATCAGGATTTCTGAGGATTGATTGTGCATGTGTTCTTGTATGTGTAAATGCAAATGTTTCTTTATAATACCTGGTGGTTTTTGTTTGTATAATATACACGTCTTATTTGAAACTCTTAACAAGTAAATTCAGTAAATAAGTATTCCCCGCCAGCAGGTTTTTTTTTTTTTTTTGGTTTGCACTTATGTTCAAAGGGCAATACCTCCCAGGAAATGTAGCAAACCAAGACAGGTTATGGATATGCACATCTCCTAATGTTGATACTTTGCAACAAGTTTTGAGAAATAGTGCTTCATATTTTTGGAGATTTACGCAGACAAGAATTTCGGATGGACAGAAAGAAGGAAGGGTGATCGCATAGACAGACCCTCAAATATAATATCCCCCTCTTTCTTAAAAAAGCAGGGGATAAAAATATCACTAACCTGGTGGCGTGGGCGGAAGGCCCTTCTCTGGTTTCATTGCATAATTGATGGCTGGTTCATACATCCCGTCTGCAGATGAAGAGGCTGTGGGTTCCATGGAATTTAAACCACTATGTGCATGGCTTGGCTGTATAGCACCACTCTGAATTGCCATAGACATGGCTGCCTCCATCTCTTCACTGGATATGTTATGAAACTGTTCTGTGTAAAATCCCATACCTGCTGTTTTGTCATGATGACTTTCTGAAATGTTCAAATAAAATTTTTATAACAACAAGTTTTAACTGAAATGGGATGCCATATTTATTGACCCCCCCCCCCCCAACTGGGAAATTCCAAACCATGTGCCTGATCCCTGTGAGGTTTCATACAGATCTGTAAAAAAAATTTTGAGGAAAGTGGTGGACAAAATGTTGGTTTCAGAAATGGATTAACATAAACATGTTATGTCTCCCCATATCTATGTTTCCATTCCTGGTCGCCAAAATTGTCATTGGCTACTAATTTCTAAGGAATTCTTTCAAAAAGTAACCTATTTTAGCAAATTTGTGGAACAATACTTTAAAAAGGACTTATTTTCAAAAATTTTGGAAATTTGGATACTAATTATTTTAAATTTATGGAAACCTAGCCATATTGTTTGGTAGACATGATACAGTTGAACCTGTCTAAGTTAACACTTTCTAGACTGTAGATTTTATTTGATTAGCTAAAGATTTGATGTTTTCTGTTCACATGGGTAAATGTACCAAGCAATAATTTATATTGCTCTACATAAACAAATAACTGTAGAACCCTTAATACCAGTATTATAGATATGAAAGTGACAGGGTTTTGTTATTCAGAAAACATATTTTTGATGTAATTTTTGTGAAAATTGCATTTTGTAAATACACGTCCCATTAGAAGGCCTAAAGTGGTAAAACTTTTGGTTGATAATGATTCATATATTCCAATTTCCATGGAATTTTACTAACCCTTGAAAATTACTAAATTTAATCTTCCATGAGCATTTGTGGTTTTAGGATTGTGTAATGTGTATACAGGTTTTTGATTTACAATGTACATGTATTTGGTTTTGAATTTCAAGAATAAGAGCACTTCTTTACTAGCATGATAAAGTAAGAATTTTTTACCCTTCTACTCTTTTATACCTTTCCAGACACATGCATGTTGCATTTTCCGATATATTTTCCAGTCACATTTTCATTTCTGAAGAGCAAGGGAGATAACTCCAAAATTTCTCAATTGCAAAATTTCAGACTAAGAGCAAGGGTGGTGGTAAGTTGCAGTCCCAAATTGTTCTGTCTGTGCAGCAGTTTCAAATTATATTGTTACTTTACAGAAATTTCTTCATGTTAAAATTTATGATTTAAAATAACTAATTGTAAAGTTACTCTGACTCACCAAATGCTATGTTTCCACAATTTTAAAATTATTAGTAGCCAAATTTCCAAAATTTGTGAAAATATAGTACTTTTTAAGGTAATTTTTCACAAATTTGTTAAAATAGGTTACTTTTTGAAAGATTTCACAAAAATGAGTAGCCAATGGCGATTTTGGCTACCAGGAATGGAAACATAGAAATGTCTGCATTGATATTTTGTTTTATAAATTTTACATATTATAGATCTTTGAGCAGCGAGTATAAACTTAGTAAATATTGTCCAAAACTTTGTTTTTGGTGAAATTGCAAATTTATAGTACTTGTTGTTTTAAATTACACACATACGCAATAATTACTGACCACTAAATTTGAGTAAAATTATGCTCTGACTTTTTCTTTTTCGACAACCTACATTATAAGTCTATGACCTAACCAAAAATAAGTTGCAAAACATTTCTTAACTTTTCTCAGCTTATTTGATATTATACACAATTTTTCAATCTTTGTAATTTCACACTGCAAGACTTCTTCCACCCATAACTAAATTTTATGTAAAAAATTTATTTTTACAGAAATGGCCAAAAAAGAGGCTCAATTCCTTCATCAATCATGTTTAGACTTTTTTGGTTGAAATTAAAAATGCTAGTGGAGGGTACAAATGGACGTCTTTTCATTCACACAAATAATCGCCAAAATTGTTATGAAGTTGATATTATTTTCACCAATATTTTTTTAAAATCATTATTATTACTGCGAATCTTTTTCAGACAGCATTATTATGCGATTTCATTGTCAGACTATCTATTTTTACAAAGTCGAACCTTTAATTCCTTTGTAAAAATTACAACTTATTTAAATTTTTTATGAACTTTTGTTTATCATATTAAAATGGCACATAATTAGTAAAAAAAAAAAAAAAATAAACATCATGTATTCATTTTATAATTTGGCATTTTTAACATACATTGTAATTTAAAGTCATAACATTTTGGCAGAATTTTTATAAGAAAGGTAATGTGCACACTATTCCGAGCATTAGCTTTTTGCATGTTGAATTCTTGAAAAAACGGAAAGACTACTGATAATAAAGGTTATGCAAAAAAAACAAAAAAAAAACAAGAAATTATAAAAAATATTAACGCTAAAATTGTAAATTTATATTTATTCATATTTAAAAAGATCTTTAAGAACGCACCAGTTCCGTGCATAGCTTTCTTCACACTAAATGTTGAATCCTATGGCTTGAAAAACGGGAAATGAAGAATATTTCATTCAATTTTTAAGTCAAGTGTTTTTTCGCGTTTCTACCTAAAACACCCGTGAATCAAATACACAAATGTAACAGGCTTCAAAGCACTTAATTTATCCCAAGTTTGTTGGCAACAGACACGAGCAATCGGATTAAAAATTATGAGCAATTATGCAATTTTGTGTACATTTTTGTTAATATTTGCCAATGCAAGATGGCCACCAAACACACTGACCATCAAGGTCACGTTTGACCGCGCCTTACGGTCAGTTATAATCTTACCGAAATTCCCAGCTCCTGACCGATTTCCGTAGTTCAGTAACTGAGACATCTGATGGGGATCCATGGACGATGGAAAATCGCAGTATCCTCCATCCGCCATATTTTAAAAATTTCTTATTTTTTTCTTAAAATTTTAGTATACATGAACTCGTGTAATAGTTGGTCAATTACGTCATCATCAAGCTGACATGGTCTTGTTCAATCTGCGCAATAGGACGATTCCATTTTTGAGAAGGAGGAATGGGTTGTAAGAACAAGTGGTCAGTCTCCAAAATTATCATTTTTTGACCAATTTGACATTAATTTTATTTCATTTTTTATTTCAAATGTTTGAAAATCCAGAAATATACATGTTTAACGTTTAAAAACGCCCGTTGTGTTGTTCAAAACAAAAGATTTCACAGACGATACTACCTAGGGATTGTTACGCACTGACAGTTCTGCTGACCAATCACGTGACATAGCTTTTTGATTGATCTCCGCGGATCTATCTGTACACAAGTTGTAAACAAATACCTCGTGGGTCACTAAGCACACAATCATTTCTGAAATGTGGAGGAAGACAGTTGGAAAATTTGTTTTCATGTTTATTGTGTCGCATCATGCGAAAGTTGTAGCTCAGATGGAAAAAAGTGCTTCTGTAAAATGTTGCAAAAAATCCATAAATGTTTATTATTATTATAAATACAATTATTTGATTAATATTATTATATTTCAAACTGAGCTTTTTAATCGTGGGTCACTAAGCACACAATCATTTCTGAAATGTGGTGGGAGACATTAGAATCTATCACAAATTTTGGGAATTTTGTATGAATATGTTTCTGTGTCGCATATAAAAGTTGTTGCTCAGTTGGACTAAAATGTTACAAAATCCATAAATGTTTATTTTTATTATAAATGCAGTATTTATGGAATTTTATTATCATTGATTTATTATAATATTATATTTCAAACTGAGCTTTTAATCCATATGTAACACCAGATTTCTTGACATTTATTTTGAAATTAAGTTATTGAGTAATCATAATTATTATATTCTGTAAAAATATAATAATAATAATTATATAAAAACATAATTTCTTAAAAACAGTAGTCTGACCAGTTTCACTGCAAAATGGGGTGGGGTTATATTGTATCTGGCAAAACAGGGCCTGATACTTAGAGTGTTTTTTCATCTGCTGAAGAGCAGGGGAGCTAACTATAAATTTGATTTTATGTATAGTATATATTATCTCCATTATTTTTTTCAAAACTCCATTAAAATTGCCACCAATCTCACAGTTTGCTCCAATAAAAATATGGCATGTATATATATATGGCAGATAATGCTTAGCATAGTGCATGCAGACACACCTTCATAACTACAGTAGGTTTAGACAGATATAACAGTATGATGAATCTTGATGCCTATATTATTGGAAGTTTGTGAAGTACAAGTACAAGAAAAATAAATGTGTATATTTATGAACCACTGGTTGTAAAATAAGTGGTACTCCAGTTTCCTCCATAATTTAAGAACGACTGTTTGATGTAACTGAAAGAATCTTGTCTGGGTATCAACATCCTTACTCCCCACCACACTTTGAGTTGTCTAACTTTTACAGTTTTGTGCCAAAATATAGTTTATTTGGTCGTAACGTCAAAGAAAAAGTGTTGCAAAATTTCGGAAACTTTGTCACTTCACTAGCTGAAGACCTTTACTCCACTTTGTGAGTTGTCCAAGTTTCACTGTTTTGTGTTAAAATATATTTTTTGGCTGTAAATCAGAAAAACGTGTTGCAAAATTTGTGAAACTTTGTCACTTTACTTGGTGAAGACTTTTGTTTTTCTTTGAGTGCTCCAGTTTCCTCCAACATCCAAGAACTGAATGTCTTGTTAGAAGTGAAAGAATCTTGACTGGGCATAAAACACCATTACTCCACTCCACTTTGTGAATTGTCCAAGTTTCAGCTTTTTTGGTTGTAAATCAAAGTAAAAGTGATTTAATATTGGAGTAACTTTGTCAGTTCACTAGCTGAAGACTACTTTGGGTATTCCAGTTTCTTCCGCTATCCCAGACTATCTTGGTTTAAGTGAAAGAATCTGGAATGGGGTGTAAAACATCATTACTTCACTACACTTCTTTATCATATGCAGTAGATTAGAGTTCTTTCCAAAAGTGAAACAGCTGGGTTGAAACAATTATGCCTAAAAAGTTTGTGTTTGCATAAATGCACTGTTGCCCGACTCCTGAGGGTAAAAGGAAAAGAGCCGCCCTAAAACAACTTGGCGGCAGATGGTTGAAGCAGAACGGATCGGTGCAAGCTGGAATGCGGCACGTCATATAGCTTTAGACCGACCAACATGGAGGAATGACGTCCAAGCTTTGTGTGCCTCCTAGCACTGAGAGAATTAAGGTAAGGTTAGCATAATAAAAATAACAACACATGTTAAGTATTTTGGATTTGATTTATTGCAGTGATATCACAGATAATAAAAAGCTTATAAGCGAGCTAGATGAGCAAAATTTGACAACATTCCATCAAGCTGTTGCGCTGACTTGCGCAAAAATAATAGCTACTTTATCAACATGAAACAGGTTATGATTGCTTCAATGGGGTTTGCTGCTGTATCACTTGATTGACACCCCCTTTAAAGGTCACCTGTCACCAAATATCAATTTGATATTTTAAAAACATGAGAAGTTACTACTGATAAATCTGTGTAATATTTACGATGAAAAACGACAGTAATTATTAAACAATATTATTTGTGGCAAAACTGACTTTTTATTATATAACCTTTCGGAAAATAGAACTAAAAAAATTCCATTTTTGGTAACCGGTGACCTTTAAAGTATATGCAGGATGTTTTGGAAATTGTTGGAATATCATTGTTTTTACAGGAAAAACGTGAACTAAACTTATTCCCTCTCTAATGGAAATAATTTTTCTGCACATACATTTGGGGGAAGTATCACAGAACAGTGGCAAACCCCATTCTAAAATTTGTGTCAGCAAATTATTTTTTTTTAAATTAATATTGTTAATGTTGAATACTGAAATTCAACTTCCCTTTTGTACATTAAATTCCATATAAAATTTTTGACAAAAATGTTCAAAATGATTTGATTGTCATTATTTACTGGCTTTGTTTAAAACAAAAATTTAAAATATTAATGGAAGGTACAAATGGAAGCCCTGAGAAAAAAAAAAAAAACACACATACACAAGTTATATATATGTACCTTGTACAGGGGATTTTGTCAATTTTTAAAACACAGAACAGTATTTGTATATAATCACAGTTCACAAGTAAGTCAAGTATTACATTTTACCCCTGATGACATTACATAACAAGACTTTACATGATATGACATGGCACAACACAACAACATTTTAGGTTCTGGTATGCAGTTTTTATAAGATATCCCAAAATTGCACATTTTTTCTGACTGATTTGCAATGCTTTTCTTTGTATAACATAATGTATGAACTTATGGTGATGGAACAAGTTATTGACACTGAAAGTTACGATTATGAAGATAGTTGAAAACTTCTGATGGATGGTCTTGAATTTCCATGATGCAACAGCGGGAAGCCAAAATCAAGGGTCAGATTTCAATAAAAAGCCAAAATTTACCCTATACTGGCCCCTATTTACCCTGCCATCACAAAAAAATAGCTTGATAGATTTTTTATACTTATGTATCTTGAAAGCAAATAAAGTGTTCTAAAAAAATATTGAAAAAATCCATATGTCAACTGATTCATTTTTCTGCAAATCCACGCAGAAGGTTTGCAACCTTGAATTTCATGTCTTCAAAATTTCCGGTTTTTAGGCACTTCCATTTTTAGGCCTGTTAGTTTATCATATTACTACGCATTCCTAAAGCATTTTAGAAGTAATGCACTTGCTAAAATATTATATACAGCCTCTTTTTGAACTCCTTTACAATATCAGATGTGCAACTATTCATTTTTTATCAAAAACACCAAGTATAAATCAGAACCATGTATTTTGTTACGTACTATTTGGGTCCCCTGCACGGAGTACCTAAAAACTGTATACCGACACCTTACTGGGATAATAACGTATGGTAACATGAAACCCCAAAATATTCCAGATTCAAGAATCAGTGGTTGAAATCTTTATGAAAGGACAAATGCTATGACTTTAGATAACTTCATTTTACACTGCTACTGACTTTGTCCAGAGTCAATGGATACTGAACTGCTACTTCATCATCTGATGTCATATAGGTGAGCTTGCACCTAAAAATCACATTGGGTTTGTGCTAGTACAAAGTTCATCACCAGTTATTTCCACATCAGGGTTGCCTAGTGAATTATTGAGCTTGGGAATGTTTTGACAATCTTAAAAATATTGGGTCTGTAAGTTTCACCATGTGACCAGCATGAAAAGGGAGGCTACTCTATGATATAAAATAATCTCAACAATATTGGGTCTCGTCATGTGAGCAGCATGAAAAAGGAGACTACTCTATGATGATATTAAAAAATCTAAACAATATTGGGTCATGTGACCAGCATGAAAATGGAGACTACTTTATGATGACAACAATATTGGGTCTGTAAGTCTCAACATGTGACAAGCATGGAAAGGGAGACTACTCTTTGATGCTATATAAAACTCTCAGTAAAGTCTTCAACTCTTGTCATGTGATTTCAGATGAGACTTGCAGACCCTCATGGCATCACGGTAAAAATAATTTACTCAATACTGTAAACCAACTTTTATTTGCGTGTGATTAACTTTTACGTGTTTCACAAAAACTAAATAATTGCCAATGTTAATCGATGTGAACTTGTTTTTGAAAATGGTATTATTTATACCAAATATTCAGATATGGTCAATAATACAAAAGTTAATAGCCGCAAAGTCTTTGGTAAGAGAATTGCAAAAGTTACGGTAATAGACACAAATAAAAGTTGATTTATAATACTCATAAATAATATAACAGTGAGTTATATGTACATCTTATAACATAGAAAAAAAATGAGCAAAATATAAACATCATATCACAACAATGAACAAGTTATATGCTTAGCATTCTCAAAATTGCTATTTTGAAAATAAATGTTTTTTCTTCATAGAACATCAAACAATTAATTAAAAATAATGCTTTGGAAGTGATATGCTTTTAAGCACTCGCAAAATTTCTATTTTTAACATACTGGTACATGTAAATATGTTTTTTTCTTCATAGAACATATTAAATAACAATAATAAAATAATGTTGCAGAAGTGATATGCTTTTAAGCACTCTAAAAATTACTTTTATTTACATCCACAAAAATACAAATAATTAATAAAAATATAATGTCATGATTTGTACTATTGCAAACAATTCTCTTAACTAATACTGGTAATTAATACAAAGGGAATAATGTCATCAAAGCAATATGCTTACTGTACACATATTTATTTTCATGATGTACTAATTTCAAATTATTTTGCGATCGTTTGTTTTGCGCGAAAAATCATACCAAGCGAAAATAATATAATGGTTATTGTGTTATAGTGCATATTTCTTAAACACGAAAATTCAACTGCGTGGATATTTCAAAATTTTCTATACCGCAAAAATTGATACATGTGAAGTTAAATAAGTTTACAGTATTTCTATTATCCTGTATTTAACTAAAGGCCCAAATCTCCTCGCGGAGAGATGGAAAAAAGTCAGGTATTTACCTAAATATTTTACTCTTTATACAAAAATTAATAGTAACTTAAATATAATGTCATGATTTATACTATTGCAAAAAAATTCATCACATAACTAGTAACTAATGAAAATAAAAAAATAACGCCTGAAAGCAATATGCTAAGCAATCTCATACTACATTTTTGTATTTTTATACAAATATATTGTTCTTAATAGATTAGAACATTAAATAATTTATAAAAATATAATGCCATGATTTGAACTATTGCAAAAAAAATCTCATAATTACTAATAATTAATAACAAAAAAACAATGCAAAATAATTGACATGTTTAGCATTCTCAAAATTTCTATTACTGGCATAAATATTTTCTTGTTTATAGAATATTAAATTACTTTAAAAAACTATTGCAAAAAAGTTAAATAACTAATAATTAATAACAAAAAAACAATGCAAAAAAAAAAACAAAACAAGAGGGCCATGAGGCCCTGGCGCTCACCTGAGAATAAATTGAAATTCTACACATTTTTCCAATAATGTCATGAATAGAGGATTAACAGAATTCCTTATAAGTTAATATAAACTTGACCTAGCTTTTGTCCTGAACATTGTTCTTGACAAATTACATGAAGATTGGACAGAAAACATGGACTCTAACGTGTTAGCAAGGTTTTCTATGATTTGACCTAGTGACCTACTTATTGATCCAACATGACCCGTATACAAACTTGACTTAGCTTTTGTCATGAACATCGTTCTGGGCAAATTATATGAAGATTGAACAAAAGATATGGACTCTAGAGTGTTGTTAATAAGGTTTTTCTATGATATGACCTAGTGACCTACTTATTGACCCAACATTAATGATATATGAACTTTTGCTTTGGTCATGAACATCGTTCTGGACAAATTATATGAAGATTGGACAAACAATATGGACTCTACAGTGTTAACAAGGTTTTTCTTAGATTTGACCTTGTGACCTAATTATTGACCCAACATGACCCATATACAAACTTGACCTTGCTTTGGTCATGAACATCATTCTGGACAAATTATATGAAGATTGGCCAAAAAATATGGACTCTAGAGTGTTAACAAGGTTTTTCTTTGATTTGACCTAGTGACCTACTTATTGACCCAACATTATCGATATATGAACCTGATCTTGCTTTGGTCATGAACATCGTTCTTGACAAATTATATGAAGATTGGACAAAAAATATGGACTCTAGAGTGTTAACAAGGTTTTTCTTTGATTTGACCTAGTGACCTACTTATTGACCAAACATCACCCATATAAAAACTTGACCTTGCTTTGGTCATGAACATTGTTCTGGACAAATTATATGAAGATTGGACAAAAACTATGGACTCTAGAGTGTTAACAAGGTTTTTCTATGATTTGGCCTAGCAACCTATTTATTGACCTAACATTAACGATATATGAACATGGCCTTGCTTTGGTCATGAACATTGTTCTGGACAAATTATATGAAGATTGGACAAAAAATATGGACTCTAGAGTGTTAACAAGGTTTTTCTATGATTTGGCCTAGTGACCTACTTATTGATCCAACATGACCCATATACGAACTTGACCTTGCTTTGGTCATGAACGTTGTTCTGTACAAATTATATGAAGATTGGACAAAAAATATGGACTCTAGAGTGTTAACAAGGTTTTTCTTTGATTTGACCTAGTGACCTACTTATTGATCCAACACATTCCATATATGAACTTGACTTAGCTTTTGACCTGAACAATGTTCTGGACAAGTTTGATGAAGATATAACAAAAACTGTGGCCTCTAGAGTGTTAACAATGAAAAGTTGACGCACGTCGCACGACGGACAAAGACTGATCACAATAGCTCACTTGAGCACTTTGTGCTCAGGTGAGCTAAAAACAAATAAATATGGGAAGCATTCTCATTACAGAATGCGAAACAAGCAATAAAAATATAATGCCATGATTTGTACTATTGCAATAAAAATCACAAAAACTAATAATTGATTAAAAGATAATTCCAAAAAAGGAATATGCTTAGCATTTTCTAAATATATAGTTTTTGTTCTTTATAGAACATTAAATAATTAATAACAAAATATAATGCCATGATTTACATACAGTGTTATTGAACTGCATTTTGTGTCAACGAGGGTCAATATTTTACATTATCAGTTCAATAACTTTTTATTATATAGCAAAAATACATTCTATTTACTCCCAACTAGAATTTCATCTAAAATATAGTTTTTGTCTCACAATGATGTCTTCAGCCATGTAACAACAATCGTATGGTGTCATAAACAACAGCATCATGTGACAAAGCGTGCAATATGAAAACTGATTCAGGAAACCTTGGACTGTAACAAAGTCTGCATGCAAATATCGGTATACATATTACAGGCTAACACCTCAGGATTTGTCATTTAATCTTTATGGGAAATTTATATTGCTATATAATAATATAATGCCATGAATTATACTATAATCTAATGAAAAAAAATTGACATAACTTGTATAATGATTGTACATATAATCTCTTTTACTAGTATCTATGAATATCACAGATACATATCTATTACAAATAAATATTCATTTATAAAACAATATTTTACAGACATGTATTTAGGACACAAAAGAAACAAAATCTGCTCTAGTGTAACAGATTGATAATATTGAACTGGCAGAATAATTTTTTTTTCAAGTGTGTCCCAAATACTTCCATAATTTGCTCTGAAGAAAAAAACCACCATAAAAATGAAACTCACAACAGTGGCTACATTGTAGCTATGTTTGTAAAGGTCATAAGAGTTTCAATGTCAGTCAATGTTTGGTTGATTCTTAAAGGACATGATTTTAGAGTTAGATACAATATACATTTTTTAAAGACTTTTCTTTTATGTATAAATAGTTATTGGTATGAAAAGAAAGAAAATCAATATTGTAGTCTATCGGATGAGACTTTAAACTGAGGTACCGTGTCTCAGTGCATGCTAAAGACAACTCTGTAGAGCTCGAAAAAGAGTAGGCCACCTGTGGCCGCTACGGAGGACGCTTACACTAAAAGCAATGGAAACAGGCTGAGCAAAGTGGGTGAGAAATGAGAATTTCAGCAGTAATAGCCAGCCCTTCTTAATTCCCTGACATGGAGTAATCAGCAATTATAACTGTAGTTAAAAATTTAAAGCCATGTTCAAAGGAACAATGACAATAAAAATAAACAAGAGCAGTCTCTTTATAGAGACAAATACCTGGTACACCCTGTTCATAACATCCAATATAAATTTAAAGCTATGACCAACAATAAGACAATCAAAGTAAACTAGAGAGACTAACACCTGTTCTTAACATCCAATATGGAAACCAAAATCTAAGATTTGGTCTTGTGACCTTAACCACTTCAAATAAAGAAAAACAGTTCGGAAAAATGTTACAAAATTTCAAAGGGCCATAATTCTGTCAAAACAAGTAAAAATTTTGTATAAATTGAACTTGAGTATGTCTGTTCCACACAACACACACACATACACACACACACACACACACACACATATGTGTTCTAAGTTTGATAAAAATAAGATGATTCCTATAATACTCCTCTAAATAAGCAGTATATCATGTACTGGCACATATGATGTAAACATAGAAATTTAAAAAAATATATACATGTATATCATCAAAAATTGCATGCAACATGAAGTTAAACACAAACATTTCTTAAATAAATCTACAACACTATGTGTTTTTGTCAGGAAATAATTTACACCAATTAACAACACATTTGTCATGGCATGTTTTTGAAATCGAAAACTGGTAATCTAATTTATAATTTAAATTGATTTCTGACGACTAACATGTATGAATTAAAGGAAAATTATAGTTTGAAGATTTCTATCATGAAAAAAATTACATTTAAATTAAAATTTTGCAATGTGAAGATGTTTTGTGCAGTACTATGGTTATATAATACAACTACATACATATTATAATCCACTGAGGATTTAAGTGGAAGACAACAAAATTGTACATTAAATTCCATTCTCATCAGTCTAATGTAATAATAATATTATTATAATAATAATAATAATAATAATATTTATTAATACAAGTGTGGTTAATGTCTTTGGATTCACGTGGATGAGAATTTTGACATCAAACTTCTATATCAAATCATGTTTTCATCAGTCATGTAAAAAAACTATTATTAATAATAATAAAATAATACTATTATTAATAATTAAAAAAATAATAATACAAGTGTGGCTTATGTCTTTGGATTCATATGGATGAGTATTTTTACATCAGAAATAATTGTGCGTAAAATCATCCCTTCATGTAAACAACAACATCAATAATATTAAATTAATAAAAATAATAATACCAGATGCAAATGCCTCATGATTGGTTGCATGTATGGAAGCATAACCCCCCTTTCCTCACACAACAACAATAACTGTTTTGCATTTCATTGAAATGAGCTAAAAATTTATAAATTTGTACAAGTATGTGTAAGTATAAACATACACTGCACTACATGACTAAACCTCAAATCACTACTGTAATGTGTAATACATACAGCAATACTTGTGATTGTCATTTAAAATATTGAGGGAATATTTGATATGATCTTCATGAGAGCTTGGAAAAGAATTACTGGTACTTCAAATTTGTTCACTAGTAAAAACTAGCAGAGTATGTAAAGTTAACACCTTTAATTCTGTAGCAAAAGTGGCAGGTGGGTATGTAAGGTACTGATGTAGTGTAGACAGTGGATCAAACACCTTGCAGTTATTGCGGTACCGCTGTAATTGTCAGCAGGCAGATCTGTAAGATACTGGTACTAGATATAATGTAGACAGTGGATACATTTAACATGAAAAGTATACAATATTATAACCTATTTTAATCTACAATTATTGTCCTGAAGGAAAACATGAGTTGCCAGTATTTTCATGTACATGTAGAGTTACGTCCCTTGAATCATCATACGGGTACTCGGTCATTGAACGTCTTACTTCATATTCTGTTATGTCATTCTCAAGTGTTCCTTTTAGGTATTGCTAAAATAAAAACATTAATATTACTATGAAAAGATAAAAGGGACATAATTCATAGATTCAAAATAAACTGTAATGCTGTGAATTTCCGTTATGTCAGTGTCTACTACTTTAGGTTTCAATGGGTCATATGTTATCTTATTTCTGCATGGTATGTATGGTAAGGTGCCTCTGAAGAACTTACTACTTGTTATTTTTTTTTTTTTATTATTTATTGGTTCGTACCTTTTACTCTCTGAACCACTGTGGTAGCTCAGTTGATAGAGTGCTGCCTCTGTAAGTGGGAGTTTGTGGGTTCAATCCCCTGCCAGGTCTGACCCAAGACTTGAAAGTGGGTAGTGACTGTTCTTTCGCCAAGCACTCGGCATTATGAAATTAAAGTCAACGTTCTTTTGGATGGGAACTTAAAATTAAACAAGGTCCCATTTCACGGTGGGCTTGGCACGCTAAAGAACTCTGCTGTATAAAGACAGACAAAATTTCTGCACCTTCGCCTATAGCTGGCAGAGTCTCGATATAAGTGAAATATTCTTGACTGGGACGTTAAACACTATTACTCAACTTAACTCCAATACTCTCTGGAACATTCTGAATTTCGACCCTTTGAAACTGACAGAACACAAAAAATTCTAGAGTTTTTACTCTGTCCCGTAATTTGAAATGCCTGCCATTTTCATAGTCTCATACGACTCAAGATCGTATTTGATGGTATAATTCTTTCACAAAAGATCGTTTTATGTAATAAATATTTACAATAATTCATTTTGTATTTACTAAATATCTAGCTACAAAATAAAAGATTTCAAATAAGACTTATAGACTGAATTTATAACACTAATGTACAGTCCAACCTGCCTTAAAAGCCACCTCTATATAAGGGTCACCTGCTTATAAAGGCCAGTAGAATTGTATCTCAACTGTTGTTTATTCATAATATATTATTTTTGTATTTTAACTTGTATATAAAGGCCACCTGCCCATAAAGGCCACTTTCCTGGTTCCCTTGGGTGGCCTTTATAGGCAGGTGTGACTGTACATCATTATACTGGTGCCTTTAGACAGGTGAATACATACCTTCATTCTTATAACAGTGTGTGGACCAAGGGCCTGTAAAATAAAACAAGTTAAGATAAAATATAGAACTTCTTAAATTCATTGAGCATAAGTAAGCTGTAAACCTGTTAATTTACTTATATCAAGTGAATATCTGTATTCAAATTAGATTGTGAAACATGTGTTCAACTGATACGGGGTCACAGTAGTCAGGTGGTCTCAAGTGTTGAATAACTAGTCTCCATGCCTTTGACTGCCCCTGCTTTAATGCCATTCAGTGTATTGCATTTTCTGGATCCTTCTCCATTACAAATTATACCAGTTTTAATTTTACAGCACTAGATGGCTGTTTTGGAATACAATTCCTCATTAGTAGCGCTTGGACCAAAATTATGACACCAAAATTGCTTTAAAGATGTTGAAAAGAACCCAAAGGACCAAAATATATTTTACCAAATTTAGCTAAGGAAATACTTTGCATGAGGGAGTATACCTTAGTTTTTATGAATTTCATAAGAATGTTATTATTGCTCATAAGTAACATAAAGAATGTTTGTTAAATTAACCCGATACACTGAATATCTTTGCTCAGATTAAACATATTCCACTCTACAGTGAAACCTGTCTTCAATTGATACAGGGCCACAGTGGCCAGGTGGTTTCTAGTGTTGAATAACTAGTCTCAGTGCCATTGACTGCCTCTGCTTTAATGCCATTGAGGGTACAGCCATTTTTGTCTCCTTCGCAGTCCGGGCTTGATATACAGTAAGTCAAAAAAAAAAAAAAAAAAAAAAAAACAAACTTAAACAGGGGAAGTAAAACTTCATTATTCCACTCCAGTCTTTGAATGCAGATTTCTTTCAAAGAAGAAGCATGCTTTGTTAGGTTTATCTAGGTTATTTTAAGAATATTATCAACTAAATAGGTATGTTGTTAAAAAAAAGGTCCTGAAGACCAAACTAGTGGACGATTTAAGAATAGATATATAGATAACTAGCATTGAGATCTAATTTATTTCTTACTAATTCTTATTATAATATTAGAACTCTACTGAATACCACTTTTAAACAACACCATACTGCAATATTCACAGGTTGTTGGTTTGGTGTATTTTTAATAATTAACATTATCAACTATATATTAAACTTACCAAATATGACACATATGCCAGGTATATCATGACAACGATGGAAACTATGATGTACACATACCATGCCTGATCACCACCCTACAGAAAAAAATAAACAAAGATGTGTCGATTGGTTGTATGTTGTTTTATGTTACATAGTAACTTTTCAGCTATTCAAGACAATTTGTTGCAGGAATCTTTAAAATGGGTCTAACTTCATGTGTGTAAAACATCAATTACTCCACTCACATACTTGGGGAATGACAGTCTCAAAACCAACTTGATCATAGTGTCATTTGGTATATGATCATGATGATGGGAGATCATTCACAAATTTTTAAACTTGTGTCTGATTTGTTACAGCAAAGCTTTCACATTGTTTCAATCATACTAAAGACAGCAAGGGGAGAGAATTAGATTCAACATTGACTGTTAGCTTGCTTAATAAATTCCTTCTTACAAAAATTAACTAAAATTAACCACCCTGCAGAAAAGATAAAATATATATATATATATATATATATATATATATGTATATAGAATTGGAGTGCTCTGCCTACCCAATGACGTAACACCATCCATTAGACAGACAAGGGGGCACAACAGCATCAGCTTTATCCCAATCAGCTGCAACACCGACACCTACAAGTATAGCTTTTTCCCTCGCACCAGTGTAAATAATTTAACTGTTTTTAACCCGTTGAAAAGTCCTTGTGAGAAGCCACGTCACACAAGTACTCCTGTGAGTTGATGCTGATAAGCCCTTCACAGTATTCCAGTAATAAAAAATTAATATATATATATAAAGGATAAACAACACCAGATCATTTTTGCTCTTTTGTAGTGTTTCTGATTGACTTCTGCTTTCTGTGATTGTGGTGTCTCTTATCTGCCCTTTAGTCTGTTTACACTACGGGTTATTCAGACAAAATGAAAATCCCCTCAGAAATAAGATGAATTGATTGATTGAATATTGTTTTAACTTTTAAGTGTTGTTTTAAGTTACACCAGCATTTTTTCAGCTATTCGAGAAGGACATTTTTGGTTAATTCATCTCAAAATTAATCTAAACACAAGTCTATGTGGTGTGCAAATTTAATGCTAGTATTAATGATCCGCTTTGTACTACAGTCCAACCTGCTCTAAAAGTCACCTCTATATAAGGGTCACCTGCTTATAAAGGCCAGTAGAACTGTATCCTAATTGTTCTTTATTCATTTTGTTTGAACATGTATATAAAGGCCACCTGCCCAAAAAGGCCAATTTTACTGGTTCCCTTGGGTGACCTTTATAGACAGGTTTGACTGTAGTGCAAACTAATGGCGATCTTTAGATTGCTAGTACAATTACTTGCAGTGTTACAGATAAACATGGGAGACCACTCAGTCCATTATACTGAGTAAAATACTTACCACAAATAATATGACTAAGTAAAAGTTGATACCCATGACTAGTACAGCTAAACACCACACCACTATCTTCATAAATCTGAAATAAAGAAGATATACAGTAAAACCTGCTATAATGACCACTTCTATACCATGTTCTAAGGTTCTAAGTAAAAAAACTATTTATTGGGGTTGTAAACTTGTGGTTAGCCTTTCCCTTCAACATAATTTTGAAACACACCAGTTTACAATTTCGTTGTAATGTAAATTTGTGGGTTAGGGTATCCATAAAAACAGTATATGATTTCCATGACAATCAACAGTTCAACAGAAGATTGATTAACTGACGTCTAAGTCAAGAATATTTTACTTATTTTGAGACATTACCAGCTATAGGTGGAGTGGCAGAAAGTTTTTACCTTTTCAAGTGTGCTCAGGACAATTATTGTGCAGGAAGGGTTATTTTACATGCAACACCTGCTGTGACATGGAACATCAGCTTTTAACATCTCTTCGGAAGGAAACCACCTACATATATTTTCAATTCTTGGTCAGACTGGGCCAGGGTTCAAACCCATGACCTCTAACATATGGAGCAAGCACTCTACCAACTGAGCTTCTGTAGGTTTAGCTCTTTAGAAGAAGTCTTCTAAAAGTGATACAAACACAATGTTGCTAAGTATTCCATTATTACCTTCCATTTTTAAATTCCTTCATAATTCTATCACTATTAGTGAAGTGTAACACCGGTAACAGGGCAAATGGCAGTTGTACACTCTGTAGCACGTTTAACCAGATATTCATTGTATCTAGTTGATTTGTGGCCGCCAGTGCCACAGTAATGGTGGGTACCATGGCGATTGATCTTGTAAAAAGTACTCGCTTCCATTTGGCCCATTTTATATTCAAAAATCCCTGTAGTGAAAAAAATATAAAAATGAAATTAATCAACTCAAATTATACATATGTACAGTAGAACAACTTTGAATTTCACCATCAAATTAAAACGAAAATAATATGTGTACTACTGTATTTTTAGTGTCAAAAGAATGACATAAATTAATACAGCACATTTTAATCATGAGACTGTAGGAATAAAATCTTTATTGGTATGTTTATCATTTATAAAACCAAATATATATTACACAATGTCAAATTCTTGAAATACTTCAATAATAGGATTGTAAAATCCTGGGATTTAATTATGTCTTGATAGAAACTGTAAGTCCCGTTTGAAAAATCAGATACTGTAAAGGGGATTACATGTATTTACACAGGGTGAAAATTTAGTGATTTCTGAAATCTCACATTTCACATGCTTGTCATTTTCTCGTAACCAATATAAGTAGATGCATATTCTACATATGATCATATATTAACCTGTATGGTAGACATTTTCGCAATGGTAAAAATTTTCACATTAATTTCTTTGATGTCAAATAATCAAAAATTTTACCCACGTAAAATTTCACCTTTTACAGTATGCAATTTAACATTACAGAAAAGAAGTTGGAGTCAGTTACGTCAAATGATCAATTGTTTAGTGATGTCATTTGGCACAGTGTTTAATCACCCCTATTGTTCTTGTACCTGGAAAATGCTCAATGAAGCTAGTCACATGACCAGACTAACAGATCCTATAATACACTTCTAATGAACAAACAAATAAAAACATGTCCTTACCTCCATTACAAACTGACCAGCATATGTACCCTACAAAATACATGTATCAATAAATTACGGTCAAACTGGACGTACAGAATTAACTATGAAATCAAACATGTAACATTATAGGCAAATTTTGTATATACTGAGGTATAAACAGAAACATTCCTTTATTGGTATTGTAATATGGAAAGGAAACCAACACCCTAAGGTACTAATTATGGCTATTATTATTCTTAGTGGATACCTATGGTATTCAGTAGAGTTCCATAAGTCAGTGTAATTAATTAAATAAATAAAGTATGGCTCTCAACACTTGGAATAACTGATGATAATATGATTTATTGTCGACATGTTTCGGCAGCTAGGCTGCCGTCATCAGGACTGATGACGGCAGCCTAGCTGCCGAAACATGTCGACAATAAATCATATTATCATCAGTTATTCTAAGTGTTGAGAGCCATACTTTATTTATTTATTGGTATTGGTATTTGGTAGCTTGTCTTGTATTTGAGAAAGTATTAGAACATTTATTGGTATTGGTATTGGGTAGCTTGTCTTGTATTTGAGAAAGTATTAGAACATTTATTGGTATTGGTATTGGGTAGCTTGTCTTGTATTTGAGAAAGTATTAGAACATTTATTGGTATTGGTATTGGGTAGCTTGTCTTGTATTTGAGAAAGTATTAGAACATTTATTGGTATTGGTATTGGGTAGCTTGTCTTGTATTTGAGAAAGTATTAGAACATTTATTGGTATTGGTATTGGGTAGCTTGTCTTGTATTTGAGAAAGTATTAGAACATTTATTGGTATTGGTATTGGGTAGGTTGTCTTGTATTTGAGAAAGTATTAGAACATTTATTGGTATTGGTATATGGTAGCTTGTCTTGTATTTGAGAAAGTATTAGAACATTTATTGGTATTGGTATATGGTAGCTTGTCTTGTATTTGAGAAAGTATTAGAACATTTATTGGTATTGGTATTTGGTAGCTTGTCTTGTATTTGAGAAAGTATTAGAACATTTATTGGTATTGGTATTGGGTAGCTTGTCTTGTATTTGAGAAAGTATTAGAACATTTATTGGTATTGGTATTTGGTAGCTTGTCTTGTATTTGAGAAAGTATTAGAACATTTATTGGTATTGGTATTTGGTAGCTTGTCTTGTATTTGAGAAAGTATTAGAACATTTATTGGTATTGGTATTGGGTAGCTTGTCTTGTATTTGAGAAAGTATTAGAACATTTATTGGTATTGGTATTTGGTAGCTTGTCTTGTATTTGAGAAAGTATTGGAACATTTATTGGTATTGGTATTTGGTAGCTTGTCTTGTATTTGAGAAAGTATTAGAACATTTATTGGTATTGGTATTGGGTAGCTTGTCTTGTATTTGAGAAAGTATTAGAACATTTATTGGTATTGGTATTGGGTAGCTTGTCTTGTATTTGAGAAAGTATTAGAACATTTATTGGTATTGGTATTTGGTAGCTTGTCTTGTATTTGAGAAAGTATTGGAACATTTATTGGTATTGGTATTTGGTAGCTTGTCTTGTATTTGAGAAAGTATTAGAACATTTATTGGTATTGGTATTTGGTAGCTTGTCTTGTATTTGAGAAAGTATTGGAACATTTATTGGTATTGGTATTTGGTAGCTTGTCTTGTATTTGAGAAAGTATTGGAACATTTATTGGTATTGGTATTTGGTAGCTTGTCTTGTATTTGAGAAAGTATAAGAACATTTATTGGTATTGGTATTTGGTAGCTTGTCTTGTATTTGAGAAAGTATTAGAACATTTATTGGTATTGGTATTTGGTAGCTTGTCTTGTATTTGAGAAAGTGTTGGAACATTTGTTTTTTTGGTTTTTCTCCACTTCAAGATTCCAAATATGCTAAAAAACCATAAATGATACATGGATTTTATATTTGTTTCAAAACTAATAAAATAAAGTACCATCTTTCCTTAAATAAGAGAAGTGGAGTGTAATGTCACAGCTGTAAATGTAATTTTGATCAAGAGTGTAACAACTCTAGACAGCATGAAAGATACTCGAGATCACTAGTGGATTACCATAACTCAATAAAGGACAAATCCATTCATGAAATTGTTTTGTTGGTCCTATTACACTTGTGAAAGTATTTCATTGAAACATTGTAACTATGTTACAAAGTAATGGTGTTTTAAAGTCAAAACGTACCATACATAAAGGCCACTCATTTTAGAATTGTGGAGGAAATTGGAGTGCTCAGAGAAATCCATGATCTATGGCAAGCAAACTTACAAACTTTCTCACACTAAAATCAGCCATATATGAGACTCATACCAAGTTTGTGACTGACACTGTGACCTGTTCAACAGAGACGGACTTCTGTGGTCAATTTTAGTGTCTGCTAGTTTTATAATATACAGAAAACAAACTTACTGTCATAGTTGAACTTTGACCTGCAGCTAGTATACCTATTCCCCATATAATTTTGGTAGCCAAACCATACTTCTCATTCAACCACAAACCCTGTATAAAACATAAAAAGTAGAAGGTTGTTTTCATAGATACAAAAAATTGTACTCATATCTTTTAAAATACGGTAATCTAAGATTTTCCATTTGTGATAATGTATCACATAGGTAGAATTTGATTCGAAAACTTGAATACTGTATCGGAAGAAACATTTGCGTGGAAAAAATATTCAGGATTCTCGTGGTTACTCTTTTATTGTGAATATATCTTCTCAGCTAAATTTTCTTATTTCTCTTAGTACATTTTCTCTACAGTCAGAACCGTGAAAATGTTTTAACACGAAATAGTTTAGAAGGTCAAAGGTCAAAACTTGAAAGTTTCCTACCACTAACGTTTCTTCTAATACAGTACTACGCCTAGTAGTCAAGTTTTCAAATCAAATTCTGCCTATATGATACTATTTGCTTGCATGGAAATTTAACTCTTGTAGGGTAAATCAAATGATGTGAGTTCAATATGAGTTGTGTACAAAATGGTGGATATTTAATGCATGAACATAATCATTGATGAGCTTCTAAATGACAGTTGGTTGAATGTTGCTTATGTCATCAGCAATTTTTCAGTTATTCACGACGAGAACTATTTTATTAATCTCTATGGATTAATCTATGAACAAGTTCGTGTATACATGTGAAGTACGAGTATGTTGTATGGTCTGCCTTGTACTAGCGCACACTTTAACGTGCTAGCTCACAGAGTCAGTATGCCGCAGACAAGCGCAATACTTCCTCAGTCACATTATACTGACACCAGGTGAACCAGTAAAGGCCAGCGTCAAGGAAAATTCACTTTCCCACATGTGGTCTGTCTAAATGACAGTGATGATGACTGTTTTGAAGATGATAATTTAACATGATATTATTGAGCACTGCAATTCTCTCGATAAGAAATAAAGTTCCAAAGGTTGAGACATTTGAGGAGGATACTGTAAAACCCTACCATGGTTATGATTTCAAGAAAACTTTTCCAATGAACAAATTAAAGTATTTTTGATTTGATATTGGTGAGAAAATATTAAGTTGAGTAGAATGCAAAGTTTTGAGTGACTAAAAGGCTTTGACACAATCCAAACATAATTTTCTCATCAGACATTGCAGTTGCCTTCTTGGATCTTCAGAAAACTTTGGCTAAGTCAGACATGTCAGAGTTGCTGTAGTCAGGCATAGGCTAAGAGTGCGCAAAGTTGACAAGGAGTCATGATCTTGGCATTCGATTTATGGCTCTAGTTAATCTAGTTACCTGACCATACAGCACTCAAAAAAAAAAGAAAACAAAAAGGAACCAGTCTATTAGCAGCTTATGTTTACTTATTAGTGGCAATTTCTGCAGCATGAATAGGTGATTAATCTCTCTCTCTCTGTGAAAACAGATGCCCTGTGTCACAGCAGGCATGACATGTTAAAGAACCCTCCCTACACATTGCCCTGAGTGCACTGTAAAGGTAAAAATTTCTGCCACTTTACCTATAGTTGGTGACATCTGGATATAAGTGAAATATTCTTGACTTGGATTTAAAACCCCATTAAATGAATGCATCAATCAATCTCTCTCTCTGTATTGGTACTTACAGCGTTTCTGAGACTGGCATCAGCGAAGTTAGGTCCAGAGAAAGCCGCAGCAAAAACAGCAACAACAAACAAGTTGATCAAAAAAGACACAAACAAAGCAATAGCTGAAATAGAAGATAGGAAAATAAACTTTCATAAATAAACATTTGTTCTTCAATCACGTTTAAGTTGTAAGCGTCCTCTGTAGCGGCCACAGGTGGCCTACTCTTTTTCTAACTCTACAGAGGTGTCTTTAGCATGCACTGAGATACATGACCTCAGTTTTGAGTCTTATCCAAAAGACTTCTGAGTAACAAGCTTTTTACAGCTCTAGTATTCCCAAGTGAGGTTCAAGCCTACAACCTTTGACTTCGAAAGCTTCGGCCCATAACTTTTGTGTGCAACCACATATATTACTGTAAATTATGATGATAATGCCCCCAATAACTTTGACCCCTCACTTATTGTCACAGAATTTTGAAGCTCAAAAATCTGTTTTCACTCAAGTTTGACTGTACATATATATACATACCAGATTCTATAGCGTAGTACATATTAGCTTCTTTAACAGCTCCCTTGTCTCGTCTGTCTATAACTCGGGACTTAAATATATGAAAAACATCTAGGTTAATTCAACAATGTTTGGAGAAGTAAGTAAAATGTGGTTTTATGCCCAAGTCATAAATTATTCTATCATTATACCCCCCCCCCCTCATAGTTTAAGGGGATTACATAGGAATCACCATGTCTGTCTGTAAAATCGTGTCTGGGACATATCTAATATCACTGTCGTAAAACTTCACATGAATAATCTTTATGGTCCAAAGGTGTGTCATGACCTTGAACCAATGTCATATCTGAAAGGTCAAGGTCACGGGAAAACTTTAAACCGGTGTAGATGTTGGGGGCAGGGGGTATTTGGCTCTCAAGAGGCAGTTCTAGATACTATTATCATATTAGTACAAGCTACTGAATGGAGTAATGCGGTTTTACGCCCAAGTCGAAAATCTTTACACTTCTATCGATGTGGTCTATCAGTTGTGGGATGGTAGAGGAAACCAGAGTACCTAAATAAAACCACTGACATTCAGCAAATGGACTGACTCATTCTCACACAAGGATCTGTTCAATTGGGATTCAAATCTATGCAGTGAGAACCACTGTGACCTGTAAATGACAGGCTTCTCAGCTTTTGAGCCCACCCCACAGTACTAGCTAAAGGTAAAATTAACAAACATATGCAATACATACACATCAATTTGTATGGCCACCAAGAAAAATTGTTTCAATATGTTAAGTGCTTGGTAAAAGAAAATTCATTAGCCATTTCAATTGCCAAGACTCACCAGGTTAGAAATTGGAATATTGATATCAATTTTGGATCAAACACTTCATACCATAGTGATGGATGTGATATGAGTTTCAAGATAGGATGATAGGATAGAGGAATCCTGATGTGTGTGTGTGTGTGTGTGTGTGTGTGTGTGTGTGTGTGTGTGTGTGTGTGTGTGTGTGTGTGTGTGTTTGTGTGTGTGTGGAGAGAGAGAGAGAGAGATTTACTAAAGCTTAGGATATACATGAATATTATGTGGCATTATGAGAGAGAGGGAGAGAGAGAGGGGTGTATGACCTTTGACCTACCAATACTAAAGCACTGTGTAGATATATATTATGTGGCATTATGACAGCACCAACAATTCCCACTAGTTGTGTTATGGCATCTTTATCACAATCCTGGCACCATGGAAACCATAAACCAATCAAAATATCTTCTTGATTTGGCTTGATGAGAATATACTTCAAAAGATAAAAAATATTTTTAAGAATATGTATATTATATTTGCGAAAAATAAGTTCATTTTTCAAGTGGTTTTTTTTTTGCTAAAATAGATCACATTTTGAAAGAATGTCTTGAAAATTAGTAGCCAAGGGCAATTTTGGGTAACAGGAACTGAAACTTAGAACTTACAACATAGGAAATGTGGTAGCCTTGGTTGTCGTCAGAGCGCCAAACAGTTCCTCTAGCTTACGTGATACAACCAAGAAGTAGTGATACAACCACGAGGTAGTGATACAACCATGAGGTAGTGATACAACCATGAGGTAGTGATACAACCATGAGGTAGTGATGCAACCATGAGGTAGTGATACAACCAAGAGGTAGTGATGCTACCAAGAGGTAGTGATGCAACCAAGAAGTGATGCTACCAAGAGGTAGTGATGCAACCACATGGTAGTGATACAACCATGAGGTAGTGATACAACAAGGAGGTATTGATACAACCAAGAGGTAGTGATACAACCATGAGGTAGTGATACAACCATGAGGTAGTGATACAACCACAAGGTAGTGATACAACCACAAGGTAGTGATACAACCAGGAGGTAGTGATGCAACCACAAGGTAGTGATACAACCAGGAGGTACTAATACAACCACAAGGTAGTGATACAACCACGAGGTAGTGATACAACCACGAGGTAGTGATACAACCACAAGGTAGTGATACAACCATGAGGTAGTGATACAACCACGAGGTAGTGATACAACCACAAGGTAGTGATACAACCACAAGGTAGTGATACAACCATGAGGTAGTGATACAACCACAAGGTAGTGATACAACCAGGAGGTAGTGATGCAACCACGAGGTAGTGATACAACCATGAGGTAGTGATACAACCATGAGGTAGTGATACAACCATGAGGTAGTGATACAACTACGAGGTAGTGATACAACCACAAGGCAGTTATACCACTACGAGGTAGTGATACAACCATGAGGTAGTGATACAACCACGAGGTAGTGATACAACCACAAGTAGTGATACAACCACAAGGCAGTGATACCACTACGAGGTAGTGATACAACCACGAGGTAGTGATACAACCATGAGGTAGTGATACAACCACAAGGCAGTGATACGACTACGAGGTAGTGATACAACCACGAGGTAGTGATACAACCATGAGGTAGTGATACAACCACAAGGCAGTGATACGACTACGAGGTAGTGATACAACCACGAGGTAGTGATACAACCACGAGGTAGTGATACAACCACAAGGCAGTGATACGACTACGAGGTAGTGATACAACCACAAGGTAGTGGGGATAAAAATAAGAATTACATTATGATTTTTTATATAGACTTACAATATGAAATGTGGCAGCCACGGTTGTAATCAGAGTTCTTATCAGTGCCTCTAACTTATCTGATACAACTTAAGGTAGTAATACAAACACAAGGTAGTGGGGAATAAAATTTAGAATTACGATCTTTTTAATAACCTTATATACAACTTACAATATACAGAAATGTGGCAGCCATTGTTGTTATCAGAGCTCCAAACAGTGCCTCTAACTTACGCAATCCAGCATTTTCTAGGAATAAAAATGTGAAGGTATCTATACCTGTTATAAGTACTCCAGCCCAGATAGGAACTCTGAAATAGAAGATAGAGTTTTGTTATTTATAAAGTCATTTTTTCTATAAAAATCGCCCAATTAAGGGCTCCTGTAAAAGTGGCCTTTATGGACAGGTAGCCCTTATATACAGGTTCAAATAAATGTAACATGAATTAATAGTAAATAGGATAAAATTTTAGTGGCATTTAAAAGCAGGTGGTCCTTATATAGAGGTGATCTTTAAGACAGGTTTAACTGTACATTATTATGTTATCCAAAGGGGTCTGTGTTATTATAAAATAAGAACAGGGAACTTTGAAATAGAAAAAATGTTTATAAAATTGGAATTCTGAAATAGAAACATCTATAAAACTGACAATAATTTCCTATAACATTATAAAATTACAGCATTGTTTTGTTATACATATTCAAACACTGGAGCGGTCTGAGTGGAGTAATGGCGACTTATTAATAAACACCAATTTTTGGCAAATGAAATGACAATGTTTTTTTAAATCAGCATCTGTCCTCAGTTGGTAATGGACCTAGGTGAAGAGAGACTATTTAATGAGTGAAATATTGGCTAAAAGTACCTGTAAAATTTCACATACTAAAATACAGTAGGTTAGAGCATGTGTGCAATGTAGTACCGAAACAGCTGCATTTAAAAATCTGTGAAAAATAAGTAAAACTGAAGCCCAGTTGCTGTCAATCAAGGGGTCCTTACACCATTGGCCCCTAAATGATTGTGTCCCAAAAATACTGTTTGTGGGGCAAAGCTGGTCCATATTTTAAGTCCCCAGTTTAAATAAATCTAGTTATGTCTCTTTATTAATTTATTATTTTTGTATTACTTAAAATGTATTCTTCTAATAGTCCAGTCTCATTGAAATCTTATTTGATAATTATTTCCAAAAAAATGCAACACTTGTGGAAATTGTTGATGAATTTATCAATTATAATGATCCCATTACATTGTGTGAAAAAAATTCTGTAACGACAGGTAGTATTTTTTTAGTATTGTAATTTCAAGTTATGAAATTTAAAAGACCAATGGTGTCAAAACAATAGAGAAAAAATGGGGGAAGGTCTATAAACATTGGTTTTACATAATTAATGTACATCATATTTTCAGAAATGTGTACTTCATATGTATTTTTGAAATCATTTATAGCACCAAGTGTTGTATGAAAACTTTCATTGTTCTAAAAACATTGAAAAAATATTTCTTTATGATTAATTTGAACAAGAAAGACAACAAATTTGAAACTTCCTGATATTAACACAAACAATTAGATTTTTTAATCATATTTACTAAGGCTTATTATAGCCATCTCTAGTAAGAGAATGAAAGTGTAATTGAGGAAGTTTGATTATTGTTTTAATAGAAAATATGGGTAAAAATAGACAAAAATTGGGGAAGGGGAAAAAATCTTCAAAATAGTGGAACATTAACATGGTCCTGGTGAAAAAAGTAGTGGACTACCATAATTATGATTTTCTTTAACATAGATCACAATTTTATTGCCATATCCATCCAAAATTTAGATGAAGAAAAAAGTTTGATGCAGGAAATTAGGATTTCTCAGAATACAGGATAATACATCCTTAATACTGATCTTTTAAAATAAAATGTATCCTGTTATGTTATAATATCAACCCAATTTTGAAAACATAGCCCTTGTTTTTTCCAAGTGTCTGGACCAAGATGACATCAACCACATTTCTGGATTAAAAACTGTAATATTTTCTAAAATATCTTACAAGTTATTTGATAATAAGTTTATAGCAATGGCTGAACCAATGACTTCCTGTATGTCACTTCCTATAATGGCTACCTCCATCATCAACCATAACACAATCCTGGGTGCCTTTGGATACTCCCTGACAAACTTCCGCTAGATTCAGACCTATGAAAAAGAAATTTATATTTTTATTTATTACAGGTCTGTAGGTAATGGCAAGCATTAATATGCGACTTCTGAACTATGTGTGTGGTTAAAACCAAATCAAATGATTTATGATAAAATTTACCATTTAGTGTAAATGCTACCATCAGTTATGTTAATCAAAAACAAACATAAAAAACCATGTCTAAATCCCAATCTCAATTTAAAGTAAAAACAAACATATAAATCCATGTTCAAATCACAATCTCAAAGTAAAGTAAAAAGAAACATACAAAATCATGCCTAAATCCCAATCTCGAAGCAAAGTAAAACAAACATACCAATCCAAGTCTTGTTATAAGTGAAATATTCATGACTGGGATGTAAAACCCAATTACTCAACTCAACTCCATGTCCAAATCACTATCTCAAAAGTAAAAACCTTTGAAACTGACAAATTAGGTGAACACAAGAACTTCCACAGGAAAGGGAGGTCAGGTGCTCTGGAAGGGTGAGTACCTCCTGTTTAGCTAGCTATATCTGCCACATGTTTACAGGTTGAGAGTGAAAGGAACATGGAACTATGAGACGTCAATTATATCCAGGGTAATCCTGGACACAGCGGCATCATACTTATCAACAATACTGTGATTGGTCGGTTGGTTGAATGTTGTTTAATGTCGCATCAGCAATTTTTTTAGCTATTCGTGACGAGAACTTTTTTTATTAATCTTTACAATTTTGTGTATGCATGTAAAGTGTGAGTGTGTTGTATGGTCTGCCTTGTACTAGCACGCACTCAGGGCGACTTTACCATGCTAGCTCACAGAGTCAGTACGCTGCTGACAAACTCCCCCAGTCCATTATACTGATACCAGGTGAATCAGTAAAGGCCAACGGCAATGAAAATCCACTTTCCCATGTGGTCTGAGCGGGACTCAAACTCACAGCGGTGAGAGACCCTGGATTTGACGACTAACGTCTTATCCATTAGGCCATCGCGCTGTCAACAATACTGTGATGATAGCCATAAAATTTTTTGAGGTCACTGATAATCCATGGCTTACAATTTTGCTGTGTCAACCATTTCTATGTAAGCAGCTTGCTTCATTGTATAAAGTTCAAAGGATAAATTTAAGGTCAATTTCTAATTTAATGAAAATCAATTATCGTTATGACTTGATATGACTCGATATTCAGGGATTCTTGGGCTGAGTTTTGGCTTGTGAATCACCATGGCTTTTGCCACCTAGCTTGGAATCTCACCTTGGCAGATCCTAGTGTAAGAAAGTACATGTATGTAAGTTCCTTTTTTGAAGGTCAGTGATTTTCTCTAGGCATTTTTGTGTCTTTTGCCATTTCAGAACTGACTGCCTCGATATAAGTGAAAGAATTTTGTTTAGGATGTATAACACCATTTCTCTACTCCCTTGTTTGCAGGTGTCCTTTGTATGGAAATTAAAATGAAATTGGATATGAATATGATAAACATTAATTCAACCAATATAATGTCCCTATACATTGTTAGTGCATAATTTTTGTGACAAAGTTGTGATGTTGATCATATAAAGATGACTTTATGATAAGGTCGTTTTATCATGATCACATGATAAGGATAATGATGAATACAACAAGAGCGGTCACAATATACATGTAGTAACAGCACACCAAGTGGTATGATGATGATGATGATGATGATGATGATGAAGATGATGATGATGATGATGATGATGATGATGATGATGATGATGATGATGATGATGATGGTTATGGTGGTGGTGATAAAAGCAGTTGATGATGGTTGATGATAATAATGGGTACCTGCTATTTAACCATATCAAGCAATCCTCACACAGCTGTTGTTGTTTTGGTTGATGATGATGATGATGATGATGATGATGGTGATGATGGTGGTGGTGATGCTGACAATGATGATGATGATGATGATGATGATGATGATGATGATGATGATTATGATGATGATGGTGGTGATGCTGACAATGATGATGATGATGATGATGATGGTGATGACGATGATGATGATGATGATGATGATGATGATGATGATGATGATGATGATGATGATTGCGATGATGAGGATGATGATGATTACCTGTTACACAACCAAGTCGAGCAGCTAGAAGTTGAAGAACCAATCCTAGCACAGTGGACCACATCAACACCCATAGTAACTGTAAAATACATATTCATAAAGTTTGAATATAATAATAGTACAGGAAATGCCTCTGAAATCAAGCATTAAGAAATATCAGGGTGTGTAATGGTTTCCATGGAGAAAAATGTAGTGCAGATAAGACATAATGACATAGTTAACATAATGGCTGCCATCTTAGATGTAGAGTTACCGGTACGGTGTAAAGTAATCCCATCAGGGGTTGAAATTATGTTTTGTAATGGAAGGTAGGTCTAGGACCTATTGCCTTTATTTTAGAGTCTGAATGCAGTAAATCATGTTTTAGTATTTATTAACACTTTCAAAATGGTAAAAAGATTGAGGAAACATTGAACATGACATGACCATACGACACCAGCAGTTCATTTTCGGTTGGATCCTGAGGATCTAATTTTTAACCTTTGACCGTCATTATCTATGACATCATATTTAATATGTGCCAAGGCTTGTTGACAACAAAAACAATGTACATATGCAATTTTTTTATCATAAAGAAAGAGCAGTGTCATCCTGAAAAAAGCAGGTCCATCAGACTACTAAGGGTCCTGGGTCAATAGGTCCTGGACCTTGGACCTGAGTAATTTTGAACCCCTGTCTCATGTCAACTACTGCCACAAGAAGATAAAAGTTGGTTCACAGTAGATAGCAGAAAATGAATATTAATAATTGTTTATTACCTTGTATCCTGCGATAGCACCTGTCTGTAAATCGGACTCTATATTACCTGGATCAAGGTACGCAATGCTCATCAAAAACCCAGGACCAGTAAACGCCCATAGTTTACGGAAACTGAATTTACTCTACAAAATGATAAAAAAATACAACATAATTGGTATATGTACTATTAAAATAGATATTTGACAGATTTTGAATAAGAATTTTTTTACAAAACCCAAGTTGTTGCTAAAAATCCTGTTTTAATTTATTTCTTATGTAATTAATGTGCAAAATAGTATACAAGTATTGGGTTAGTGTTTACATAATAAATTTTTCACAAAATGACAATGCCTTTCATATGTATGTGTATTGATAACACAAACTTCACTTTTAATGTGAGTAGAGTTCAGTATTTGGTTAGAACAAGAGTCAGTCTGAGTTTAGCACTACATGTGTAACAGGAAAGAGAAAAATTCAAGGTCAGACGGGATTGAACCCTGGACCTCATTGTACTATAGACAAAAGTTCTAGCAACTGAACTACCAACAGATAAGCACATACAGTATGGATTGATGGCGAAGGTCATTACAAGATGTACTTACAGAAGAAGTTGAAGGTATTTCTACTTGTCCTGGAGCTATTTCAAATCCGCCCTGAGACTGAGACTGGCCATTTCTCTTCTGTATTGACGAGTAATCATTTTGATCACTTTGTGAATTATCTCCCTTAGATACCAGTGGTCGTTTCTCTTCCATTTTATTTGGATTCTATCGTTTAATTCACTATTTACATATTTCTGAAAAAATAACAAGAAGTAGATCAAATGTCAAAAAGTAGTAAACTCTGCCATGGATATATTTGACTTCACATAGTTGCTTGTTCCTTTTATTTTGAATTGTTATTATACATGTGAGAGTGTAGGTAGCTAATCAGAACAAAATCAGACTATCTGCCAGATCCATAAAGGGTTCTATTATCTGGTTTGTATTTTAGAATAACAACCATCTACAAATGTATTTCTAATGAAAAGAATATACAGACAATCATTCAATGACAACTTGATGCTTCCTCTTTTGACAGGTCCATATTTTGGGTACCACATGTACGTACCAGTGATGCCAATTGTAGTTTATACCAGTTGCATTGTGGGATTTGTTTGATGTTACTGCACTACCTCGTTATTATGGAGTAAAGCTTGAGATTGATTGATTAAATGGGATTTTATGCCTCAGTCAAGAATATTTCACTTATATCAAGACATCACCAGCTATAAGTGAAGTTGCAGAAATTTGACCATTGCAATGGTTTTTAAGGTCTCATCTGAAGGACCCCATGACTTTCATTTCTAAATGCGGAGTGTTTGGCAAAAGAACAGTCACTACTTATTTTTGAGTCTCTGTCAAACCCAGCTGGGATTAAAACTGACAACCACCCACATAAAAAGTGAGCACTCTACCACTGAGCTGGTCAAACCTTGAGAGAAGAGCATGTTCTTTTCTTTGAATCCGACCTGCTATGTCAACAAAATCCTCTATAAGAGAAGTCACCAGATTAAACCCTTAATTACTTTACTTGACAACCAGTTGTTCTGTAAGTAGTTTATGCTAGTCTGTTATTTACAAAAGAAAATGTGTTTGCTGAAATTGTTATGAAATGACCTATAATTAGCACAGTACTGAGTGATATATTGTGGCTAGAGATAATCAAGTCTGAAATATCTGCCTTAATTTCCATGGTACTGTAACAGGGAGAAGAAAAATGCAGTCAGACCAGGGATCAAACCCAGGACCTCCTGCACTATAGGCAAACGCTCTACTAACTGAGCAACCCAGACCACTACATACATTCATCCCAAGTTATTTTTGAGATTCCCATGGCACCAAGTGGGAAATCTCATCCCAAATGCCCCTGTATGGACTTTATATGGCCCACCAGTCCACCACTTCTAACCACACTGGCCATCAAACAGTAAAGGAGGGAGAAAAATTGCAGGATCTGACAGGGAATTGAACCAGGGACCTACCCTACTACAGATGAACTCTAGCTACCAACTGAGCTACGAGAAAAATTGCAGGATCTGACAGGAAATTGAACCCGGGACCTACCCTACTACAGATGAACTCTAGCTACCAACTGAGCTACCCAGACCACTACAGTAGTAATATCAAAAAGTAATCTGCCATTTTGAAGGTAAATAGTTCGGCCCAAACAACTTTTGTCAGGCAAGTGTCTACTCCTACAGAACATGCAGCCATTCCTTAACTCTTTGCATGGTTTGTGTGCCATATGGCAATAACATGGGTGTACTAGTAGGCATGTTGTTTATAGAGATTACTTTTGTTTTAAGGCATTTTGATTCAGACACCATAGGATATATATCTTTATATAAATTTTCAGATGAAGTGCATGACTAACTGTAGCATGTTGCTACCCTGTCAAATTTTATAATGAAGATCTAAAAATTATTTTTAAATCATCATTGACAATCCTTAAAACAGATATAAATATATGAATATGACAAGTTGTTGGGACAGTGTTGTGAAATAGACCAGTTTTACAGTTCAAAACAAGCACCTGTCAACATAACCTACCCGTTCAAAACAAAAACTCGTGACCTTGCCCACGTGCTGTTCTATAATTAGAATATTAATGCAAGCAGTAATTCGATTGGCTCAAATTCTGAGTTCCGTTTCAATATTGACCAATGAAAATAGTTGTAATTACGGACATTGTCAGCCTTCCAAGAACTTGTTGAGTTCCGGGAAATTGGGGAATCCCCGGTTTTTAAGTTTCGTTTAGCCGTTTTAAAGTGAATTAGAAGAGAAAGTTTGCGTTATCGGTGAGTTTACTTCCTTGTTTGTGGATTAATCATAATCCCTTTTATCCCTTACTCTTAAAATACACACCGAAATCTGAGTCTGTTATTATTGAAAACTAAAAATATGGCACCCTCCACTTTATAACTTTGCATATTTATCATTTGCATTTAAAGATTATTTTGATTCTTATTTGTTAAAGAAATATTTTTAAAATAAAACACGACTGATATTGTTAGAAGTTTAAATACAACATGCACCTCGTGTTTGTGTTAGTATTAGTAAATGTCAAGGTCGATATCCGTGTTTCTAGTACGCCTGTTGTAATTTTGGAAATTCCAACTTCCTCAATACTGAGAAATCTATCTATATAGGGTCATATTGGCTTGTTTCATTTTTAAAATTTGGGTGTTTCAGATTGGGAATGCAATGTAAAATTATTACATTTTCCACGCATTTAAGTAACATATTTATCTATCACATTGCAATTCTCTTAAACTACCAATTTAAAGACTTGTCATGCAGTCCCCAATGCCAAATTGTATAGCATATTAGGTCCAACCTTACACCTTACACCCCTTGAGCAGACACTGCATGGATTGGACATAACAAACAACTTAGTATCCTGTTCTGAATTTGATAACAGTTTACAAGTTGATTATATGGTCAGTGTATTAACAATATGACATCAAACAGAAGAAACATTGAAGAAATTCAAGAGTCTGTGTATCCATCTGTTAAAAAGTCCAGGTTAAGACCAAATGATAATTATGTAGAAATGGATGACGCTGAGAGCAATGACGTGACACTGTTATCTCGTCAAGGTGATTGTCATTCAGAAAACATGAAGGTTGAATCTAATGCTGACTATGACCGATGTAATGGATATTCAAATGGACATGGAAGTTATCACTCTCCAGACTCGTCAATGAATGGCGGCTTTAAACCAATTTTACCAGTAAGATAATTTGTTTTGCTTAAAGTCTGTTGATGCACAAAATATTTTCAGGGCTATTTGGTTAATTTAGATTAGAACCATAAATTGGCCCCGTTCCAAAGTTTCATAACCTATATTTATCCCAGATATTTTTGAATTTTTCTAATTTGAATAAATAATTACAAAATCTTTACTTCTAGAATGTAAAATTATCGAAATTGCATGATACAATGCTTGTTTTCCTTGTTTGTAGCCTTGTACCAAAAAGGGTTATAACAGCCCTGGTTTTTCTGTCTTCTTTTTTCTTTTCGATTTCATAGTTCCCAATAAACCAATACCTTAGTAGAAAGTTAAAGTTATTTCAATATTACACACACTTTGTCTATTTTGAGTTCATGGGTAAATAGCAATGTCACATGCTTGTTGAAAAGACTAAAGTTTAAAATTTTTAACATACACCAACAAACTAGTATACATAAATTGCCTATTAGAGGGGGATATAAAGATTTGTTCAACCAATTTAAGGCCTGTTCCTCTAGTCTTGCTTTTACCAATGACTTACTTGACTTAATTCCCTCTCCTGGTGGAGAATTGAGCCAATGGGCTTTCTCCAATATTGGACTAGAAAAAAAAATGCCAAGGCATAATTATTCTGTCTGACCCTTTAGGTAAAGACAAGCTACACATGCTATGACATAATATCAATTTGGATGTGACAGTAACTAAACAATTTAGATTGTGACATCATTGTTTGACAATTTTTCATAGTTTTATTTGGATATTTTCTAATAAAAGTTTTTCATAAATGCTTTAGAATGCTGAGTATTTTGCAATTTTAAAGTTTTCCCCATCGTAGTACATGTAGAGACATTAAATTTATTATTTATTTACCGGTAATCAAACTCTTAAACAGAATATCGCTAATCCTTAAACTTAACTGGCTTCCCACTGCTTTCTAAAAATTCCATAAAGCATTGCGCTTCAACACTTGTTGTTCTCTTCATGTTTTTATTACCCCGTAATACTTTTTTAATACTCAAGGGTTAAAAATTCCCTAGGTCCAAGTCCAGAGACTTTTGATATTTAAATTAGGTATGAAAAAGTCTCATAAAACTGTAGTTTTTACCAGGGTAATTCTGCTATTTTAAATATGATAAAAAAAAATTGCACATGGACCTTTCAATGATATTGGACTTAACAATACATCATGTGAGACCTGCCATCATAAAAGCAAAAGGTCCTGGACCTTTCATTACAAAACAAAATTTTTAATCCCTGATACTACCAGTAATAGAATTCATCCTTGTCTGAGTTATCTCTATCTTACACTGTTATCAGTGTAGGGTTCTTTTTCTTGCATATAAGCAGTATAAAACATGATTTGTAAACAATGATTTGCATTTGGTTTTAATTATATGCCACCATCTTTGTCTTCTTAAAATGAAGTAATCCATTTTTGTTGACGTTCTTATGTCAGATGATCATGACAGCATCAATTGATGGATTGCCGGCCACACCCACAATTTTCAGACAAAGACCCAGCATGCTTGAATTACACACAAAAAGAATGAAAACTCTGCCTGAATTGTGCCATTTAATGACATCACTGACACTAGTACGGCATTAGTTGCCATAACGCTGCTTTATTACCGTGGTGGTGGCCAGTGTTGGAACATAAAAAATATGGCCAGCAATACGTCAATGAGGCGTAGGTAAGAGATTCTGACATTGAAAAAAATAAATCCTCTGCAAATTGAACAAACAGGTCAGACAGACAGGTAAAATTTAGAAATACCCAAAAATTTTGCATTCTGATAAATCTGAGCTGCAGTAAAGTGTAAAATTGTACACAGTGACAGAAAGGGGAGTGTACACCCCTTATACTCCTCATAGGCTGCCATTGATAAGTCTGATGACCTTGTATTGTTCATGCACTGGATGTGCAGTACAGTCCAACCTGCCTTAACACCACCTCTATATAAGGGCCACCTTCTTACAAAGGCTAGTAGAATTGTATCCAAGTAGCTCATTAGTCATGTAAATTGAACCTCTATATGAGCCAGTGCATGCGAAAACCTACAACTTGGTCAAAATTTTCAAAATTGAGATTTTTACATATTATGAAAGTCCATAATGTTTTATACATGTAAACAACTTTTTAAAGTAAAACACAAATCCTAAAATGTAAAAATGACGTCACAAAAACTTGGATGACGTCACAGTTTATTGGTCAAGTGTTCATGAGTGCTTTCAATTTTGCATTCAATTTTAAATACTCGAACATCGTTTAACAAAATGATTGTCACTCTTCCGACGGCGCTGGACATGTGATATCTTGATACATTAACCTGACATGGTGTAACTGAGTTTAATCAGTATTTTCAAATTTTGTCAGTCTCTGCTTTACTGACTTGGTGCGACTTGATCTGGTCGGTCTGTAAAGATACATGATCAACAGACCTCTTTACAAGTGTAAAGGTAGTCTCAGAACCATCGATATTACGAGTTCTGATCTTCAAGAAAATTTTACCGGGTTCTATACTTGAAAATCTTAAATGTATTGGATGTTTCTGTATGAAAATTCAGAATATTTATTACAGAAAAATGTTATTACCTTTTTAAATCTACCTACAAACTCAATATCATGCCGACACCCACCATAAAGTTTAGTTATGATTTCATTTTACAAGGAAAGTAGTTTCAATTATTAAAAACATTTTGTTTACAATTTTTGAAACCCATTGTATTTTACAATTCTTGACTTATGTGGTAATTTCAATGAAGCATGTGCATTATAATTCTAGATTTAAAAATAAATAAATAAACTTCTTGAATGCACTGGAGCTTGTGCATTCCAATACACATGTTATCGATTTGATACTTTGACCTATTTTATCTCAGTTAAATTTTGTATCTTATTAAATGTGCTGATAAAATGGTCCAAAATGATACAGGACCGATCAGAAATGAGCTGATTAAAATGTTTTCCAACCTTTTAATTCCCAGTTTCTGGGCCCATAAACATTGTATGCAATGCTTTTTATTGTTATATGCAAATTTTTAACAGTACTAGTATCCAAGAGTGCCAACATCAATCCGACAGTATTGGCGCTTTAATTGCGCAAATCCTATAGAACTCCTGTCTATGAAGCATTGTGCATGTCTTGCAATCTGCATTTATTAAAAAAGTGACTGCAGTGTTGAGTCCTGCCAAAATGCACCATTCGAAATAAGTCATTGTATAATATTTTTGTTCTGTCTTGTAAAATATTCTAAATTTTTGTATGACAAACACAAACTGCTGTCTATTTGGAATTTGTCCGTATCAATGAAAGACATCTATTAAAAATACAAACGAGTTTGGTACTGTTTGCCATCTTCATCCAGTGCCTGGTTCTCATCCATTAAGTGATTCAGATGCATAATCGTACATAAAAAAATAGGGGTGTCAGAAAATAAAGTGCACCCATCTGTCTATCAAAATATGGTTTATTGATCGAATTGATCGATTGATTAATTCATTGATTGATTGAAAGGCGATCTACATCTTAGTCAAGAATATTATACTTATATCGAGGACGTTTCTAGCTATAAGTAAAGTACTAGAATATTATTTTACCTTTGTAGTGTGTATTTTATATGAAAAAATATATCCCTTGTACCATCTCTAGTGGTTTAGATTGAAAAAAGTTTGATTTGAATTGCCAAGTGCAATGTACAGGGAGGATTTTTAACGATGCCTGCGATGACATGGGGGCATCTGTGTTTAAGGTCTCTTCCGAAGGACTCTGTGACTTTCATTTCTAAATGAAGAATGATTGGCAAACTTTTTGAAGTTTTTGTCAGACCCCGTCTGAAATCGAACCCACGACCTCTCACATATGAAGAGTGCACTCTACGAACTAAGCTACCGTTGTATACATACATTTTGTGCGATGTCAAAAGTAACATTTTGTTTTGGTACAAAAGTGCAACTGGTACACTTGGTATTGAGATTTTGGATAGTTCTTCTTGTGTCTTTGTAAGACATGTCTTAAAAACACATTTTCTTCTTTTAACTATAAATTCCTTTTTAGAAAAGCTGTATTCCTTCTGTTTTGCCCTTCATATCCAAAATTAAAAACAAAACATACAGATGTGGGCGTTTTAGGTGTTTGGTCAAGGAATGTTCAAAACACCCTAATGCATTTCTTAGCATAGCATGCGCAAGTTTTTTTTTGTTTATTTTGCCGATACAAATTAAAGTACATACATGTGGTATTTAAAACAAATAGTTTATAATTAAATAGATAAAATTTAAACAGCAATTATGAATAACATAGGTAAATGTCCCTTTATCCTTTAGCAAAACACGTTTTCTGAAATATTTCATGATTTGACCTCCTACTTTCATTAGAATGTACATGTAGATCTATTGCTGGAATTTCATCTCGACCTCTAAGTGGGGAAGGAAATGGCACCTCGTTCTCATCTGCATAATCAATTATGTAATTCACAATTATTTCAATGTCATTAATATTGATTAAGAGGCCGCAGTGGCCTAATGGATAAGACATCAGTCTACAAATGCAGTGTTTCTAACCGCTGTGAGTTCGAGTCCCGCTTAGACCACATGTGGGAATGTGTATTTTCCTTACTGTTGGTCTTTACTGGTTAATCTGGTATCAGTTCAATGGACTGGGGGAATGGTACGCATGTCTGCGGCGTACTCGGTGAGCTAGCACCTTAAATGTCGCCCTGAGTGCACGCTAGTACAAGGCAGACCATACAACACATTCGCACTTAACATGCAAACACGAAATTGTTCATAGATTAATCCATAGAGATTAATAAATTAAAAATAGTTCTCGTCGCGAATAACTGAAAAATTGCTGATACGATGTTAAGCAACATTCAACTAACCAAGCCATTAATATTGAAGTCACTATGAGTTTTTTTAACCCTGTTCCCATGTGTTCTTGGATCATTTAAATTATTCTTCACACGACAGATGATAAAGCTTA